>CM050213.1:32895000-32910000 GCA_027475355.1 Coilia nasus | reverse complement strand
CGTGTATGTGTGTGTCTGTTTGTGCATGTGCTTGTGTGTGTGTGTGTGTGTGTTAGGGCTGCTCAATTAATCGAATTCTAATCGTGATAACGATTTCAGGGCCAAACGATCTCACAACACATAAAATCGAGGGAAACAATGTTTTTGTCCTAATTATTTTCTACTGTTTGTGCTGTACATTAGATGTATACATTAGACATTTCTACTGTTTGTACATTAGACATCAAAGGAGACTTACTAATGTTTAAGAAGAAAGGTATTAAGGAAAATCCGAAGGTACAAGAATGTTTTTTCTAAATGTTTTTGAATACATTTTCAATAAATGAAGCGTGTTACTGAGGAAAACAAAATAATTGTTTGAATAATCGTAATTTCAGTTTTGGCCCAAATAATGGTGATTCTAATTTTTTCCATAATCGAGCAGCCTTAGTGTGTGTGTGTGCGTGCCTGGTGTTAAGTTCCCTTAATCTTGTTCTGACGAGACAGACAGCGTTTCCGCCAAGCACACAGGAGTGCAGTTACACCACCATGGAAACAGAGGAGTGTGTGTGTGTGTGTGTGTGTGTGTGTGTGTGTGTGTGTGTGTGTGTGTGTTGCAGGTGGAGTCTAACAGGTTGCATTTTGTTGGCTGATGTCAAGTTGTCATTATGAGGACCTAAAACAGTGTCAACTTGGGGCTGCTGTGGGGCACCACGGGGCAGCTGTGGCCTAGTGGTTAGGGAGTTGGTCTTGCAATCGGAAGGTTGCTGGTTCAAATCCCGCCCTACCCATGGCTGAAGTGCCCTTGAGCAAGGCATCTAACCCCACACTGCTCCAGGGACTGTAACTGAAACCCTGTAAATATATATCTGTAAGTCGCTCTGGATAAGACCGTCAGCTAAGTGTAATATATGATAATATATAATATAATAATAATCAGCTAAGTGTAATATATAATAATATATAATATAATAATAATCAGCTAAGTGTAATATATAATAATATATAATATAATAATAATCAGCTAAGTGTAATGTATAATAATATATAATATAATAATAATCAGCTAAGTGTAATGTATAATAATATATAATATAATAATAATCAGCTAAGTGTAATATATAATAATATATAATATAATAATAATCAGCTAAGTGTAATGTATAATAATACATAATATAATAATAATCAGCTAAGTGTAGTATATAATAATATATAATATAATAATAATCAGCTAAGTGTAGTATATAATAATATATAATATAATAATAATCAGCTAAGTGTAATATATAATAATATATAATATAATAATAATCAGCTAAGTGTAATGTATAATAATATATAATATAATAATAATCAGCTAAGTGTAATATATAATAATATATAATACAATAATAATCAGCTAAGTGTAATGTATAATAATATATAATATAATAATAATCAGCTAAGTGTAATATATAATATAATGGGCATCTAACCCCACACTGCTCCAGGGGCTGGAACTGAAACCCTGTAAATATCTGTAAGTCGCTCTGGATAAGGGAGGCAGCTAAGTGTAATATATGATAATATGTAATATAATGGGCATCTAACCTGTTACGGTAGGCTAGTGCAGGGAAAGTGTAGGAGCTGCCCTAGACACTACATGGTGCACTTCCACATCCCATACCCCAGGGGGAGCTGGCTGCTGGTGTGGGTGTCTTTATAAGAGAAGTGGGAGAGAAAATCTCGAGAGCTCTCTCTCAGCCGCGTTGGTTTGAATGTACTCTGCTGATGCCGACACCGGAGCGTTTTTTTCCTCAGCGTTACCACCAGACAACAAGAAAAGGAGTCTTATCTCTAACTTGAGAACTGAACTTGAGGTGAACTGAACATCTAAAAGGCGTTTGAGCTGGTCGGCACCGTGCCATGTTTGCGCTGGCCCTGAGGTAAGCCTGTTTTCTCCTGGGGTACACACACACCCACATACACCTGTAGCATCTCACATACCTACAGCCACGTTAACTGCATACATAAAGTTAGGGTCTCTGGATAGCAGGGCTGTTTGTTAGATCCCTAGACAAACGAGACTTAGGAGTGTTTGTGAGTGCCCGTGTCCATGAGGTCGTAACAAGTGGTTGGCTCGTCCTGGATTGTGGATCATATGTAGTTAGCGTGTTGTGTTGTGTATGGGTAAGTGTGTAAGCCACTGAGTTTGTGAAATGAGCAGTGCATTTAAGTGCTAGGTATAGCGTTTTTGTTTCAGCTGGAGTTTAGTTTATACGTGGTGGGAAAACTGCGTGTGGCAACGTGGAGGTGGTGTTTGTCAATTTGGTTGATGTGTTAGCGTAGCTTTAAAACTACGTGCAGCAATTTTGATGTTTATTTGACTGCCAGTTGTTTTGGGATTGTGTAGTATAGAAGCTACACGGATAGCGCACTTTGTTTGGTAGGCCATATTTCATTTAAAGCTTGGTTGGCTAGGTCAACAGCAGTTTAGTTAGCGACTGATTTGAGTTATGGTAATGTAGGTGCTACCTGTGGGTTATTACGGCAAACTTGGTGATTTGACTAAAGCATCTTGTGCATTTGTTTGCCGACACGTGAATGCATGACTGTCTGGCTTTTGTCAGGGTGCCTGCAATTTGTAGGTTTATGTTGATCTCTTCCTCGAATGTAGTGAGGGTTTGTTAGCTCGTGTTACAGTGTAAGACGCTTCTTTGTTTGGAAAAAAATTGGCGATCTGTTTTTCTTTTTTTTTCTCGCCTGAAATATTGGTAGTCGTCGTGCTTTGAGTACATTTCTTTTTGTCTCTAAACTGTGTTTCTCTGTGGAGTTTTGTGAGATTAAAATGGCTGAGTTTAAACCTGACGTGTTTATGGGAGAAGAGGTGACTCGTACACGCCTTGTGAGGCTTACTAAACCGCAATTAGTGCAGTTGGTAGATTTTATGGAATTCCAGCGTGATGAAGATACAACTAAAGCAAAACTTATTGATTGTTTAGCACTTCAGTTGGGTTTAGCAGATGACCAAACTAAAGCACTACGTGAGGAGCAGAAGGCAGCGCGAGAGCGTGAGTTAGAGGAGCAGAGAGCGAGACAGAAAGAAAAGGAAAAGGAGCTTGAACTGCAGATAGTGAGTGCCAAATTAGAAAAAACTATGCGAGAAAATCAAGATAGTCAGCGCCAAAGAGAACATGAAGGGCGTTTTGATGTAAGTCGCTGTTTGAAAATTATGCCACGTTTTTGTTCTGAGTCCCCGGAAATGTTTTTCGAGGCTTTTGAGCGTTTGGCCACAGAGCGGGCCTGGCCAAAAGCTGAGTGGGTGACGTTAGTTAGAAGAGAACTTACCGGCAAAGCCCAAGAAGCATATATTGCCATGGATTTCACTGACAGTGGTGAGTATAATGCAGTAAAAAAGGCAGTGCTTAGGGCGTATGAACGTGTTCCAGAGGCATATCGCCTGGAATTTCGTTCTCTGAGAATTCAATCAGGTCAGACGTATGTGGACGTTGCGAGACAGCAAGAGTTAGCTTTTGATAAATGGCTCCGAGCTTGTGATGTGAATACATTTCAGGATTTAAAACAGTTGTTGCTTGTTGAGCAGTTTAAGGCTAGCGTGCCTAGGGACATTGAGTTGCATTTGACTCAGCAGCAGGTGACAGAGGCTCGAAGAGCCGCGGAAATGGCTGATAATTATGTGCTGGTGCATTTTGAGCCATGGAAAACTAAGTCTTCTGCGGAAGGTAAGAGACAAGTGCATGAGGTAAAGAAAGAGGTTGATGTGCCTCACCAGCCAAAGGGTAATTATAATACCAGAACAGGTTTTAATGTCAAATCTTCTCGTCCTGTTAGCAGGTTTGGAGAGGTAGTATGCCATTTTTGCCATAAACCAGGGCACATTAAATCCCGCTGTAGACAGCTGCTTGCGAGGAGAGGTCGTCATGACAATGCAGAGCAACCGGTGGGTTGTGTCATGGCTAAAGGCCCATGTCTTCTGGCAAATAGTGATGAACTGTTAAGTGAGACCCCAGTAGGAGTATGCGCTGAAGTTTATAAAGCTTTTACCTCTCAAGCTACCATTGCACACTCAGAAAGTGAACCAGAAGTGTCAGTGACTGTGTTACGTGACACAGGTGCAGCTCAGTCTCTCCTCCTTTCAGGGCTGATATCACTGACTGATGAAACGTCTTTGAATGCCTCTGTCCTGTTAAAAGGCCTTGGTGGTGAGTATGGAGCTGTTCCATTACACAAGATTTTTCTGAGGTCCAACTTGGTGAATGGTTATGTCACTGTGGGGGTGGTACCATCTTTGCCCATAGATGGCGTCGGTCTCCTCCTTGGTAATGACTTGGCTGGAGATTTAGTTAGTGTAACTCCTATTGTTAGTTCAGTGCCTTGTGAGTCACCAGAAATGGTTGTTCTGGAAGAACAATGTCCAGATGTTTTTCCAGCTTGTGTGGTTACCCGCTCACAATCTAAGAAGGGAGTGGAAGATAAAGAAGTGGAGAGAGAACCTGTAGATTTGTCTGACACGTTCTTTGCTACTTTGAGTGAACTTCCTGATTGTCAGCAGTACACCAGGGAAGCATTGATTGCTGGTCAGAAAAGTGACACAGGATTGATGTTGATTAGGAAAACTGCAGTGAGTTCAGAAGAGTCTCAGGTAATGGCTGAGGGTTTTTATATGCGTGACGATGTCCTTATGAGGAAGTGGAGGCCTTCTGACCGTCCGGCCACTGAGGTCTGGAGTGTGGTCGAACAGATAGTTCTCCCTAGGAGTTTTAGATCAGAGGTTTTACGTCTGGCCCACGAAGCCCCAATGGCTGGTCATTTGGGCATCCGCAGAACTCAGGCAAAAATTCTTCAACATTTTTATTGGCCTAAGTTGCATAGGGATGTTGTGTCTTTTTGTAGATCCTGTCATGCATGTCAAGTAGTGGGGAAGCCTAACCAGAAGATTCCCCTGGCACCTTTGCGCCCTCTTCCAGTTACAGAAGAGCCATTTTCAAGAGTACTCATTGATTGTGTTGGTCCTTTGCCCAAGACTAAGAAGGGTCATCAGTATCTTTTAACAATAATGGACATGACTACTCGTTTTCCTGAGGCTGTGCCCTTGAGAGTTATTAAGGCGAAACCTGTGCTTGACGCTTTGATTACTTTCTTTTCACGTTTCGGCCTGCCTAAGCAGATCCAGTCAGATCGGGGCACAAATTTTGTTTCTAATGTCTTTCAGGATGTAATGTGCGAACTGGGCATTCAGCAGATTACCTCTTCTGCATACCATCCCCAGTCGCAGGGAGCGATTGAGCGATATCACCAGACACTAAAGCGTGCAATTAAGACCTATGCGTTGCAGCATCCTGGTGATTGGGATGTAGCTCTTCCCTTTATGCTCTTTGCCCTTCGTGATTCTGTTAACGAGTCCACAGGGTTTACACCTTTTGAGCTAGTCTTTGGTCATGAAGTCAGAGGTCCTTTGAAGCTGATCAAAGAGCGACTGATAAAACAGCCTTTTGAGGGGGGTGTGTTGCAGTATGTGGCGTTGTTTCGCGACCGCTTGTCTAGTGCGTGTCAAGTGGCCCGTGATAACCTGAAAGGTGCCCAGGAACGTATGAAGGTACAGTACGACAAAAAGGCAGTTGAGCGAACTTTTAAGCCGGGGGACCGTGTGTTAGTTCTTATGCCCATGAGGGGAAATAGCTTGAGCACACGTTTTTGTGGTCCATATATTGTGAAGCAGAGAGTTGGGGATCGTAATTATATAATTGATACACCTGATCGTAGGGCACAGACTCGGTTGTGTCATATAAACCTGTTGAAGGCTTATGTGGGTCGAGAACCTGCAACTGTTTTGGTGAGTTGTGTGTCTGTCAGTGATCAGCCTGATGTTGATGGCACAGAGTGTGTGGAGCCTGTAAGTATGCATGTGAGTAATTCAGATGCTCTGCATAGTCTCAGCACTAGTCTTAGTTATTTGAGTGAGAGTCAACAAGCTGACATTAGGGCTTTAGTTGAGGAGTTTCCAGATCTGTTCCGTGATAGGCCTGGCCGTACAAATCTGGCCATCCATGATGTTGACACTGGGGATGCTCTCCCCATTAAGCAGCAGCCATATCGGGTAGGTCCCACTAAGCTTAAAAAAGTCCAAGAGGAGGTTGATTGTATGTTGCAGCTAGGTATAGTACAGCCTAGTTATAGTGAGTGGAGTTCGCCTGTGGTGCTTGTTCCGAAGCCGGATGGATCAGTGCGTTTTTGTATTGATTATCGTAAGGTTAATCAAGTAACTAGAACTGATGCTTTTCCCCTTCCGCGCCGGGAAGATTGCATTGACCGCATTGGCAGAGCTCAATATGTTTCCAAGCTAGACCTGTTAAAAGGCTATTGGCAAGTGCCGCTGACTCCTCGGGCCCAGCTAGTATCTGCTTTCGTCACCCCAGGTGGGTTATATCAGTGTCAAGTCCTTCCTTTTGGTATGAAGAATGCTCCAGCAACATTCCAGAGAGCAATGAACACTGTAATAGCTGGCCTAGGTAATGTAGTAACCTATATAGATGACCTAGTATGTTTTAGTGATTCCTGGTCACAGCATATGAGTCACTTACGGCAATTATTTCAGAGGTTGCGGCACGCCCAGTTGGTGGTGAACCTGCCCAAGTGTGAACTTGGTAGGGGTCAGGTGACTTACCTCGGCCACCAGGTAGGTCAGGGTCTTGTGTTCCCACGGCAGGCTAAGATCCAAGCCATTTTGAATCTGCCCGTCCCTAGGACTCGTCGTGAGCTCATGAGGGTGCTTGGGATGTGTGGGTTTTATCGTCGGTTCGTTAAGAACTTTGCCGCAATCACTGAGCCTCTAACAAGTCTGTTGCGCAAGGACATCAAGTTTAAATGGTCTAGTTCTTGTCAGGCTGCATTTGAACAGTTAAAAGCCATCCTGTCCTGTGAGCCTGTGCTGAGAGCACCTAAGTTTGACATCCCGTTTAAGCTTGCAGTAGATGCCTGCGATGTGGGTATCGGTGCAGTACTGCTTCAGTCAGATGAACAGGGTTTTGATCGTCCGGTTGCATATTTCTCAAAGAAGTTAAATCAACATCAGAGAGCCTATTCTACAATAGAGAAGGAGGCGTTGGCACTTGTGTTGGCAGTGCGCCATTTTGAGATTTATGTTTCTTCAGGTGGTGAGGTGTTGGTCCTCACAGACCATAATCCATTGACTTTCATAGCCAAGTTCAAGTCTTCAAATGCTAGAGTCTTTAGGTGGGGTCTCGTGCTTCAGCCTTATAATCTGGTGGTCCAGCATGTGGCTGGCAAAGACAACGTAATAGCCGATACTCTGTCTAGAGCTTAATGTATAACAGTTGGACAATCATTTTTATGATTTAATGGTTTGTAGCAATACTTGGATATTTACTGTGTAGTAGTTGAGCCCTTTGAGCTACCGGTGCTCAGGACTCCTTCTATACTGAAGACATTGATGCATTTTTGTACACTGACTTAGACTTGCTTACTTTATGTAAGAATAGAAATTGGAATTTTAGAAAAAGGGTGAAAATGGTTAAAAAAAAGTTTTAGAAAAGAGATAGAAATGTAAAAAAAAAAAAGTTTTTTTTTGTTTTGAAGGGGGGAGGGATGTTACGGTAGGCTAGTGCAGGGAAAGTGTAGGAGCTGCCCTAGACACTACATGGTGCACTTCCACATCCCATACCCCAGGGGGAGCTGGCTGCTGGTGTGGGTGTCTTTATAAGAGAAGTGGGAGAGAAAATCTCGAGAGCTCTCTCTCAGCCGCGTTGGTTTGAATGTACTCTGCTGATGCCGACACCGGAGCGTTTTTTTCCTCAGCGTTACCACCAGACAACAAGAAAAGGAGTCTTATCTCTAACTTGGTGAACTGAACATCTAAAAGGCGTTTGAGCTGGTCGGCACCGTGCCATGTTTGCGCTGGCCCTGAGGTAAGCCTGTTTTCTCCTGGGGTACACACACACCCACATACACCTGTAGCATCTCACATACCTACAGCCACGTTAACTGCATACATAAAGTTAGGGTCTCTGGATAGCAGGGCTGTTTGTTAGATCCCTAGACAAACGAGACTTAGGAGTGTTTGTGAGTGCCCGTGTCCATGAGGTCGTAACAAACCCCACACTGCTCCAGGGACTGGAACTGAAACCCTGTAAATAACTGTAAGTCGCTCTGGATAAGAGCATCAGCGAAGTGTAAAGTAATAACACACACACAGTACCAGGATGAAGACATCCTGAGCGTCCTGTTTCAAATCCTCCTCCAGACGCGTCAAAGAGTGTTCTAGTGGGACCATCAGCATTCCAAACTTCAGCTCCTACTCACACACGCACACACACACACACACAGAAAGACATAAGAATACACATTGATTTAAGTCATATGCATGTCAGATTCATATATACAGATCCATACACACACACACACACGCACACAGTCCTGTTGACAGGAAAGAGTCTTTGGGCTCTATTTTCACAATCAGATGCGCATTGACACACACACACACACACACACTCAGAGACAGTTTGGGGGCGGTCCAGAGACAGTTTGGGGGCAGTCCAGCGACAGTTTGGGGGCGGTCCCTAGACGGTTTGGGGGCGGTCCCTAGACAGTTTGGGGGCAGTCCAGAGACAATATGCTGTTTTGACGACTGGAAAAGTGAACATTACGCCTGGTGCATGGTTCAAAAGGGTTGGTCCTAAGTTACCTAATTAATCAGAGGTGTGTTTGGGGCGTAACATGCAATAAACCAATCAGAGTTTATACTCTCGTTCCCTTTAAAAGCCAGCCACGCTTTGTCCATGGCCTGTTGCTATTACAATGGGGGGCACACAAACCACTACGTAACAGTTTATTAAACAGATTGTTCAATAAATGTGCATTATTGCAAGATACGTGCCAGTGTTTGTGCCTTTGTTACTAAATCATTAGATTAGACTACTGAAAAGAGCTAAGTCGTGTGCAACTGGACATCTTTATGGAGCTTGAAGACGTTTCACCTAGCTCAACGACAAATCACGCGCTCCTGTTGGCATGATGTATGTGTTAATAACCATGCCTTTAGTGGATAGGCATCGCGCCCTAACAGCCACTCACCAAGACGGGGATCTCTCTCGTCATATGCCAAACTGTTGTTGGCATGATGTACAGTAGAGTTACTTTACTGAGTTACTTCATTCCAAAGCATTATGCGCATGTGAAGCAGCTTTTCAGCAATGTGCGACTGACCACCGACCAGGTTTTTCTCGGTCATCGGCGGACTCGTTTTCTGCGTCCTTATTTTAGCGTCAGGTGAGCTTTGCACCACACCACACCTTTTCTTTTCGACGACACGCCCGTGAGGGCACAGTGCCATCTCCTATCTACACAACGTGAATAACTACAGGTTTAGGGTTAGGCTTAGGGTTAGGGTAGGTATAAATGAAGGATGCGCTCACACAGAGTAGTAATGAGGCAGCTGTAGTCTAGTGGTCAGGGATATAATATAAATTAATATATAATATAATGCAGCTGTGGTCTAGTGGTCAGGGATATAATATAAGTTAATATATAATATAATGCAGCTGTGGTCTAGTGGTCAGGGATATAATATAATTTAATATATAATATAATGCAGCTGTGGTCTAGTGGTCAGGGATATAATATAAGTTAATATATAATATAATGCAGCTGTGGTCTAGTGGTCAGGGATATAATATAAGTTAATATATAATATAATGCAGCTGTGGTCTAGTGGTCAGGGATATAATATAAGTTAATATATAATATAATGCAGCTGTGGTCTAGTGGTCAGGGATATAATATAAGTTAATATATAATATAATGCAGCTGTGGTCTAGTGGTCAGGGATATAATATAAGTTAATATATAATATAATGCAGCTGTGGTCTAGTGGTCAGGGATATAATATAAGTTAATATATAATATAATGCAGCTGTGGTCTAGTGGTCAGGGATATAATATAAGTTAATATATAATATAATGCAGCTGTGGTCTAGTGGTCAGGGATATAATATAAGTTAATATATAATATAATGCAGCTGTGGTCTAGTGGTCAGGGATATAATATAAGTTAATATATAATATAATGCAGCTGTGGTCTAGTGGTCAGGGATATAATATAAGTTAATATATAATATAATGCAGCTGTGGTCAGGGCGTTGGTCTTGGGATTGGAGGGTCGCAGGTTCAAATCCCACCATACCCATGGCTGAAATGCCCTTGAGCAAGGTTCAAATCCCACCATACCCATGGCTGAAATGCCCTTGAGCAAGGTTCAAATCCCACCATACCCATGGCTGAAATGCCCTTGAGCAAGGCATCTGACCCCACACTGCTCCAGGGACTGTAACTGAAACCCTGTAAATATCTGTAAGTCGCTCTGGATAAGAGCGGCAGCTAAGTGTAATATATAATAATATATAATATAATAATAATCAGCTAAGTGTAATATATAATAATATATAATATAATAATAATCAGCTAAGTGTAATATATAATAATATATAATCTAATAATAATCAGCTAAGTGTAATATATAATAATATATAATATAATAATAATCAGCTAAGTGTAATATATAATAATATATAATATAATAATAATCAGCTAAGTGTAATATATAATATAATGGGCATCTGACAACATGCGCATATCGCTAATGCACACTCTCACAGACCCACCCTAAAGTGTGTGCGGATGTATTTGGTCATAAGGTAGTTGTTGAGGTCCACACACACACACACACACACACACACACACACACACACAGACCCACCCTGAAGTGTGAGCGGATGTATTTGGTCATAAGGTAGTTGTTGACGTCCACACACATACACACACACACACACACACACACACACACACACACACACACAGACCCACCCTGAAGTGTGAGCGGATGTATTTGGTCATGAGGTAGTTGTTGACGTCCAGGGGGAGGGTGAGCTGAGGGGTCCCTTCCACCCGGGGAGCTTCCACAAGGGCCAAGCAGTCCGAATGCAGCTCTTTCCCCACTGCACACACACACACACATGCATGTACACACACACACACACACAGACACACACACATATGTACACACACGCACACACACATGACACACACACACACAAATTCAGACAGAAACGGTAACAGACACACACATAAGCTTATTGGAATATGGACTCTGCAGTCTAGGCTACACACACACACACACACACACACACACACACACACACACATTATATATATGTGACCGGCCACAGCAAAACCGGTCACATGTCGGCCAGAGCGAAATGGAGAAAATCACGTTAGAAGTGTTTTTTTCCAAAATTTGTGATTTTCGTTTTTTTTTTGCAAAATGTGAGAGTTGAGATCATGAAGAAGTTATTCCACGTTTCAGATAACAGTATCGGTTGTTTTAAAAACATGCATTTTGCCTTTAAAGTTGGCAAGTTTTCAGGAAAGAATCTTGTCTTTCTTGGGGCGTGGGTATATTACCATACTGGCGATACTGGCCATTCACGTGACGATTTACAGTGCTCTTTTGTTTGTGTTTACGCCAATCAGCTGTGTGCTAGAAGCAAACCTCGTGGCTACTTAAGCTGTGTAACTTCGACTGTAAATGCTACATAAGAAGAAGGGAGAACTTCTTGGGATGTTTACATAGTCAAAAACTTTCTCCAGAGTGTACAGAATGCAATCGGATCATCTAGCTGCCGAAAGAGAGTAAAGTGCTAGAGAGAGTGTTGACGGAGGGGAGGGGGAAGTCCCCCTTTATGCACAGGAGAGTCAAGACTCGTTTCATTGAAATTGGAATGGGACGCGTGTGGAGTTTAACTAATAAATTGGTCCTTACGTCTTTCTGGAGTTGTTGATGATTTTTGGAACCATGTGTCATAATCCGCAACTGTTTGTGATTATTTCAAGCCTAATAGTGTAAGTTGTTACTGTTTGGATTTTGAGAAATGTAGCTTTACTTCAGGTCAGGCAGTAACACTAACTATGTTGTTGTTAGCGTGCTAACGCTAGCGAACTACGCTAACGTAATGGTTTAAATTGAAAGCTGTCACTTTACTCACCAACACCCACCTAGATACTGTTACTGATATTAGCTCAAATGGTCAAATTAATATAAAGGCAGGGGCGCAGATAGGTTTTTGAAACTGGGGGGGACGAAGCTGCCAGCTACCCCCCCCCCCCAATGCCATAAGGGTGGCGTGATGTAATGTAATGTATTACCTTACCTAACTGTGATGTCTGGTGCTCTCAAGTGTTATTTACCACTGACATGACAGGATGATCGAATGTGTGTGTGTGTGTGTGTGTGTGTGTGTGTGTGTGTGTGTGTGTCCTGCATGACTGCTACCCTTTATCTATTAAATCTATTATAGGTCTGTGTAGATTTGGACTCTCAAACTCTCTTCTCTCTCTTCTTCTGACCCTCCCTCTCTCTCTCCTTCTTCTGCCTATGAAAATCATTACACATTGACTGTCATCACGCACAGAATCCCCCTCACAAAAATACTAAACTCGTTTTAAGAATAATAATACTGAGAAACTGGGTGGTCTATGTGTGTGTAAAGAGTAGTAGTAAACCACCACTGCATCCTAGCTTTCTAATTTGTGTGTCGCGCGATCGGCAGTCAGTGGACACCTCTTCGCATAAGTTCCTTATTAAACAACAATATGCTCACTGCTCGTGGCGAGGAACGTCAGATTAAACATTAAAACGGCCTTGAGTTATTAATGTCGTTGACAGAAATCCAACGAGGTATTTACATGTACAGGCGCGGAGGCAGAAGGCAAAAGTTCGCCTCTAGCCTGCTTCGTACAATTTTACTTTCACGACGACATTGCTTTGAACACACTATCAGAAAATGCAAGGTGATGTGATAACGTAAAATACAGTTTACTTACAGCTGTTGCTTTTTGAAAAAACGATGTGATGGTTTTTTGCTTTTTAGCTCGCCTCATCACGCCGTGTTGGTATGGGGTCCTGAACTTGCCTGTCAGACTATTTGTTGGTAACCGTGGCAACCAAGCTCGACGACGACGCAGCCTGCACAGCTCAATAAACCCGAGTCACTTGCTTAATGCGAGTTGTTACAAAGCATGCACTGCGGCGCACCTCAATAAACCAAATATTATGTTAATTCATATTTTGGTTTCCCCGTGATGTTTGACTCCGTAAGAAGTTGACAAAGTAAGAAAAAAATACTTTTTTTCTTACATAAAAGTGGGGGGGACGGATCGAAGGCATTCAAATCTGGGTGTGTCAAGACACCCCTGACACACCCGCTATCTGCGCCCATGTATAAAGGTATAAGGTTACAGCAATGTGTTAAATTCAAGGTGAGTGAAGTTAGCGTTTAGCACATTGGTGTTGTCATAGTTAATACTATTGACTTAAATGAGCTAGTTCGTTAGCTTGCTAGCTCGCTGTAAGTTTGTTGGCATCAGTTTCGATTTGCGATGGGCGATTAATTTGAATAATGCCCGAATTGACTGGTGGTATTGACTAAATCTTTACTGCAGTATACAACAGTAATACTGTAGTAAAAACTGCAGCTGCAATGCAGCTGGTAGCTACTGCAGCGCTAGTTGCTAAATCATTAGCATCTCAGTCATAATACCACACGTCAGTGACAGTCTGTGGGGGGGAGGGCTTATCTTAATGTCATGCTAAAGGCCACTATTCGGCGAGAGTGAGGCAAACTTTAAGAGGAGTTTTCTCAGTTTTGTGTTTTAAGGTGTGCATGTTTTCAAATGGCCACCAATTCTTCAAATATTATCAGATTTCCATGTGCAAGACTTCATTGGAAAGCTTAGAAATTACACTTTCAGAATCTGTAAATATTCCTCAATATACCTCAAAATGCCTCTCGGACGAGTTGTGGCCGGTTTTGCTGTGGCCGGTCACATATGTGAACTTATTGACCTTATTTGGAAGAGGCCATGGGAGGCCTGACGTTCTTCCGGAATATATCGATATTTAACTCTGCACACACACACACACACATTTAACTCTGCCTAGTGCAGAGAGTCTTTCCCCACTGCACACACACACACACACACACACACAGACACACACACACACACATACTGTATTTAACTCTGCTTAGTGCAGAGAGTCTTTCCCCACTGCACACACACACACACACACACACACACACATACTGTATTTAACTCTGCCTAGTGCAGAGAGTCTTTCCTAAATAGCCGAGTCGAGCCTAAATAGTTCAGTGAGGGGCTGCCATAGCAACTACAAAAAAAACAGCTGTACTTGGAACAACCCTGTTAGGAAAACCTAGGGTTAGGGTTAGGGTTAGCCCTGTTATTGTCCACAGGAAAATCTAGGGTTAGGGTTAACCCTGTTATTGTCCACAGGAAAACCTAGGGTTAGGGTTAGGGTTAACTCTGTTATTGTCCACAGGAAAACCAGGGCATAATGTTGTTGGGCCGGCTTATAATCTATTCTCCGCCATCCAGTGATGAGGAAATTATTTTTATCTCAGGTGGGGGCAAGGACTGTCCCCCCTAATGCAACTCAACTGTTGTTACATGAAATCTAACGATCTAAAACATCGGCCCATACATCTAGTACTGGAGTAACAGGAAAACCTAGGGTTAGGGTTAGGGTTAGGGTTAACCCTGTTATTGTCTAGTACTGGAGTAACAGGAAAACCCAGGGTTAGGGTTAGGGTTAGGGTTAACCCTGTTATTGTCTAGTACTGGAGTAAGCTGTGCAACTACACTACTGCTCCATGCTTCTACATTTAAGGTTTCTGACCGTCACCAAACACAATATTAAAGATCGCAACGTTTTTGTTTGCGAACTTGGCTCAGGTAGAGCGGTAGGCAGACCCGGACCAAGCTAAATATACCAAGCGTTCAGAGCAGAATAACATCATATTCCACAGGATCTGCACGCAAAACAACTAGATTAAGGCCTCATTTCTACCGCCTTGAGCGTGTACAATATGTGTGTATGTGTAACAGAATACGCTCAAATCACGCGTGAAGTGGAAATGGTCTAATCTG
>CM050213.1:32877500-32882500 GCA_027475355.1 Coilia nasus | reverse complement strand
GTGGAGCGATTTGGGCGGTACGCAAACTGCATTGGGTCCAGTGTGGCTGGTAGTTGTGACTTGATGTGTCTCATTACCAGCCTTTCGAAGCACTTCATGATGGTGGATGTCAGTGCAACTGGGCGGTAGTCATTGAGACAAGTCACTGTGGGTTTCTTCGGAACGGGGATGGTGGTGGTCTTGAAGCAGGTGGGAACGACAGTAGTGGTTGAAGACGTCTGTGAGAACATTTGTCAGTAGTGGCCAGGGAGATCTGTGTGTGTGTGTGTGTGTGTGTGTGTGTGTGTGTGTGTGTGTGTGTGTGTGTGTGTGTGTGTGTGTGTGTGTGTGTGTGTGTACCTGGTAAGTGACACGGCCGGCGTAGTGTTTGATGGTGAATTCAGGCTGTGTGTGTGTGTGTGTGTGTGTGTGTGTGTGTGTGTGTGTGTGTGTGTGTGTACCTGGTAAGTGACACGGCCGGCGTAGTGTTTGATGGTGAATTCAGGCTGTGTGTGTGTGTGTGTGTGTGTGTGTGTGTGTGTGTACCTGGTAAGTGACACGGCCGGCGTAGTGTTTGATGGTGAATTCAGGCTGTGTGTGTGTGTGTGTGTGTGTGTGTGTGTGTGTGTGTGTGTGTACCTGGTAAGTGACACGGCCGGCGTAGTGTTTGATGGTGAATTCAGGCTGTGTGTGTGTGTGTGTGTGTGTGTGTGTGTGTGTGTGTGTGTGTGTACCTGGTAAGTGACACGGCCGGCGTAGTGTTTGATGGTGAATTCAGGCTGTGTGTGTGTGTGTGTGTGTGTGTGTGTGTGTGTGTGTGTGTGTGTGTGTGTGTGTGTGTGTGTGTGTGTGTGTGTGTACCTGGTAAGTGACACGGCCGGCGTAGTGTTTGATGGTGAATTCAGGCTGTGTGTGTGTGTGTGTGTGTGTGTGTGTGTGTGTGTGTGTGTGTGTGTGTGTGTACCTGGTAAGTGACACGGCCGGCGTAGTGTTTGATGGTGAATTCAGGCTGTGTGTGTGTGTGTGTGTGTGTGTGTGTGTGTGTGTGTGTGTGTGTGTGTGTGTGTACCTGGTAAGTGACACGGCCGGCGTAGTGTTTGATGGTGAATTCAGGCTGTGTGTGTGTGTGTGTGTGTGTGTGTGTGTGTGTGTGTGTGTGTGTGTGTGTGTACCTGGTAAGTGACACGGCCGGCGTAGTGTTTGATGGTGAATTCAGGCTGTGTGTGTGTGTGTGTGTGTGTGTGTGTGTGTGTGTGTGTGTGTGTGTGTGTGTGTGTGTGTACCTGGTAAGTGACACGGCCGGCGTAGTGTTTGATGGTGAATTCAGGCTGTGTGTGTGTGTGTGTGTGTGTGTGTGTGTGTGTGTGTGTACCTGGTAAGTGACACGGCCGGCGTAGTGTTTGATGGTGAATTCAGGCTGTGTGTGTGTGTGTGTGTGTGTGTGTGTGTGTGTGTGTGTACCTGGTAAGTGACACGGCCGGCGTAGTGTTTGATGGTGAATTCAGGCTGTGTGTGTGTGTGTGTGTGTGTGTGTGTGTGTGTGTGTGTGTGTGTGTGTGTACCTGGTAAGTGACACGGCCGGCGTAGTGTTTGATGGTGAATTCAGGCTGTGTGTGTGTGTGTGTGTGTGTGTGTGTGTGTGTGTGTGTGTGTACCTGGTAAGTGACACGGCCGGCGTAGTGTTTGATGGTGAATTCAGGCTGTGTGTGTGTGTGTGTGTGTGTGTGTGTGTGTGTGTGTGTGTACCTGGTAAGTGACACGGCCGGCGTAGTGTTTGATGGTGAATTCAGGCTGTGTGTGTGTGTGTGTGTGTGTGTGTGTGTGTGTGTGTGTGTGTGTGTGTGTGTACCTGGTAAGTGACACGGCCGGCGTAGTGTTTGATGGTGAATTCAGGCTGTGTGTGTGTGTGTGTGTGTGTGTGTGTGTGTGTGTGTGTGTGTGTGTGTGTACCTGGTAAGTGACACGGCCGGCGTAGTGTTTGATGGTGAATTCAGGCTGTGTGTGTGTGTGTGTGTGTGTGTGTGTGTGTGTGTGTGTGTGTGTGTGTGTGTGTACCTGGTAAGTGACACGGCCGGCGTAGTGTTTGATGGTGAATTCAGGCTGTGTGTGTGTGTGTGTGTGTGTGTGTGTGTGTGTGTGTGTGTGTGTGTGTGTGTGTGTGTGTGTACCTGGTAAGTGACACGGCCGGCGTAGTGTTTGATGGTGAATTCAGGCTGTGTGTGTGTGTGTGTGTGTGTGTGTGTGTGTGTGTGTGTGTGTGTGTGTGTACCTGGTAAGTGACACGGCCGGCGTAGTGTTTGATGGTGAATTCAGGCTGTGTGTGTGTGTGTGTGTGTGTGTGTGTGTGTGTGTGTGTGTGTGTGTGTGTGTGTGTGTGTGTGTGTACCTGGTAAGTGACACGGCCGGCGTAGTGTTTGATGGTGAATTCAGGCTGTGTGTGTGTGTGTGTGTGTGTGTGTGTGTGTGTGTGTGTGTGTGTGTGTGTGTGTGTGTACCTGGTAAGTGACACGGCCGGCGTAGTGTTTGATGGTGAATTCAGGCTGTGTGTGTGTGTGTGTGTGTGTGTGTGTGTGTGTACCTGGTAAGTGACACGGCCGGCGTAGTGTTTGATGGTGAATTCAGGCTGTGTGTGTGTGTGTGTGTGTGTGTGTGTGTGTGTGTGTGTGTGTGTGTGTGTGTGTGTACCTGGTAAGTGACACGGCCGGCGTAGTGTTTGATGGTGAATTCAGGCTGTGTGTGTGTGTGTGTGTGTGTGTGTGTGTGTGTGTGTATGTGTGTGTGTGTGTGTGTGTGTGTGTGTGTACCTGGTAAGTGACACGGCCGGCGTAGTGTTTGATGGTGAATTCAGGCTGTGTGTGTGTGTGTGTGTGTGTGTGTGTGTACCTGGTAAGTGACACGGCCGGCGTAGTGTTTGATGGTGAATTCAGGCTGTGTGTGTGTGTGTGTGTGTGTGTGTGTGTGTGTGTGTGTGTGTGTGTGTGTGTGTGTGTGTGTGTACCTGGTAAGTGACACGGCCGGCGTAGTGTTTGATGGTGAATTCAGGCTGTGTGTGTGTGTGTGTGTGTGTGTGTGTGTGTGTGTGTGTGTGTGTGTGTGTGTGTGTACCTGGTAAGTGACACGGCCGGCGTAGTGTTTGATGGTGAATTCAGGCTGTGTGTGTGTGTGTGTGTGTGTGTGTGTGTGTGTGTGTGTGTGTGTGTGTGTGTGTGTGTGTGTGTGTGTGTGTGTGTGTGTGTGTGTGTGTGTGTGTGTGTGTGTGTACCTGGTAAGTGACACGGCCGGCGTAGTGTTTGATGGTGAATTCAGGCTGTGTGTGTGTGTGTGTGTGTGTGTGTGTGTGTGTGTGTGTGTGTGTGTGTGTGTGTGTGTGTGTGTGTGTGTGTGTGTGTGTGTGTGTGTGTGTGTGTGTGTGTGTGTGTGTACCTGGTAAGTGACACGGCCGGCGTAGTGTTTGATGGTGAATTCAGGCTGTGTGTGTGTGTGTGTGTGTGTGTGTGTGTGTGTGTGTGTGTGTGTGTGTGTGTACCTGGTAAGTGACACGGCCGGCGTAGTGTTTGATGGTGAATTCAGGCTGTGTGTGTGTGTGTGTGTGTGTGTGTGTGTGTGTGTGTGTGTGTGTGTGTGTGTGTGTGTACCTGGTAAGTGACACGGCCGGCGTAGTGTTTGATGGTGAATTCAGGCTGTGTGTGTGTGTGTGTGTGTGTGTGTGTGTGTGTGTGTGTGTATGTGTGTGTGTGTGTGTGTGTGTGTACCTGGTAAGTGACACGGCCGGCGTAGTGTTTGATGGTGAATTCAGGCTGTGTGTGTGTGTGTGTGTGTGTGTGTGTGTGTGTGTGTGTGTATGTGTGTGTGTGTGTGTGTGTGTGTGTGTGTACCTGGTAAGTGACACGGCCGGCGTAGTGTTTGATGGTGAATTCAGGCTGTGTGTGTGTGTGTGTGTGTGTGTGTGTGTGTGTGTGTGTGTGTGTACCTGGTAAGTGACACGGCCGGCGTAGTGTTTGATGGTGAATTCAGGCTGTGTGTGTGTGTGTGTGTGTGTGTGTGTGTGTGTGTGTGTGTGTGTGTGTGTGTGTGTGTGTGTACCTGGTAAGTGACACGGCCGGCGTAGTGTTTGATGGTGAATTCAGGCTGTGTGTGTGTGTGTGTGTGTGTGTGTGTACCTGGTAAGTGACACGGCCGGCGTAGTGTTTGATGGTGAATTCAGGCTGTGTGTGTGTGTGTGTGTGTGTGTGTGTGTGTGTGTACCTGGTAAGTGACACGGCCGGCGTAGTGTTTGATGGTGAATTCAGGCTGTGTGTGTGTGTGTGTGTGTGTGTGTGTGTGTGTGTGTGTGTGTGTACCTGGTAAGTGACACGGCCGGCGTAGTGTTTGATGGTGAATTCAGGCTGTGTGTGTGTGTGTGTGTGTGTGTGTGTGTGTGTGTGTGTGTGTGTGTGTGTGTGTGTGTGTGTACCTGGTAAGTGACACGGCCGGCGTAGTGTTTGATGGTGAATTCAGGCTGTGTGTGTGTGTGTGTGTGTGTGTGTGTGTGTGTGTGTGTGTGTGTGTGTGTGTGTGTACCTGGTAAGTGACACGGCCGGCGTAGTGTTTGATGGTGAATTCAGGCTGTGTGTGTGTGTGTGTGTGTGTGTGTGTGTGTGTGTGTGTGTGTGTGTGTGTGTGTGTGTGTGTGTGTGTGTGTGTGTACCTGGTAAGTGACACGGCCGGCGTAGTGTTTGATGGTGAATTCAGGCTGTGTGTGTGTGTGTGTGTGTGTGTGTGTGTGTGTGTACCTGGTAAGTGACACGGCCGGCGTAGTGTTTGATGGTGAATTCAGGCTGTGTGTGTGTGTGTGTGTGTGTGTGTGTGTGTGTGTGTGTGTGTGTGTGTGTGTGTGTGTGTGTGTGTGTGTGTGTGTACCTGGTAAGTGACACGGCCGGCGTAGTGTTTGATGGTGAATTCAGGCTGTGTGTGTGTGTGTGTGTGTGTGTGTGTGTGTGTGTGTGTGTGTGTGTGTGTGTGTGTGTGTGTACCTGGTAAGT
>CM050213.1:32865000-32872500 GCA_027475355.1 Coilia nasus | reverse complement strand
TTCGGCACAGTTCGAAAGTTCTCTTCTTGCCAAATTACTGAAGATATTTCCTCCCATACTTCTTTGACCCACGGAGGTTTGGGGGGATTCTTTCCATCCCCGAATATTAACTGCTCACACGCTTTTACTTCATGCACGAGCAGATCGGTCTCCACCGAAAAGCTCCTCCCGTCCGGGTAAATCCTCCATCATAATAGCGACAGACCATGGACAATGTGTGTGTGTGTGTGTGTGTCTGTGTGTGAGAGAGAGAGAGTGTGTGTGTGTGTGTGTTGTGTTTTCTTGGGTTCTTATTTTTAAATATGCATTTTCGTAGATATTTGGTCAGATGTTTGTGTTAACAATAGTAGAACGGGAATGCTGCAAGTAGTGTAGTAATAGTGTATGGCCCCTTTAAGTAGTGTAGTAATAGTGCATGGCCCCTTTAAGTAGAGTAGTAATAGTGCATGGCCCCTTTAAGTAGAGTAGTAATAGTGTATGGCCCCTTTAAGTAGAGTAGTAATAGTGTATGGCCCCTTTAAGTAGTGTAGTAATAGTGTATGGCCCCTTTAAGTAGTGTAGTAATAGTGTATGGCCCCTTTAAGTAGAGTAGTAATAGTGTATGGCCCCTTTAAGTAGAGTAGTAATAGTGTATGGCCCCTTTAAGTAGAGTAGTAATAGTGTATGGCCCCTTTAAGTAGTGTAGTAATAGTGTATGGCCCCTTTAAGTAGAGTAGTAATAGTGTATGGCCCCTTTAAGTAGTGTAGTAATAGTGTATGGCCCCTTTAAGTAGTGTAGTAATAGTGTATGGCCCCTTTAAGTAGTGTAGTAATAGTGTATGGCCCCTTTAAGTAGTGTAGTAATAGTGTATGGCCCCTTTAAGTAGTGTAGTAATAGTGTATGGCCCCTTTAAGTAGAGTAGTAATAGTGTATGGCCCCTTTAAGTAGTGTAGTAATAGTGTATGGCCCCTTTAAGTAGTGTAGTAATAGTGTATGGCCCCTTTAAGTAGTGTAGTAATAGTGTATGGCCCCTTTAAGACGCGAGTGCGCTGTAGGCGCACGTGACCACCTGTTTCTCTGTGAAAAGGAACCTCTAGTTTGTCACTAGTTAACTTACTGTTTGACCCGGTGTGCAGCTACTTGGTTTATTACCTGTACTGCCACTGTACTGCCACTGTACTGCCACTGTACTGCCACTGTACTGCCACTGTGCTGCTATTTGCAATTGCTGCTACTTACGTTGATGCTGCTGCTCCCTTCTAAAAAATTAAATGCAAAAAAGTGGAATAGAGACTGAGTAATATCCTTTGTGCACCGGGTTACCCTTTCCGTGGGGAGATAACGGAACAGTAATAAACCAAACGCATCAAGCCAAGCCAACCCATCCTGTTGTATTGAAAAGTAAAGGAACGCTAAGAGAAGAGATATAGGTCAAATAGACCCCTCTGTGGAACTGCACCTTGTTCAGTACGAAAAAGGAAGATGGATTCGGCAGAGTTAATGGCCCTAAAAGGAAAGCGCTCAACAGCACAAGCCCTTTTTAGCAAGAGAGCTAACAAGCTGTCTCTCACTGTAAAACTCCTAGAAAAAGGGCTGCTTATTGACGAGACCAAAGCACTTGGTGTGGACTTTGAAAGGGTGCATGATGCAGGTCTTGAGTATATTGATGCCCTAGGAGAAGTAGAAAAGGCAGAAGAAGAAACGGCTCATGCAAAGGAAAAAACAGCAAAGTGCCTTGCTACGTATACAGACGTACTCCAGCTTGCTAGGGACACGTTATGGTCCAAGTACGCCAATGATGACATCCAGCTGTATGCTGACGGTGCAGAGAGGAAATGTGCTGAGTTGGAAAGCACTGACATGAAGATGTTGCTGGAGGAAGAATATCAAGTTCTGAAAGAAAGTCTGTCAGAGAGGATCCACATGCTTGAGCAGAAGGTGCTTGAATGGGAAGGTCTTGTCGATGGAAGTAAGATAAAAGTGTACAAG
Source organism: Coilia nasus (assembly GCA_027475355.1). NCBI lineage: Eukaryota > Metazoa > Chordata > Actinopteri > Clupeiformes > Engraulidae > Coilia > Coilia nasus. The sequence goes on along the minus strand of CM050213.1, from coordinate 32,870,531 downwards.
CAGCAGCTATATGATTTGGGAAATAGACTGCGTGAATGGGCGCAAAGCTGGAAGAGATTGAAGCACAGCAAGCCCGAGGGTCCCACTGGAGCTGGCATAGAGCCCCCTGTACCCAACACCCCATATGCACCACCACCATCTGGTATGTATCCTGGCTTTACACCACAGATCAGCCTTGAAAGAACACGCCTGCCTGTATTCTCAGGAGATATGACTGACTACTACCGGTGGAAGACTGAGTGGGAGGAACTTGAACAGCTGGGAAACCCACCGAGGACAGCTGGTGTCACAAGATTCCACCTACTGGCAAGTCTCAGCGATAGGGTGAAGAAAGACTTGGTTTTGTCCAGCTGTGCGACGGCGGATGAAATGTTCAGGCGCCTCGACAACCGCTTCGGAAACAAGGCGAAAATTGTCCTGAAGATATCCGAGGAGGTTGAGGGTCTACCCTCTGTAAAGGGAAACAACCCCAGAAAAGCCATTGAGCTGATTCAGGCTGTAGAGCAGGCCGTAAGCAATCTTGTGATTCTGGGGGAAGAGGATGTTATAAGGAACCGTTTAGTAGCACAGTCTCTTGAAAGGAAACTTCCAAGCTCTTTAAAGGAGAAATGGATTGCACATAAGACTGAGCCTGTGAATGGGTTTTCTTCGCACAACCATTTTGACTGTTTACTGCAGTTCCTAAAGAAGCAGGAGGCAATCCTAGAGGAGTTGGATCAGCTGGAGGTAAGCCCTGGAGAGGGTAACTCCTCAGTAAGAGGCCCGGCAGATAAACCGGACAAAGCAGTCAAGAAGGCATTCTCCAAAACCACCTCGGGCCAGAGAGGGTCTCAGTTAAAGCCACGTTTAGGCTCATGCACTGCCTGTGCTGATGAAACACACCCCGGCAGGCTGTTTGCCTGCAGTGCCTTCAGGGAGATGGATATTCAGAGGAGAAAGACCCATCTAAAGACCCACGGGATGTGCAATCGGTGCCTGTGCTTCCACCTAAGGGATGGCCGCTGTAACCAGAAGTTTCTCTGTACTAAAACAGATTGCCGTAAAGAAGAGCCTCACCATTATCTGCTCTGCTCTAAGTCCATTGCTCAAGAGAAATACGCCAGCTGTGAGGAGCAAGGTGTCAAGAGAGTGGAGAAGAAAGGCTTCGGACTTACCAGCAAACAGGAGGAGCTCCTGGCGAAAGTCACTCCAGAGCTGAGAGCAGAACTGAGGAAAGCATTTTCCAACAAAGCCTCAACTACAATCTGCACTACTGGAGGTGGACTAAAAGAGTACCCGGTGGTAATGATGTTGCTTGAAGTAACAACTAACTCAGGCCAGCTGATTGGCACTCTTATCGACCTTGCCTCTGATACCAACTATATAACAAACAGTGCTGCCCAGCAGCTTGGACTGATTGGTGAGAGCATCAAATTAATTGTCCATGGAATCGGAGGGATGAGAAAGACAGTTGTAACAAAAAGGTACTCCCTGCGACTGAGAGTAAAGACCACCAAGGGTGTAGTAGCGGAGCACAAACTGCTTTGCTATGGGCTGGAAAGTATTGCAGAGATAAGCCAACCTGTCACTCCACAGCAATTGCAGAGAATCTTTCCCGATGTTGCTGCAGAAGAGCTGGTTCGCCCCCAGAAAATTGATCTTCTGATTAGCCACAGGGAAGGTCGCTTGGTTCCACAGCCATTCAAGATGGAGGGGGATTTAGTCCTCTGGGATGGCCCACTAGGCAAAACTGTTGGTGGTACTCACCCTGATCTCTTTGAGGTGGTCGACTCAATGCTGCACCAGTCTGAAACTCATTTCGCTAGATCAATGAGAACGTCCTCAAGGGTGTATAAGGAGGTTCTTATGAAAACCAACGACTTGAGTGAAGACCTAACAAGGATGAAAGAAGTCACCCTTGGCATCACCAGTGTCACAAATAAGGAAGTATTTGAGTGGTTTAAGTGGGACAGTATTGGGGCAGCATGTGACCCAAAATGCGGAAGCTGCAAGTGCAGCAAGTGTCCCCCAGGTGGCAAAGACATGACCCTTGGAGAAGAAAGGGACTTGGAGAAAATAAAGGACTGCCTCTCTTATGTATTAGCAGACAAGCACAGTGATGCTCCACATTGGGATGCAGCCTATCCATGGAAGACTAACCCAGCGATTCTGCCAAACAACCGCCAAGCAGTGGAAGCAACCTTCCGGAACACTGAGGCTCGGCTGTCAAGAGAACCTGTGTGGAAAGCGGCATATGGTGAGCAGATTCGTGAGATGGTGTCGAGAGGAGCAGCCATTAAGTTCACAAAGCAACAGATTAAGGACTGGACCGGGCCGGTCTGGTACATCAGTCATCTGGTCGCCCCGAATCCTCATTCTAGCACAACACCAGTGAGGATAGTCTGGAACAGCAGCCAGGAGTTTAAAGGGATGAGCCTGAACAACCTCCTACACAAAGGCCCTGATGTACTCAACCCGATCCGGGGTGTCCTCCTGAGATTCAGGAGCAGATTGTATGCTGCTCTTGGTGATGTTAAGAAAATGTATAACTCAGTGTGGCTGAAGGACGAGGAAGTACATCTCCATCGGTTTCTCTGGAGGGATGACCCCGAGGAGGAAATTGGTGTGTTTGCCGTCGTCAGGGTGAACATTGGCGATAAACCTGCCTGATGCATCGCTCAGGTAGCCATGAGAGAAACAGCTAACTTGCCTCAGTTTGCGTCCATGGTCGCAGAGCGCTGCATCCTGACAGAGGACTGCTATGTCGATGACATTTTGACATCACATGATGACCTCCAAGCCCTAATTAGGATGACCAAAGGAGTGGAAAAAATCCTAGAAGCAGGTGGCTTCTCTCTCAAGCCCTGGGTCCTGACCGGCCAAAGTGGGAGGAGTGAGGAGCCCACTGACCCCAGCACCGTCAGGTCAATGGAGCCCAAGATCTTGATACTCCCCAATCAGATGCGGGATGAAGAAAATAAGGCATTGGGACTGGGATACGAACCTGAAATCGACAAACTTCGTCTGCTAACATCAGTGAACTTCTCAAAGAGGCGAGGAAAGATGAGAACTGGGCTGGACCTACGAGAGGAAGATATTAGACGCAGCACCCCCGACCCTCTCACTCGGCGAATGCTGCTGAGTCAAATCGCAGGGTTTTATGATCCTATCGGCTTGGCCTCACCTGCCAAGCAACGAGGAGTGATGCTCGTCAGAGAGTCCTTTCAGGAAGCAGGAAGAGACCGTCCTTCCAAAGACACCTGGGACGAACCTCTCTCGCCACGTCTTCGAGAGGCTGCGATATCACTCTTTAAGCAGTATGTGAGGCTTGGCCAAGTCAGATTCGACAGGAGCCTTACACCCCATGGCGCCATAGGTCGTCCGATGGGAATCACATTTTCCGATGGTAGTGAAGCTTCCTATGGAGCTGTTCTTTATCTTCGATGGGTGACAGCGCAAGACGGAGTCATAGTAAAGCTGGTCGAATCAAAGGCCAAGCTCACCCCCTTAGACCAGAAAGGTGATGTTATTAAAGCGGAGTTGTGCGGGGCTGTTTTTGCAACCCGCCTGAAGACCTATTTTGAAAAGCACTGCTACATCAAGGTCGATCGGTGGGTTCATTTTGTCGATAGTCAGACCATTTTAGGAGCCATCCAGAAGGATAGCTATGGTTTTCAGACTTTCTTTGCAAATCGGATTGGAGAAATCCAAAAAGCTGGACCTGTCGATAACTGGAGATGGGTCGGAGGAAGAGAGAACATCGCCGACCTCACAACAAGGGGAGCACCCCCTGAGGAGCTTGTTGAGGGATCAGTCTGGCAGGAAGGCCCTGGATTTTTAAAGTTGCCAGAATCAGATTGGCCTGTGAAAACCGCCAGAGAGATCACCCCCTCTGTCACTGAAGAGATTGGGGGGCTTCAGAGGAAGGCATTCTCAGCGCTGGTTACAGCAGGAGCCCAACTCTGGAAATGGTCAGGCCCAACGATCATTGCACTTGTGCGCCTTGTGGACCCCCTGAGCTTTAGCTCACTGGCACGGCTATGTGGGACCATTGCCTGGATGAGACGAGCAGTGGAAACCTGGCTGGGTGGCAACAGCCAGGCCCCAGTGTGCTCAAAGTGGGAGGCAAGACCATATCTGTCCGCAGAAGAAAGAGCAGTAGCTTTCAAATTTCTAGCTCTTGCAGTTCAAGATGGTGTTGAGTTCCGTGACACAACCATGGACCGTCTGGTGGTTCAGAAAGAAGAAAAGACGGGACTTTTGCTCTGTGCAGGGAGAATTCAACGCTGGGAGGAGGACAGAGTGGCTGTACCACTAATCCCATGCCAATCATGGCTAGCAACCCTACTGGCCAGAGAGGCACATGAAGAAAACCATGGAGGTGTCGCCTCTACCCTTCTACGTACAAGAAGGAAAGCCTGGATCATGCAGGGACGAAGAACAGTTAAGAAGGTGCTGAACAGCTGTGTCACCTGCAGAAAGCGAAGAGCTGAGATGTGCCGCCAGGTAATGAGTGATCTGCCTCCTGAGCGTACCCAAAGAGCAAGCCCCTTTGAGTTTACAACTCTTGATCTTTTCGGCCCCTTTGAGGTGAAAGATGCAGTTAAAAGAAGGACAAACAAGAAGGTCTGGGGCATTGTTTACTGCTGTATAGCCTCGAGAGCCGTCCATGCGGACCTCACCGATGACCAGTCGGCAGAAAGCTTTCTCCAAGCATACTCCCGCTTTGTTGCTTTGAGAGGGCATCCAAGGAAACTATGGTCCGATAGAGGCACCAACTTCGTTGGCGCCAAGCCGGCTCTGTATCAGCTGTATAAACACCTGGCCTGCCTGCAGGCTGTGTCCATGGAAGATGTAGCTGCCAAGAATGGGACTGAATGGAATTGGGAATTTCACCCTGCAGATGCACCCCATAGGAATGGAGCTGCGGAAGCTGCTGTAAAGCTTTTGAAAAGGGCGCTTACAAGCCTGGGAGGAACTACAGGGTCTTTTACATGGGGAGAGCTCCAAACCCTATTCTATCAGGCAGCCAACTTAACAAATGAACGCCCAATCGATGCCAGAGCTCAAGAACAGGAGGATTCGGTCGAGTACTTAACACCCAACTCCCTCATACTGGGTCGAGCATCGTATGGAGGAGACACTTGTGGGCTTGACCTAGAGACTCATTCCTGGCGTCGACTAAGGGCTATTCAAATCGGAGTGGATCAGTTTTGGGCAAAATGGAGAGAACTCGCTGGCCCAAATCTGTTCATTCGACACAAGTGGCACCGATCAGAGAGGAATGTTGAAGTCGGCGACCTCGTTTGGATTGCCGACCCAAATGCTTTGAGAGGTCAGTTTCGTCTGGGCCGGATTCTGACGGTCTACCCTGACAGTAAAGGAGTTGTCAGGGATGCTGACGTTGCAACATGTGCTGGCCTTCCTGTTTCCTTGGCGGGTAGCCAAAAGAAGAGGAATTCAACACTGCCAACGGCAGTGATCAGAAGAGACGTGAGAAGGCTGGTGGTTCTTCTGCCTGTGGAGGACCAAAAGTCTCCACCCCAGCCACC
>CM050213.1:32857500-32860000 GCA_027475355.1 Coilia nasus | reverse complement strand
CCTCTTGTTGTGACCAAACAATTCAATTTTTTTCATCAGTCCAGAATATCTTATTCCAAAATGATATTGGTTTGTCCAAATGTTCTTTCGCATACCTCAAGCAACTCAGTTTGTGGCGACTGTGAAGAAAAGGCTTCTTCCGCATCACTCTTCCGTACAGTCTTTCCTTGTGCAAATTGCGCTGTATTGTTAACCGATGCACAGCGACACCGTCTGCAGCAAGATATCCTTGAAAGTCTTTGGAGGTGGTCTGTGGGTTGTTTTTAACCATTCTGACCATCCTTCGTCTTTGCCTCTCTGGAATTTTTCTTGGCCTACCACTTCTGGGCTTAACAAGAACTGTGCCCGTGGCCTTCCATTTCCTCACAGTATTCCTGACATTGGAAACTGACAGCTGAAATCTTTTGGACAGCTTTTTGTAAACTTCCCCTAAACCATAATGCTGGATAATCTTGGTTTTGAGGTCATCAGAAAGTTGTTTTGAGGCTCCCATGTTGCAGCTCTTCAGAGGAGAGTCACAGAATGAGAACTGGCATTTGGCCACCTTAAATACCTTTTGTCATTATTGGATGCTCCTGTCAATTAAGTTCAAGGCTTAACGAGCTCACCAAACCAACTTTGTGTGTCCAATTATCTTGTGATGAATAGTTACAGGGCATCAAAGCGACAAAATGACAAGGGTTCACACATTTTTGCACAGCCTATTTTTTTACATTTGATTTAATTTCATACAATTGCATACTATGAATACTTAAAATCTGTGTTTGGAAATCAAGCTGACACTTGGCTCTTATGGGCAAATGAAGGACATGGCACCAAGATAATTTTGTGTGAAGTCAGAGTCCATCATTATACAACCTCAGAGGGGGTGCCCAAACTTTCTCATACCACTGAGTGTGAGTGAGTGTGTGTGTGTGTGAGAGAGAAAGAGAGAGAGAGTGTGTGTGTGTGTGTGTGTGTGTGTGCGTGTGTGTGTGTGCGTGCGTGTGTGTACCTCAAAGCCATATATGTCCAAGATGGCTATGGAAGGGGCCTCGTGGCGAGGATAGACACGCCCATTGATGCGCTCCGTTAGCCAATTGAAGAGCAGCGAGTAAAGTATCTTGGCAACAGCATCTCTGTGGTCGCGTGCGCACACACACACACACACACACACACACACACACACACACACACACACACACACACAAACACAGACATACACACACACACACACACACACAGAAGTGGAGTTGACACAGGCTTGTCCAAATGCATACATTAGCATGACCGAGGCTACATATGTTAGCATGCCCTAGGCCATCATACCTTAGCCTAACATATATTAGCATGACCGAGGCTACATATGTTAGCATGCCCTAGGCCATCATACCTTAGCCTAACATATATTAGCATGACCGAGGCTACATATGTTAGCATGCCCTAGGCCATCATACCTTAGCCTAACATATATTAGCGTGCCCTAAGCTAGCATAAAATAGCATGCCCCAGGCCATCATACATTAGCATACCTTAGGGTAGCACACATTAGCATGCCCTAGGCCATTATACATTAGCATACCCCACCATAGCATAAAATAGCATGCCCTAGGCCATCATACCTTAGCCTAACATATATTAGCATGACCGAGGCTACATATGTTAGCATGCCCTAGGCCATCATACCTTAGCCTAACATATATTAGCGTGCCCTAAGCTAGCATAAAATAGCATGCCCTAGGCCATCATACCTTAGCCTAACATATATTAGCGTGCCCTAAGCTAGCATAAAATAGCATGCCCCAGGCCATCATACATTAGCATACCTTAGGGTAGCACACATTAGCATGCCCTAGGCCATTATACATTAGCATACCCCACCATAGCATAAAATAGTATGTCCTAGACTAGCATGCAATAGTGTGAAAGTAGAAGTCTTTATTGTCACTATAAAAAGTATAACGAGTACTGTGTGTGTGTGTGTGTGTGTGTGTGTGTGTAGAGTAGAGTATAGTAGCAGAGTAGAAGTCTGTATTTTCACTGTATAAAGTATAATGAGTACTGTGTGTGTGTGTGTGTGTGTGTGTGTATAAAGTATAGTGAGATGTCGTTGGGAGCAGCCAAGAAATGCAGACAATATATACGAAAAAAACACACACACACACACACACAGGCACACGCACGCACACACACACACACTAACACCCATGTCACACTTTAATGAGGTGACGAAAAAAAGGGCCTATTTTTATATTACACTTCTTTACAATTGCTTAAACTCAATTTAAAAAACTAGGCCCATTTTGTCAAAACACTACACACAGTTAGGACAACCATACACCAAATGAACAGAACACCCCAGATCTATTGCAAAATGTTATTCTTCTTTCAAAGCTATACACTTATTTGTAAAAATGCTATTTTGTTGCCAAATCGCACACACATGATTCATATGATCTGTTTGTGTTTGAGTGAGTTACACACAATGGTAATCATTCCTAAACACTTCTGTAACATTCTG
>CM050213.1:32817500-32830000 GCA_027475355.1 Coilia nasus | reverse complement strand
GTGTCTGACGGACGGGAGAGGGGACACAGGTCTGGAGAAGTGTCTGATGGAGGGCTGCGGGGAGGGCGGGACCATGTGCTTGACTGACAGCTGTGGCGAACCGATGGGCACGCCAGCAGGGGGCGGGCGTCGGCTGGACTGTCGCGCCACGAGGGGTCGGCCGCGCCCGACGGGCCTCTGAGCATTCCGGAAGGCTCCGGGGGAGGCTGGGAGGGGCCTGTGCGGAGCCCCGCCCCTGGGCGTGAGGGGGGCGGGGCCCGGCTCCAGCATGAGGGACTGCCGGCTGCGCACGGAGGTACGGTGGCCCAGAGGCCGCACGGCGCCCGTGGGGATGCCTCGCGCGCGGCCCCTGGCGGAGCTGGGTGAGCCCTGGAGGGGCAGGGGCTCGTGCGCCAGGCGCGTGGAGCGGCGGGACAGGGTGGGCGAGGGAGCGCGCGCGTGTGGGGGAGGCGCGGGCACGGGGGCGAAGCTGCGGCGGGAGGGGGTGGGGGAGGCGCGCGGGTGGGGGGCCGAGCGGGGGGGCGAGGGGGAGCGAGTGGGGGATGGGGGCAGCTTACGCGCCCCGAAGGGACGGGAGGGTGACAGCGGGGGGCTGGGACGCCTGGCGGGGGCGGCCCGGGGGGAGGCGGGGGGGCTGGGCCGGCGCGAGGAGGCGCGAGGAGACGCGGGGGGACTGGGCCTCCTGAAGGAGCTGCGGGGGGAGGTGGGGGGGCTCCTCCGCAGGAAGGAGGCGCGGGGCGAAGTGGGGGGGCTGGTGCGGAGCGAGGGGGGGGCGGGAGGGCGTCCGGCCGAGCGCAGCGGGGGGCCTGGAGGGCAGGGGGGGCTCCCGGAAGGAGGGTTGGGGCTGCAGGCGACGGGGGGGGCCCAGAGGGGAGGCGCGGGGGCTGTGGCGTGGAGCGAGGGGGGAAAGGGGGGGCTGTGGCGCTCCTGGCGCGTGGCCCATAGGAAGGGCTCTGTGCAGGGGGGACGGGGAGGCCTGGGGGCTCCGGCGGCCGGGCAGGGGCGACAGGCGGGGGTCCGTGCCTGAGGGGGCCCCATAAGCCATGCCGGGCCCCATGGGGGCCATGGAGCGCCGGCTGGGGGTGGGGGAGGGTAGCGGGGGGGGCGCGGCGTACCCCCCCATCTGCGGCGGGGCAGGAGACATGCGTGGGGAGCGGCGCCCCATCAGTGGAGAGCTCGGCTGATTGGCTGTTTTGATGAGCATGGCGGTGGGCGTGGGCACCCTAGGCATCATGGGAGATTGGCCGTAGGGCTGGGGGGGCATCATGGGAGATTGGCCGTAGGGCTGGGGGGGCATCATGGGAGATTGGCCGTAGGGCTGGGGGGGCATCATGGGAGATTGGCCGTAGGGCTGCGGGGGCGTCATGGGAGATTGGCCGTAGGGCTGGGGGGCAAAGGGCTCTGACATCATGCCCTGTGGGAGGAGCCCCGGGGAGTAGGGCGGGGCCTCGTACTGGATGTCGGAGAGCTGGTCCAGGGCGGGGGGGGGGTGGCAGGGGGACGTCCATGCGCTCCTTGCCAAACAGCTTGACCTGTGGGCGTGGCACCCGGAACTCCATGCCCGAGAGCTCTGGCGATCCGTACCCCCCAAACTCCTCAAAGCCCCCACCCACCACGCCCCCTCCGTACCCCACATCCCCCCCCGCAAACGGGCCCCCGAACGCAGACTCCAGTGGCCCTTCTGCGCCCCCCTCGCTGTAGCTGAACTGGAAGTCTGGCATGTAGGGGTCTGGGCCAGCCTGGCCGTAGGGGTCTCCGTATCCAGGGCCCGCCTGGCCGTAGGGGTCTGCGTAACCAGGGCCGGCCTGGCCGTAGGGGTCTGCGTAACCAGGGCCCGCCTGGCCATAGGGGTCTGCGTAACCAGGGGCAGCCTGACCATAGGGGTCTGCGTAACCAGGGGCGGCCTGGCCGTAGGGGTCTGCGTAACCAGGGGCTGCCTGGCCGTAGGGGTCTGCATAACCAGGGGTGGCCTGAGCATAGGGGTCTGCGTAACCAGGGCCCGCATCCTGACCATAGGGGTCTGCGTAAGGGTCAGCGTAGGGGTTGGGATACTCCTCTCCGTAGGGGTCCCCCATCATCTCTCCGTAGGGGTCCCCCATCATCTCTCCGTAGGGGTCCCCCATCATCTCTCCATAGGGGTCGTACACCCCTGCCCCACCAGCCTGCAGGTCATCATAGTAACCCAGCTGCCCTTCGTCCTCGTAAAACTCCATGCCGTCGCCATACAAACCGTACTCATCCTCCACGCCGGGGTACATGGCATCCCCGTAGAAGTCCGCCCCCGCCGCGCCGTCATCGTATCCATAGTAATCCCCCATCTCGTCCTGGTAGAGGCCTGCGGGGTCCTCGCCGTAGCCATCCAGGTAGGGGTCGTAAGCGTCCAGGTAGGGGTCGTACAGCTCCTCCTCGCCCGTGTAGTAGGGGTCATCGTAGCCCAAGCTGGGGTCGTAGTAGCCCTCATCTTGCTCGTAGTAGCCCTGGTCCTGCGAGGGGATGTCGTAGTAGTCGGCCGTCTGCCCGTAGGGGTCGCTGGGCGGCTGCTGCCGGCGCTGGAAGGCCCCTCGCTCCGGCAGGCCTTGGGCGTACCCGTACGCAGCCCCGTCGTCGTGCTGGTAGACGGGGTTCTGGTATCCATGGTGACCACGTACGCTGGCGTGGCGGCTGGCCCCACCCATGCCCATCTGCGGCCGCCGCGACCCCTGACGACCCCCGAAGCCCCGCCCCCCACCCAAACGCTGCCTGCCCTTGGTGGACAGGAAGCGCTTGGTCAGCCAGTTGGTGGCGCCGGCGAGCTTCCCCAGCAAGCGGCTGGGGTTCTTGAGGTTGACGCTGCCGTCTTGCTGGCGCGCGAGCCAGGGCCGCCTCCTGCGGCTGTCCAGCCTCAGCAGCATAAAGGACGACTTGTTGCCATCCTTGTTCTTCTCCTTGTCCTTCTTGTTCTTGCTGGCGCGGAAGCGCATCATGAAGCGCATGTTGTTCTTCAGCAGCGACTTGCGCCGCTTCTTCTTGGCCATGCGGTTCTTGCGCTTGCCCAGGCCCAGGAAGAGGCGCGAGGTGCTCTTCAGCTTCTTCCGGGAGTTGCGGCGGCGCTTGAAGCCCGAGAAGCGCATGAAGAGCTTGGAGGTGTTCTTAAGGCCCCTCTTCAGCTTCTCCACCTTGCGGGCGTCTGGAGCCGGCGCGCCCGCCTTGCCTTTGGCCTTGCCCTTCTTGGGGTCGGGGGGCGCGGCCTTGCCCTTGCCGCCCTTCACGTCCTTGCCCTTGGCCTTCTTCTTCTTGTCCTCCTCTTCGCTGTCCTCCTCGTCCTCTTCCTCGTCCTCCTCCTCCGAGTCCTCCTCCTCCGAGTCGTCGCGCTGCCGAGCCTTGCCTTTGGCCGCGCCCTTGCCCCTGGGGTCGGCCTTGCCCCTGCCCTTGCCCCTGGCCCGCGGGTCGTCCTCCGAGTCCTCCTCTTCATCGCTCAGCTCCTCCTCCTGGGAGTCCAGCTCCTCCTCCTCCTCCTCCGACTCCTCCTTCTTCCCCTTGCCCTTGCCTTTCTTGTCATCCTTTCCTTTGCCCTTCTTGTCATCCTTCCCCCCCTTCTTCTCCTCTTTTCCCCCCTTCTTGTCCTCCTTCCCCTTCTTCTCCTCCTCTTTGGGCTTCTCTGGCTCAGCTTTCCCGCCTTTCTTCTTGTCCTCTTTTCCTCCCTTCTTGTCCTCTTTTCCTCCCTTCTTGGCTGGCATCCTGACGTCTCTCTACATGCATGCTACAGGAACCTGAACACACACACACACACACACACACATTAATCATACACACACCTCTCTACATGCATGCTACAGGAACCTGAACACACACACACACACACACACACATTAATCATACACACACCTCTCTACATGCATGCTACAGGAACCTGAACACACACACACATACACACATTAATCATACACACACCTTTCTACATGCATGCTACAGGAACCTGAACACACACAAACATACACACATTAATCATACACACACCTCTCTACATGCATGCTACAGGAACCTGAACACACACACACACACACACACACATTAATCACACACACACCTCTCTACATGCATGCTACAGGAACCTGAACACACACATTAATCACACACACACCTCTCTACATGCATGCTACAGGAACCTGAACACACACACACATTAATCATACACACACCTCTCTACATGCATGCTACAGGAACCTGAACACACACACACACACACACACATTAATCATACACACATTAATCATACACACACCTCTCTACATGCATGCTACAGGAACCTGAACACACACACACATACACACATTAATCATACACACACCTCTCTACATGCATGCTACAGGAACCTGAACACACACACACACACACATTAATCACACACACACCTCTCTACATGCATGCTACAGGAACCTGAACACACACACGCACATTAATCACACACACACCTCTCTACATGCATGCGACAGGAACCTGAACACACACACACATTAATCATACACAAACCTCTCTACATGCATGCTACAGGAACCTGAACACACACACACACACATTAATCATACACACATTAATCATACACACACCTCTCTACATGCATGCTACAGGAACCTGAACACACACACACACACACACACACACACACACACACACACACACACATTAATCATACACACACCTCTCTACATGCATGCTACAGGAACCTGAACACACACACACACACACACACACGCACATTAATCACACACACACCTCTCTACATGCATGCTACAGGAACCTGAACACACACACACATTAATCATACACACACCTCTCTACATGCATGCTACAGGAACCTGAACACACACACACACACATTAATCATACACACATTAATCATACACACACCTCTCTACATGCATGCTACAGGAACCTGAACACACACACACACACACACACACACACACATTAATCATACACACACCTCTCTACATGCATGCTACAGGAACCTGAACACACACACACACACACACACACACACACACACACACATTAATCATACACACACCTCTCTACATGCATGCTACAGGAACCTGAACACACACACACACACACACACACACACACACACACATTAATCATACACACACCTCTCTACATGCATGCTACAGGAACCTGAACACACACACACACACACACACACACACACACACATTAATCATACACACACCTCTCTACATGCATGCTACAGGAACCTGAACACACACACACACACACACACACACACACACACACACACACACACATTAATCATACACACACCTCTCTACATGCATGCTACAGGAACCTGAACACACACACACACACACACACATTAATCATACACACACCTATCTACATGCATGCTACAGGAACCTGAACACACACACACATTAATCATACACACACCTCTCTACATGCAAGCTACAGGAGCCTAAACACACACACATATGAATCATACACACATTAATTACACACACACACCTCTCTACATGCATGCTACAGGAACCTGAACACACACACACACATTAATCACACATACACCTCTCTACATGCATACTACAGGAACCTGAACACACACACACACATTAATCATACACACATTAATTACACACACCTCTCTACATGCATGCTACAGGAACCTGAACACACACACACATTAATCATACACACACACACATTAATTACACACACACACCTCTCTACATGCATATTACAGGAGCCTAAATACGCACACACATTAATCACACACACACACCTCTCTACATGCATGCTACAGGAACCTGAACACACACACACACACACACATTAATCATACACACACCTCTCTACATGCATGCTACAGGAACCTGAACACACACACACACACACACACATTAATCATACACACACCTCTCTACATGCATGCTACAGGAACCTGAACACACATACACATTAATCATACACACACCTCTCTAAATGCAAGCTACAGGAGCCTAAACACACACACACATGAATCATACACACATTAATTACACACACACACCTCTCTACATGCATGCTACAGGAACCTGAACACACACCCACACATTAATCACACACACACCTCTCTACATGCATACTACAGGAACCTGAACACACACACACATTAATCATACACACATTAATTACTCACACCTCTCTACATGCATGCTACAGGAACCTGAACACACACACACACACATTAATCACACACACACCTCTCTACATGCATACTACAGGAACCTGAACACACACACACATTAATCATACACACATTAATTACACACACCTCTCTACATGCATGCTACAGGAACCTGAACACACACACACATTAATCATACACACACACACATTAATTACACACACACACCTCTCTACATGCATATTACAGGAGCCTAAATACGCACACACATTAATCTCACACACACACCTCTCTACATGCATGCTACAGGAACCTGAACACACACACACATTAATTACACACACATTAATCATACACACACACACACACACACACATTAATCATACACACACACCTCTCTACATGCATATTACAGGAGCCTAAACACACACACACATTAATCATACACACACACCTCTCTACATGCATGCTACAGGAACCTGAACACACACACATTAATTACACACACATTAATCATACACACACACACACACACACACACACACACACACACACACACACACATTAATCACACACACACCTCTCTACATGCATGCTACAGAAACCTAAACACACACACACATTAATCATACACACATTAATTACACACACACACCTCTCTACATGCATGCTACAGAAACCTGAACACACACACACACACACACACACATTAATCACACACACACACCTCTCTACATGCATGCTACAGGAACGTAAACACACACACACATTAATCATACACACATTAATTACACACACACACCTCTCTACATGCATGCTACAGGAACCTGAACACACACACACATTAATTACACACACACACACCTCTACATGCATATTACAGGAGCCTAAACATACACACACACACACACATTAATAACACACACACACCTCTCTACAAGCATATTACAGGAGCCTAAACATACACACACACACACACCTCTCTACATGCATATTACAGGAACCTAAACACACACACACACACACACACACATTAATTACACACACACACACCTCTCTACATGCATATTACAGGAGCCTAAACACACACACACACACACACACACACATTAATTACACACACACACCTCTCTACATGCATATTACAGGAGCCTAAACACACACACACACACACACATACACACACACACACACACACACATTAATTACACACATACACCTCTCTACATGCATATTACAGGAGCCTAAACACAACCACAATCTGACTGAAGAAAAACAGACTACTCTAGATTGCCATTTACTCACTCAATGTTTTGAGCAAGCTAGCTAACATGTAAATATTATCTAGACAACACAACCACAGGAATTAGCCTTAGTCTTTAGCCATAGGAAGTTAGCATTTAGCCATAAGAAGTTCATCTTTAGCCATAGGAAGTTGGCATTTAGCCATAGGAAGTTGCCATTTAGCCATAGGAAGTTAGCATTTAGTCATAAGAAGTTACTCTTTAGCCATAGGAAGTTAGTCTTTAGCCATAGGAAGTTAGCATGTAGCCATAGAAAGTTAGCATTTTGCCATAAGGAGTTAGTCTTTAGCCATAGGAAGTTAGTCTTTAGCCATAGGGAGTTAGCATTTAGCCATAGAAAGTTAGCATTTAGCCATAGAAAGTTAGTCTTTAGCCATAGGAAGTTAGTGTTTAGCCATAGGAAGTTAACATTTAGTCATAAGGAGATAGTCTGTGGCCATAGGACGTTAGCCTTTAGTCATAAGGAGTTAGTCTTTACCCAATGAAAGTTAGCATTTAGCCATAGGAAGTTAGTCTTTAGCCATAGGAAGTTAGCCTTTAGTCATAGAAAGTTAGTGTTTAGCCATAGGAAGTTAACATTTAGTAATAGAAAGTTAACATTTAGTCATAAGAAGTTAGTCTGTGGCCATAGGAAGTTAGCCTTTAGCCATAAGAAGTTAGCATTTAGTCATAAGGAGTTAACATTTAGTAATATTAAGTTAACATTTAGTCATAAGGAGGTAGTCTGTGGCCATAGGAAGTTAGCATTTAGCCATAAGAAGTTAGCATTTAGCCATAAGGAATTAGCCCATGTAAACCCCGCATTTAGCCATGGAAAGTTAGCATTTAGTCAAAAGGCGTTAGTCTTTAGCCATAGGAAGTTACATTTTGAAATAGGAATTTTGCATTTAGCCATAGGAAGTTAGTCTTTAGCCATGGGAGGTTATCATTTAGCCATAGGAAGTTAACACTTAGGAATAGAAAGCCAGTCTTTAGCCACAGGAAGTTAGCATTTAACCATGGGAAGTTAACACTTAGCTATAGAAAGTTAGCACTTAGCCATAGGAAGTTAGCATTTAGCCATGGGAAGTTAACACTTAGCTATAGGGCAGCTGTGGCCTAGTGGTTAGGGAATTGGTCTTGCAATCGGAAGGATGCCGGTTAGAATCCCACCCTACCAACGGTTGAGATGCCCTTGAGCAAGGCATCTAACCCCACACTGCTCCAGGGACTGTAACTGAAACCCTGTAAATATCTGTTAGTCGCTCTGGATAAGAGCGTCAGCTAGGTGTAATGTAATGTAATCTATAGAAAGTTAGCACTTAGCTATAGGAAGTTAGCATTTAGCCATATGAAGTTAGCATTTAGCCTGTTTTTTTTGCCCTGAGGAGATTAGATGCAGAATCTCACTGAGTGGAGCTTTGGGGGAATGCTGCAATTACACACACACACATTATTCACTCACACACACACACACACAGGAATGATGGCTGTTGCTGTTAGATGTTAAATGTTCTCTGTCTCAAGGTAGACTGAGAAACAGCTTCTTTCCACAGGCCATCAGGCTACTCAACACAATGAAGAAGATTCCATGAACATGTTACTGACATCCACACACTGATGTCCGTGCTGCTTTTACACTTGCACTTTACCAACTGCACCTTCACTTATTGCACCTTACATATTGCACATTTCACTTTTTCCTTTTCCACCTACACCAGCTACTAAGAAGAGCTACCTCGAACTTTCCTTCTTGTTGGAAGCTTATATGTTTATCTGAATGTCTTATGTCTATTTATTGTGGATGTCTGTGCACACTTCATGTGTGTGTGTGTGTGTGTGGGTGTGTGTCTGTGTGTGTGTGTGTGTGTGTGCGTGCGTGCGTGCATGCGTGTTTCTAGTTCAAATTGCACATTTGGTGTCTGGTGAAACGCAATTTCAGTCCTCTGTGTAATTTCTGTTACATAGTGAATTGACAATAAAGTACACTTTGACTTTGACTTTGGTGTGATGATCTGTGTGTGCGTTTGATGTGTGTCTGTGTGTGTGTGTGTGTTTGGTGTGATGTTATGTGTGAGTGTGTCTGATGTGTGTGTGTGTTTGATATGTGTGTGTGTTTGATATGTGTGTGTGTGTGTGTGTTTGGTGTGATGTTATGTGTGAGTGTGTTTGATGTGTGTGTGTGTTTGATATGTGTGTGTGTTTGATATGTGTGTGTGTGTTTAATGTGTGTGTGTGTGTGTGTGTTTGGTGTGATGTTATGTGTGTGTTTGATGTGTGTGTGTGTTTGTTATGTGTGTGTGTTTGATGTGTGTGTGTGTGTGTGTTTGGTGTGATGTTATGTGTGTGTTTGATGTGTGTGTGTGTGTTTGATGTGTGTGTGTGTGTGTGTTTGGTGTGATGTTATGTGTGTGTGTGTTTGGTGTGATGTTATGTGTGTGTGTGTTTGATATGTGTGTGTGTTTAATGTGTGTGTGTTTGATATGTGTGTGTGTTTGATATGTGTGTGTGTTTGATGTGTGTGTGTGTGTTTGATGTGTGTGTGTGTGTTTGGTGTGATGTTATGTGTGTGTGTGTTTGGTGTGATGTTATGTGTGTGTGTGTTTGATGTGTGTGTGTGTTTGATATGTGTGTGTGTTTGATATGTGTGTGTGTTAAATGTGTGTGTTTTTGATATGTGTGTGTGTTTGATGTGTGTGTGTGTGTTTGATGTGTGTGTGTATGTTTGGTGTGATGTTATGTGTGTGTGTGTTTGGTGTGATGTTATTTGTGTGTGTGTTTGATGTGTGTGTTTGATATGTGTGTGTGTTTGATATGTGTGTGTGTTTAATGTGTGTGTGTTTGATATGTGTGTGTGTTTGATGTGTGTGTGTGTTTGATGTGTGTGTGTGTTTGATGTGTGTGTGTGTGTTTGATGTGTGTGTGTGTGTGTGTTTGATGTGTGTGTGTGTTTGATATGTGTGTGTGTTTGATATGTGTGTGTGTTTAATGTGTGTGTGTTTGATATGTGTGTGTGTTTGATGTGTGTGTGTGTATCTGATGTGTGTGTGTTTGATATGTGTGTGTGTGTGTGTGTGTGCGTGTGCATGTGTGTGTGTATCTGATGTGTTGTGTGTGTGTGTGTGTTTGATGTGTGTGTGTGTTTGATGTGTGTGTGTTTGTGTGTTTGATATGTGTGTTTGATGTGTGTGTGTGTGTGTTTGATGTGTGTGTGTGTGTGTGTTTGATGTGTGTGTGTGTGTTTGATGTGTGTGTGTGTTTGATGTGTGTGTGTGTGTTTGATGTGTGTGTGTGTGTGTGTGTGTTTGATGTGTGTGTGTTTGTGTGTTTGATATGTGTGTTTGATGTGTGTGTGTGTGTGTGTTTGATGTGTGTGTGTGTTTGATGTGTGTGTGTGTGTTTGATGTGTGTGTGTGTGTTTGATGTGTGTGTGTGTGTTTGATGTGTGTGTGTGTGTGTGTTTGATGTGTGTGTGTTTGATGTGTGTGTGTTTGTGTGTTTGATATGTGTGTGTTTGATGTGTGTGTGTGTGTGTTTGATGTGTGTGTGTTTGTGTGTTTGATATGTGTGTGTTTGATGTGTGTGTGTGTGTGATGTGTGTGTGTGTGTGTGTTTGATGTGTGTGTGTGTGTGTGTTTGATGTGTGTGTGTGTGTTTGGTGTGTGTGTGTGTGTTTGATGTGTGTGTGTGTGTTTGATGTGTGTGTGTGTGTTTGATGTGTGTGTGTGTGTTTGATGTGTGTGTGTGTGTGTGTGTTTGATGTGTGTGTGTGTGTGTTTGATGTGTGTGTGTTTGATGTGTGTGTGTGTGTTTGATGTGTGTGTGTGTGTGTTTGATGTGTGTGTGTTTGTGTGTTTGATATGTGTGTGTTTGATGTGTGTGTGTGTGTGTTTGATGTGTGTGTGTGTGTGTTTGATGTGTGTGTGTGTTTGGTGTGTGTGTGTGTTTGATGTGTGTGTGTTTGATGTGTGTGTGTGTGTTTGATGTGTGTGTGTGTGTGTGTTTGATGTGTGTGTGTGTGTGTGTGTTTGATGTGTGTGTGTTTGATGTGTGTGTGTGTGTTTGATGTGTGTGTGTGTGTTTGATGTGTGTGTGTGTGTGTGTTTGATGTGTGTGTGTTTGTGTGTTTGATATGTGTGTGTTTGATGTGTGTGTGTGTGTGTTTGATGTGTGTGTGTGTGTGTGTGTTTGATGTGTGTGTGTGTGTGTTTGATGTGTGTGTGTGTTTGATGTGTGTGTGTGTGTTTGATGTGTGTGTGTGTGTGTTTGATGTGTGTGTGTGTTTGATGTGTGTGTGTGTTTGATGTGTGTGTGTGTGTTTGATGTGTGTGTGTGTGTTTGATGTGTGTGTGTGTGTGTTTGATGTGTGTGTGTGTGTGTGTGTTTGATGTGTGTGTGTGTTTGTTATGTGTGTGTGTTTGATATGTGTGTGTGTGTGTGTGTGTGTTTGATGTGTGTGTGTGTGTGTTTGATGTGACACACACACACACACACACATCACACACACATAACACCGTACACACAAACATTAATCACACACCCACACCCACATTAATTACAGACACACACACACACACATTAATTACAGACACACACACACACACACATTAATTACAGACACACACACACACACACATTAATTACAGACACACACACACACACACATTAATTACAGACACACACACACACACACACATTAATTACAGACACAGACACACACACATTAATTACAGACACACACACACACACACATTAATTACAGACACACACACACACACACACATTAATTACAGACACACACACACACACATTAATTACAGACACACACACACACACACATTAATTACAGACACACACACACACACACATTAATTACAGACACACACACACACACACATTAATTACAGACACACACACACACACACATTAATTACAGACACACACACACACACACATTAATTACAGACACACACACACACAACACATTAATTACAGACACACACACACACACTGAATTCTAGAGTTATTTATGTACAACTTTGCACTACTGGTGGGGA
>CM050213.1:32807500-32810000 GCA_027475355.1 Coilia nasus | reverse complement strand
AAGTTAATATCGCAGCACACCTCGATGAGGGCTTATCATGTAAGCATTCGAAATCAATTGGAGGCTAAATGTGTCGTGCTTATGATATGAGGCTGTCTTGCATTGTTTGCTTTTAGTGCAGTGGGCATTTCATTGGTCTTTGTTAATCATAGCGCTACATTAATGTTAATATTTAAAAAAAAAAAAAAAAAAAACTCTGAAACACATGCTTTTAAGGTGCCTGCTTGCAGACAGATTTATTATAGACCTGCTTAGCCGAATTACTACATTAATTAGGATTTTAATAGGCCTATCAGTATACATTATTGTATAACATTTGGTCAGGGTAGTGATTTAGGCAGGAGTCAGTGTCTGCCCACCAATATTTATGCTCAGGAGCCGCTACTGTACATTACGGTAGTCAGAGTTTAGCGCGCCTTACTTATTTTACATGTGTGACCAAACCAGCTCCTGGACACATCAGTTTGGGCAGTTGGGTAGATAATCACGACAAAATAAGCAATTCACACTGTGCATTCAGTGGTGCAGCAAACTCCCAGCCCATTTCGACACTTCGACAAAAGGTAAATTAGTCCTGCTTTTTGTCTCACTGAAAAAACAAGATTTCTGATTTTTCGATCAACCTACTTTAATGTACTGTGAACCAGGGGCATTGCTAGATATTTAAAAACCTACTTTAATGTACTGTGAACCAGGGGCATTGCAGATATTTAAAAAGTCCACTGCTATAGCCCAGAAGTTGATTTTTTAGGCGGAGATTCCGGGGTTTCTCCCCCTAGAAATTTGGAAAATCGGTCTGATTTTGTGCAGTTTTAACGTAGTTTGAAAATGAAAGGAAATGCCTATGCTCATGACTCCTGGCGGGCATGCCAAGTAGTTTGATGTTTCTGTAATCTCTCATATGTCTGCGTTGTGGTTTTCAGTCAAATGACGAGGAGACGCGGGGACCATGCAGCAGTTTAATTAGCCTGAAACAAACAAGATACAGTTGGAATTCCGCAGAGCAGTGCAGGTTCAAATATACAGACAATGCTAGTATGGGGAGAGATAGAATATTAGCTATTCACACGTGTGATCTCAAAACCTAGAGAAAATGCGCTCAAATTAACATTAAAAACAACACAAAGTACATTGACAACATCTACAAAGAGGCAGACATAATCTCTATCAATCAGCGTTGACAACATTCACTCAAGCATGAATAATTCCTTACGTCTGAGCGCTGTTTATTTAGAACTTACCGCTGGCTCAATCTCCAGACTTGTGAGAGAGCCAAGCACTTCTACCCCTAGAGGTCAGTATTGAGCTGCTATTCCATCAGATATGTGAAAAGCTGAGTGCAAGGGGAAGCAACGAGACGCACACTGTTACACTTGCATTAACGCCAGGATGGCCTGTAAGGAAGCGAGCGTCTCTTCTGCCAAAGTACACCACATAGCCTAGAGCAGCAGCCACAATGTGGCATTAAAATAGCCTATACTGTAATAAACACATTGCCTACAAACTGCGGCATTAAAATAGCCTATACTGTAATAATCACATTGCCTACAAACTGTGGCATTAAAATAGCCTATACTGTAATAAACTGTGGCATTAAAATAGCCTATACTGTAATAATCACATTGCCTACAAACTGTGGCATTAAAATAGCCTATACTGTAATAAACACATTGCCTACAAACTGTGGTATTAAAATAGCCTATACTGTAATAAACTGTGGCATTAAAATAGCCTATACTGTAATAAACTGTGGCATTAAAATAGCCTATACTGTAATAAACACATTGCCTACACATAAAGAAGAAAGAATACTGATGTTGAATTTGTACCATTTTGCGACACATGACTCTAAATCTGCCTATATAGCCTATGGTCACATGACTCTAAATCTGCCTATATATCCTATGGTCACATGACTCTAAATCTGCCCATATATCCTATGGTCACATGACTCTAAATCTGCCCATATATCCTATGGACACATGACTCTAAATCTGCCCATATAGCCTATGGTCACATGGCTCTAAATCTGACCATATAGCCTATGGTCACATGACTCTAAATCTGACCATATAGCCTATGGTCACATGACTCTAAATCTGCCCATATATCCTATGGTCACATGACTCTAAATCTGCCCATATATCCTATGGACACATGACTCTAAATCTGACCATGTAGCCTATGGTCCCGTCAGACTTTCACTGGCTACAATGTTGCATTTGTGGCTGCTGGTAATGCAACCACACAAAGTCTCCTCCACAGGGCGATGCTTATCATCGCCATTATTATATTGACAGCACAAAGATGCGGGGCTATATACAGTGTACAATATACAATATATACAATATTTTGCAAAGTTAATATTAAGTGTTGCAGCAAGAAAACCCCTGCACTAAATGTTATCATAGTGCATGTAGTAGACTGCTGTTTGCAATTGCTTTTGTTAAATATGCTGGAACTATAAATAAATTGAATTGCGTGTGTGTGTGTGTGTGTG
>CM050213.1:32797500-32800000 GCA_027475355.1 Coilia nasus | reverse complement strand
AGAGAGAGAATATACCCCCTCATAATGTAGAATATATCCCCTCATAATGTAGAATATATCCCGTCATAATGTAGAATATATCCCGTCATAATGTAGAATATATCCGCTCATAATGTAGAATATATCCCCTCATCATGTAGAATATATCCCGTCATAATGTAAAATGTATCCCCTCATAATGTAGAATATATCCCCTCATAATATAGAATATATCCCCTCATCATGCAGAATATATCCCCTCATACTGTAGAATATATCCCCTCATCATGCAGAATATATCCTCTCATAATGTAGAATATATCCCCTCATAATGCAGAATATATCCCGTCATAATGTAGAATATATCCCGTCATAATGTAGAATATATCCCGTCATAATGTAGAATATATCCGCTCATAATGTAGAATATATCCCCTCATCATGTAGAATATATCCCCTCATACTGTAGAATATATCCCCTCATAATGTAGAATATATCCCGTCATAATGTAAAATGTATCCCCTCATAATGTAGAATATATCCCCTCATAATATAGAATATATCCCCTCATCATGCAGAATATATCCTCTCATAATGTAGAATATATCCCCTCATAATGCAGAATATATCCCCTCATAATGTAGAATATATCCCCTCATTATGCAGAATATATCCCCTCATAATGCAGAATATATCCCCTCATAATATAGAATATATCCCCTCATCATGCAGAATATATCCTCTCATAATGTAGAATATATCCCCTCATAATGCAGAATATATCCCCTCATAATGTAGAATATATCCCCTCATTATGCAGAATATATCCCCTCATAATGCAGAATATATCCCCTCATAATGCAGAATATATCCCCTCATAATGCAGAATATATCCCCTCATAATGCAGAATATATCCACTGATAATGCAGAATATATCCACTGATAATTCAGAATATATCCCCTCATAATGCAGAATATATCCCCTCATAATGTAGAATATATCCCCTCATAATGTAGAATATATCCCCTCATAATGTAAAATATATCCCCTCATAATGTAGAATATATCCCCTCATAATGTAGAATATATCCCCTCATAATTTAGAATATATCCCCTCATAATGTAGAATATATCCCCTCATAATGTAGAATATATCTCCTCATAATGCAGAATATATCCCCTCATAATGCAGAATATATCCCCTCATAATGTAGAATATATCCCCTTATAATGTAGAATATATCCCCTCATAATGTAGAATATATCCCCTCATAATGCAGAATATATCCCCTCATAATGTAGAATATATCCCCTCATAATGCAGAATATATCCCCTCATAATGCAGAATATATCCCCTCATAATGTAGAATATATCCCCTAATAATATATCTACCGTAAAATACCTAATAATAGCCGAGTTCCAATCAATCGCCGGATTCCCTTTAACTGCCGGGTGCAGGTGTAAATTTTGATAAATAAAGGCCGGTTCCAAATAAATGCCCGGTGTAATTCATAAAAAAATCAAGGAAAAAGACGTGACCACTGTAGCTGCACGTTGTTCTTTTTCGCCCGTTTTGTTTACTGTTCACATAGCTGTGGTTTCTTTCAGTAAGTCTTTACTACACAATCAGGGGAGATGTGTGAGAAAATGATCCTTCTTTCAGGTCGTGTTATCAAAAGAGTTTTGTTGTAAGCCATCATTTGCAATAACCTTTCATTCATATAGCAATGTTACGAGGGGTGCAGGGAGGGCCTATCGGCATTCCAAATCCGAAGTAACGATAATGTTTGTCAATCTCACGTGTAGCCTACAATGCACATTTCATAGATGTAATCATTATCATCTATCGACTGTTTTAAGCACATCTACTAGCAAAGAAACACCATTATACACACACTGCCCATTTTAAACATCAAAGTTTATTGGTTTTTAGCATTTTAAAAGCACAACTGTGTTTCTGTTACTCACCACCATGCAAACTCTCCGAACTTCCTGGTTTCCATGGAGAAACCGAGGGACTGTACCACAGGCTGGATATGGGGGAGTTTCAACTATTATGATAGGGGTGTTTTACGGGTGAATGGGAAACGGGTATTTTATTCTGCACTTAAGGCTTTTTGGTTAATGAAAATGATTTTGAATTATTGTGCATTTTGTATGTTTCCTTTAATTATAATTTTTGGTCACAATGTTATTTAGTTAATTTAAAACAGTGAAAGTTGTAGTTGTATTGATTAAAAGAATTTGAATACCATATTTTACCAGTTTTGTTGAGCAAGATTTTTGTGAGGAAGGAATTAATCGCCTGTCCCAAATAGCCGCCTGTTCTCAAATAAATGCCTGGTCTGTTAAGTGATTGAAACAAATAATAGCCCCGGCTACTATTTGGTATTTTACGGTATTCATAATTGTGTGTGTGTGTGTCTGTGTGGCTAATGGAGATATATTCTCTGAACGAAGCCTCTTTGTGATTTAACAAGGGTTAAAATGGCTGATTGACGTGCCTCTGTCTGAGA
>CM050213.1:32790000-32795000 GCA_027475355.1 Coilia nasus | reverse complement strand
CGGTCAAATAGAATGCTGCTCTCTGATTGGGTGGCGGGGTATGCATTAATTTTGCTGAACCGTTCAACTATGGAAAGTAGTTCTACAGTTCTGGCATTGAGTTTAAGCACCGTTCCATATCAATGCCCCATAGAATGGCAACCATAACAACCAATTTAACGGTTGCTTTTGTGCTCTACTTTTTACCGACAGGTTGCATTAAACAACAGACAATGATTCCCAATTGTAAAGAAATTATAGAATAATTGAAATGTTCTGACATAAAGTGTTGTGTTTCCTAAATTGACAAGTGTGGTAACCAGGCCATAAGCGGGATAACAGCCTCGAGGCGTGCATTCGACTGGAAGTTATTCACCCCGCCAGCGTTGGTTAATTCCGTCGAATGCACGCCTTGGCGGCTGTTATCTCTCACGTATGCAACACAAGCGTTCAGACAGGAAATCGCACTGCTCCCCCGGCCCACAGTGTTACACTGAACATCATATTTTACCAGCCTTACACTAAACATACTTTAACAGCCTTACACTGAACATCATATTTTACCAGCCTTACACTAAGCATACTTTAACAGCCTTACACTGAACATCATATTTTACCAGCCTTACACTAAACATACTTTAACAGCCTTACACTGAACATCATATTTTACCAGCCTTACACTAAACATACTTTAACAGCCTTACACTGAACATCATATTTTACCAGCCTTACACTAAGCATACTTTAACAGCCTTACACTGAACATCATATTTTACCAGCCTTACACTAAACATACTTTAACAGCCTTACACTGAACATCATATTTTACCAGCCTTACACTAAACATACTTTAACAGCCTTACACTAAACATACTTTAACAGCCTTACACTAAACATACTTTAACAGCCTTACACTGAACATCATATTTTACCAGCCTTACACTGAACATACTTTAACAGCCTCACACTAAGCATACTTTAACAGCCTTACACTAAACATATTTTACCAGCCTTACACTGAACATCATATTTTACCAGCCTTACACTAAACATACTTTAACAGCCTTACACTGAACATCATATTTTACCAGCCTTACACTAAACATACTTTAACAGCCTCACACTGAACATCATATTTTACCAGCCTTACACTAAACATACTTTAACAGCCTTACACTGAACATCATATTTTACCAGCCTTACACTAAACATACTTTAACAGCCTCACACTGAACATCATATTTTAACAGTGTTACACTAAACATACTTTAACAGCCTTACACTGAACATCATATTTTACCAGCCTTACACTAAACATACTTTAACAGCCTTACACTGAACATCATATTTTACCAGCCTTACACTAAACATACTTTAACAGCCTTACACTGAACATCATATTTTACCAGCCTTACACTAAACATACTTTAACAGCCTTACACTGAACATCATATTTTACCAGCCTTACACTAAACATACTTTAACAGCCTTACACTGAACATCATATTTTACCAGCCTTACACTGAACATCATATTTTACCAGCCTTACACTAAACATACTTTAACAGCCTTACACTGAACATCATATTTTACCAGCCTTACACTAAACATACTTTAACAGCCTTACACTGAACATCATATTTTACCAGCCTTACACTGAACATCATATTTTACCAGCCTTACACTAAACATACTTTAACAGCCTTACACTGAACATCATATTTTACCAGCCTTACACTGAACATCATATTTTACCAGCCTTACACTAAACATACTTTAACAGCCTTACACTGAACATCATATTTTACCAGCCTTACACTAAACATACTTTAACAGCCTTACACTGAACATCATATTTTACCAGCCTTACACTAAACATACTTTAACAGCCTTACACTGAACATCATATTTTACCAGCCTTACACTAAACATACTTTAACAGCCTCACACTGAACATCATATTTTACCAGCCTTACACTAAACATACTTTAACAGCCTTACACTGAACATCATATTTTACCAGCCTTACACTAAACATACTTTAACAGCCTTACACTGAACATCATATTTTACCAGCCTTACACTAAGCATACTTTAACAGCCTTACACTGAACATCATATTTTACCAGCCTTACACTAAGCATACTTTAACAGCCTTACACTGAACATCATATTTTACCAGCCTTACACTAAACATACTTTAACAGCCTTACACTAAACATACTTTAACAGCCTTACACTGAACATCATATTTTACCAGCCTTACACTGAACATACTTTAACAGCCTCACACTAAGCATACTTTAACAGCCTTACACTAAACATATTTTACCAGCCTTACACTGAACATCATATTTTACCAGCCTTACACTAAACATACTTTAACAGCCTTACACTGAACATCATATTTTACCAGCCTTACACTAAACATACTTTAACAGCCTTACACTGAACATCATATTTTACCAGCCTTACACTAAGCATACTTTAACAGCCTTACACTGAACATCATATTTTACCAGCCTTACACTAAGCATACTTTAACAGCCTTACACTGAACATCATATTTTACCAGCCTTACACTAAGCATACTTTAACAGCCTTACACTGAACATCATATTTTACCAGCCTTACACTAAACATACTTTAACAGCCTTACACTGAACATCATATTTTACCAGCCTTACACTAAACATACTTTAACAGCCTTACACTGAACATCATATTTTAACAGTGTTACACTAAACATACTTTAACAGCCTTACACTGAACATCATATTTTACCAGCCTTACACTAAACATACTTTAACAGCCTCACACTGAACATCATATTTTACCAGCCTTACACTGAACATCATATTTTAACAGTGTTACACTAAACATACTTTAACAGCCTTACACTGAACATCATATTTTAACAGTGTTACACTAAACATACTTTAACAGCGTCACACTAAACATCATATTTTACCAGCCTTACACTAAACATACTTTAACGGTGTCACCCTAAACATCATGCTTTAACAGGGCAAAAATAACTACACATTTGTGTATAATACAATATGTGTGTGTTTCTGTGTACACGATGTCCCAGTCTATTACTATGTTCCCTCTTTCTTCCACTGACATACAACAATGCATGCACACACACACACACACACACACACACACACGCACACACGCACACATACCTGAGCTATTAGGAGGTGGTGTATTGACAACTTGTATTGAGCTGTCTGTCTGAAATGTAATGAGGCTTTTCAGCAGAAATTTGACCTATACACTTATACACTCAGACACTCTTTTCTCTCTCTCTCTCTCTCTCTCTCACACACACACACACACACACACACACACACACATACACACACACACACACATTTTGTTTGCATTCTCTTTGCTTCTCAGAAATACAACCATCCATATCCATCGTGTGTGTGTGTCAAGGGGTTCTGTGTGTGTGTGTGTGTGTGTGTGTCAAGGGGTTCTGTGTGTGTGTGTGTGTGTGTGTGTTTCAAGGGGTTCTGTGTATATGTGTGTGTGTGTGTGTGTGTGTGTGTGTGTGTGTGTGTGTGTGTGAAGGGGTTCTGTGTGTGTGTCTGTGAGTGTGTGTGTTTCAAGGGGTTCTGTGTGTGTGCGCGCGCGCGTGTGCGTGTGTGTGTGTGTGTGTGTGAAGGGGTTCTGTGTGTGTCTATGTGTGTGTGTGTGTGTGTGTGTGTGTGTGTGTGTGTGTGTGTGTGTTTCAAGGGGTTCTGTGTATATGTGTGTGTGTGTGTGTGTGTGTGTGTGTGTGTGTGTGTGTGTGTGTGTGAAGGGGTTCTGTGTGTGTGTCTGTGAGTGTGTGTGTTTCAAGGGGTTCTGTGTGTGCGCGCGCGCGTGTGCGTGTGTGTGTGTGTGTGTGAAGGGGTTCTGTGTGTGTCTATGTGTGTCTGTGTGTGTGTGTGTGTGTGTGTGTGTGTGTGTGTGTGTGTGTGTGTGTGTGGATCCTGGAGGAGACTGTGGCAAGAACACCACTACCAGCATGCAAGTCTGCAGAGACTGCTGGAACACCGACACAGCGAGGCTCAAACTCCACCACATTAAAACATCACCAAGCTACAACACCTGCACAGCAGTTACAGAAATATCCCTTTAAAATATATACACCAGTTACAGAAATATCCCTTTAAAATATATACACGATAAGAGGAGAATCCATCGGCAGCAGTAATCCACAATATAACGTGCATCCCTCTCGTCGTCTGATCAGTTTTTTTTTGCTATTGGGAGTAGCCTGCAGTAGTTGGCAGTCCACAAACAGCAGCTCAGTCCAATAATATATGAAACCATGTAGCTAATTCACTCTGTTTTTACCTATGTTCTCCAAGCAGTTAAACTTGAGTCCGAAGTTCTACTGATACACAGACAAACATTCCCACCAAATACAGTACTTTAGTGATAAAGTAGAATACGTGCACTCACTGAAAATAGTGGTTTAAGCGAATAATGTAGTCTAGCTCTATTGTTTTCCTTGGAGTTGTATTCAGAGGTCTCGTTTATCTCCCTTTCCCTTCCTGTGAACCTTGACCTCAAACAATTGTGTCATTGGTGCACAAATTAAATTTAAAATACATATACATTTTCTTCAAAAGACATAAGGTTAAATACTCTTACAATATGCCCCTTGTAAATAAATTAGCATTTAACCAAATTAAATACGCTGTTTTTAACATCATATAAAAGCATGGACCTCTCCACCAATGAGAAACAAGGGTGACAGGAAGTGTATGAACTAAACTGCCAAGTTGGGAAGACGCAGGAAGAATGAGAGTTGGAGAACGATGACTAGTTTGTTATTTGTTTAAACCACGATTTTCTGTGAATGAAAGTAGACGGTTTACATAGGTCATCAGGTGATTTAGAACTAAGAACAGAGTTACATGTTTTAAAAATAGTTCAATGTTTTAATCTTACTTTGTTGTTTTTTAAAAATATATTGTTCAGTTTCTTTCCTTTTGTTTTGATCATGCCCATTACCAGTG
>CM050213.1:32750000-32765000 GCA_027475355.1 Coilia nasus | reverse complement strand
TTGTAGAATACTGGAGAGGAGCTTTAGAACACTGGAGAGGGGTTCTAGAACACGGCAGACGAGCTTTAGAACACTGGAGAGGGGTTGTAGAACACTGGAGAGGGGTTGTAGAATACTGGAGAGGAGCTTTAGAACACTGGAGAGGGTTAGTAGAACACTGGAGAGGAGCTTTAGAACACTGGAGAGGGGTTGTAGAACACTGGAGAGGGGTTCTAGAACACTGGAGAGGAGCTTCAGAACACTGGAGAGGGGTAGTAGAACACTGGAGAGGAGCTTTAGAACACTGGAGAGTGGTTGTAGAACACTGGAGAGGGGTTCTAGAACACTGGAGAGCATGTCAGTGCGCAGGGTTAAAGTTTGATGCCAAAGGCACTCACTCAGAAGGTGACCTGCAGCATCCGGAACATTCCTGCTTTTGCACTCTCATCAGACAGATGGCCTCTACCTGCTGGGGCAGTGTGTGTCTGAGTGTGTGTGGGTCTGTGTCTGTCTGTGTGTGTTTGTGTGTGTGTGTGTGTGTCTGAGTGTCTGTGTGTGTCTGTGTGTGTGTGTGTGTGTTTGTGTGTGTGTGTGTGTGTCTGAGTGTCTGTGTGTGTCCGAGTGTCTGTGTGTGTGTGTGTGTGTGTGTGTCTGTGTGTGTGTGTGTCTGTGTCTGTGTGTGTGTGTGTGTGTGTGTCTGTGTCTGTGTGTGTTTGTGTGTCTGAGTGTGTGTGTGTGTGTGTGTGTGTGTGTGTGTGTGTGTGTGTGTGTGTGTGTGCTCATTGTGAGGTCAGTGGTGAACAGGAGCAATAGTGAAGTGGTATTCCATGTGACACAAATGTATTACATTACATTACACTTAGCTGATTATTATTATATTATATATTATTATATATTACACTTAGCTGATTATTATTATATTATATATTATTATATATTACACTTAGCTGATTATTATTATATTATATATTATTATATATTACACTTAGCTGATTATTATTATATTATATATTATTATATATTACACTTAGCTGACGCTCTTATCCAGAGCGACTTACAGATATTTACAGGGTTTCAGTTCCAGTCCCTGGAGCAGCATGGAGTTAGATGCCTTGCTCAAGGGCATCTCAACCATGGGTAGGGCGGGATTCAAACCGACAACCTTCTGATTGCAAGACCAACTTCCCTAACCACTAGACCACAGCTGCCCCAAATGTAAAAGCGAATGAGAGAGAAAAAGACAGAATGAGAGAAATAGAGAGAATGAGAGAGAAAAAGACAGAATGAGAGAAATAGAGAGAATGAGAGAGAAAAAGACAGAATGAGAGAGAAATAGAGAGAATGAGAAAGAAAAAGACAGAATGAGAGAATGAGAGAGAAATAGAGAGAATGAGAGAGAAAAAGACAGAATGAGAGAAATGTGAGAAGTTCTACCAGGAAGACGTAATGCGCGTCATCAATTAGCTGTCGTCCAATCAGCACGTAACATCTGTCTTTTAAGACGTCATCTTACCTACCTGCTTTGCTGCTCACAGGTGTATTCCGCCGCTCGACGCATTTTCCTTCGCGCAACATCAGACATCTCTGATTCGATGAGGATATAATACCAGTCCGCTTCTTCCTGCTCGCATTTGGCCATGTTGCTCCTAAAGGATATTTTTCTCCACTCGCTGTCTGATAGCCAACGCCAACATTCCCTATCAAACCCCAAACCGCACAGCTATTTTAGATTTTCTCCCGAGTTCCAGTCTGTTCCGGTTTCAGGTCTCCCTTCCCCGGAGCCGTGCCAACTCCACCTAACCTGCCCTTTGCTTGTTTCAGTACCAAGCCTTGGTTTTCCTTTCATTCTGTTACAGTTTTTGCCCATTGCTTGAACGCAATAGACATATACTTAAACAAAAGTAACATAACTTGAAGTTGTGTAACCATGCCTTAAGCACAATGTAACCACACCTTAAACACAAACGCTGCTTTACACTTTAGTTGCAATTCTGCAACACACTTGCTCCTTTTTGCGACACACTTGCTCCTGCACACTACACACTATTTCATACATAAGACACTTAGCTCAAAAATGAAATACCAATGTATCATTGGCAAAACACATCTATTCAAAATACAAAAAACAGTGTTTATTATAAAGTAGACTAGTGTGTTGCTGCTGATGTGACAGTGTTTTTATAAGATGCAAGTGTGTGCAATTTTGTCATCAGAGTGACATTTTGACAAAGGATTGTTAGGTTTTGATTGCAGAGTTTCAATTTGACATAGATGTGCATGGTTTATTTCCAAGTGTTGTGTCCTATGTGCTTGGGTGTAGAGTTTTGGCACAGCGAGCCAAATTTAGCAAAATGTGTTTAAGCAATGGGCAAAAACTGTAATGATCTGACAATATCATTCCGTTGATGTAGATATGAATGGCGGTTCGTACACCTTTTTATGTTGTTTGCCTTACAGGTGTACTATGCATCCGTAGTTTGTACCTCCTCGATGGTACGCGCAATTTTCTCGTCCTCAGTGGGTTTATTGGGATAGTTAGCGCATTCATTGTGGTGCTCGTATGCTTTTGGCAGTCTGATAAATTATGATAACTATGCTAAAATGCTGAGCAGCTTTGGTTTCGAAGTTTTCCTTTCACATAACTGATTGATGCTCGGGATATGTACATTGGCAGCCAAATTCATTTGCAATGCCCTGACGATGCAGGGTAACTCACATAGTTGCTAATATGCAACTTAGCTCTGGTTAGCTTTCTATCAGTCAAAATGGGTATATCAGTCTAACACGGATTGCTCGTTGACCGTATTTGTTTAAAGTGAGCTCGTACAAACGTGTTGGAGTGTGAAAGTTGTCATGTGGGTGAATTCCGTTGTAACCAGTAGCCTACTTAGGTGCCGTTTTCCAGGTTAGCCTCCTATAAACCATCTGACCATAGTCAAGTTCTAAGGGAGCTAGTTTCTACCCGGTAGAAGTGCTGATGCTTTCGTTTGCCAGCTGGGAAAATGCGCGATATCGACACACTAATATGAGGTCTAAATTCATCTGCAGAGAGACATGCTTACATAGATGGTGTCTTGTGGGTTTTATTGTTGTTGGTTAATCTGTTCAACCTTTAAAAGCTGTAACTGCTTCAACAGGTACCTATGATCCAACGTAATTAGTCCAATCTGTTTGCCCCGAAGAGGGGCGTGTCAGCCCCAAGCTATCGTGCTTGACGTGACTGTTCCGTTGTGGACGGATCAATTCAGTTAGTGGGATGGACCCATGTCTTTCTTTTATTTCAAGGTCAAATGTACTTCCCCGTGTGCACAAGCATTTTGTTCTACTGCCAGTTCGGTAAGCTGACAGTTAAAAGATGGGAATGTTTTGTATTAAAACTCTGCAATTTTTTTTGCAGACTGATGGAAACCAATTATTTACTCCCCGACAATTATTTTATTAAGCATTCTCATTCGCAGCTGCTTAATGTGGTGTTTATGGGGCTCTTGCAGTAATTTCCAACGCAAACTTTGCACCGGATGCCATGTTTTAGCCCTTATTGACTAGGTTGATGGGTTATTTATTGAGCATTTCAGTACATCAAAAACCTTTCGCTCAGGTTCCGTTCCGTATTGAGGTACACATCCAATGACTCATGTTAACTGACTGACTTGTTTTATCTCTGCAGGCTAATTGTCCCAGGTGCGGTAGTTTAATAGAGGTTTGGCCATTATATCTTAGTCTTCGTAATCTTAACAGTGGTGTAGCGTGTCCACTCTTGGCTGTCCAACCCTGAGTAGCTTTTTTGAAATGGTGCTGGTAAAGGAATTTTTCACAGACTTCCCAATGGTTTCCACGGAATTGGCAAGAAAGGTTTTTTTTTTTTTTCTCTCTCTCTTTCGGTAACACAGGTTTTCGCCTTTCCCTGAGAATGTGACTGACTGATAAATAATCAAACACCGCTCCTCATTTGCATAAAGTTCAGCAGAGCTAAATTTTTTTGCCCTCCTCACCCGCCTCTCTGATCTGCGTCACCACCTGCCGCCTCCCAATTGAAATGAACGGAACGTTCCGCTTCGCCCGCTTGCATGTGTTTTGGGCGTAAGGGGGACTACTCCTCCATCGAGCGCCAGGGGGGATGGTTTTCGTCAGCTTCGAGGCCTACAGTACATCAAACCTGGCTCCAAATCAGTTCTGGATGCACTGGGTGCTGGATGAAGTCTTGCTCACTATTAGCAATTAAGGCCTTTCCCTTTTGCAACTATTGGTGGTGGTGTCAGTCTCTGTCAATTCTCTGGGGCAGCTCTGTGTGTGTCTCGTCTCGCTAAGAGATAGCCGTTCTCTGGGGCAGCTCTGTGTGTCTCGTCTCGCTAAGAGATAGCCGTTCTCTGGGGCAGTTCTGTGTCTCTGTCTTATATGCTCTCTGTGAGAGCCGCTGTAAGACTTCTATGTAGCTCTCTATGAGGGCTGATCTGTTCGTCTTACGTGTCTGTCATGTGTGTTGCCCTCCAAGATTGCTGTTCTCTGGGGCAAATCTGTGTGTCTCGTCTCGCTCCGAGATAGCCGTTCTCTTACCAACGTCACTTCACTGGTTTAGAATGCATTTATAAACGGTGGTGGGGAGTTGCAGGTTGTCTCCCTCTGTCTATACCAGCCATTCGTTTCGTATTGCAGCAGCAGCAGAACGTGGCATACCTCCGAAGTCATTTCAAAGGCTGGGGAGATGGTCGTCCTCAGCTTTTGAATGTTACATCAGGTCCGATGATCGTGTTGTTCAGTCATTCAAATGGCACTCCCCAGAATTCAAGGTAAGCTTCAACATCTGGTGGTGGTCGTCTTGTCACTTTTCTTAGTTTCTGTCGAAGTGGGCATGGTTGTCACTGTTTATGGTGTAGTGGCATTTGCCATTGTCTATGCTAACAATAGGAGGACTCTGTCACTGTTTGCTATGTGTCATGTATTGTAAAAGAACTGTAATGTACTATAATGGCTGGGCTGAGATCTGAAGCATCCGCCATGTCTGTGTCTCATCTGTCATCTCTGCCATTACCGAAGACATCCGTCCACATCTGCGCCCATACTTGGGCATCCGTCACTGGTCTGGTGGAGGCATCCATTATTGTTCGTTTTGTGTACTGAAATGTATTGTTATGTCATGTCTGCACTGAAACTTAAGGGATCCGTTATCGAGCCGACTGTTGAGGCATTTGTTTCTGTTTAAGTGTAATGAAATAAAATGTAATGTTGTGTATGCGCCGAACCCTGAGGCATCCGTTCCAAGCCAAAGGTGGAGGCATCCGTATGTACGCCGAACACTGAGGCATCCGTTTTCAGCCGATGGTGGAGGCATCCGTCATGTACGCCGAACCCTGAGGCATCCGTTTTCAGCCGATGGTGGAGGCATTTGTTTCTGTTTAAGTGTGATGAAATACATTGTAATGTTGTGTATGCGCCGAACCCTGAAGCATCCGTTTTCAAGCTTATGGTGGAAGCATCAGTTGCTGTTTTCTATGTATAATAACATGTAATGTGATGTATGTTAGCGCTGAAACTTGAGGCATGCGTCATTTGGAGGCCTCCGATTGTGGAGGCCTCCTTTTCTGTTTCAGTGTAATGAACTGCAATTTCCTGTAATGTTCTGCAATGTTATGTTTGCGCCTGTACCTGAGGTATTTGTCACGGGGTTCTCTGTCTTTCTCCTCTCACTATCTATGTAGTACTGGAGGCTTTTCTCACTGTCGATATTGGTATTGGAGGCATTCTTCAATGTTTATGTTCATATCAGTGGCGTCACGGCTTTTTCTTCTGCCTTCCTACCCTGTCTGCATCTCATACTGTCAACTATGTCCAGGAATTTCAATTGCTTGCATGATTCGTTTTTCAGTGTTTTTTTCCCGCATAATTATGCTTATTTGCAGATGGTGACAACTAAAGTGTTGGTGGGTGTCTCTTTACGACTCGGTAGGTCTACCTTTTCTTTTTGGGGGGTAGAGTTTAATTGATTTATGTAAGTATCACTACACTATTTCTTTCTTTTGGGGGTATTACTATTATGCCCTGCCACTACTACAGTCAGCATCTGTTCAGTTTTCATGTTTTTGATCAGGACAAAAGACAGGACCTATGCCAAAGTTTTGTTGTGCCATATCATTACTTGTCATCAAATAAATTATCATTATGTTACCATATACTCAGAGGGCTCTATTTTCACGATCATATGCACATTGTCTAAAGTCTGTCGCGCAAGTTGCTTTGGGGGCGTTCCCGACACAATATGCTATTTTGACGACGGGAAAAGTGAACATTGCTCCTGGCGCATGGTTCAAAAGGGTTGGTCCTAAGTTACCTAATTAATCATAGGTGTGTTCGGGGCAATAAACCAATCAGAGTTTATACTTTCATTCCCTTTAAAAGCCAGCCGCGCTTTGTCCATGGCTTGTTGCTATTACGATGGCGTGTTTCCCATCAGGAGCGTTTTTCTTTGAAGACCGATCTGCTCGTGCATGAGCAGTTAATCTTCCGGGATGGATATTTAAGTCTGTTTTTTACACTTACTGTTTCCCTTTGGTTATGAACAATTTGTGTATGTTTATTAAAAAACTGATTGCTCAATAAATGTGCATTATTGCAAAATATGTATCAGTGTTTATGTCGTTGCACTTAGTAAATAATCAGATTCATAGTCATATGCAATTGGACATCTTTTTGGAGCTTGAAGACGTTTTAAGCCCTGTTGTTGGCATGATGTATGTGTTAATAACCATGCCTTTAGTGGATAGCTATCGCCCCCTAACAGCGACTCATCAAGAGGGGGATCCCTCTCGTTATATCCCAAAGCATTGTGCGCCCATAAAATAGCTTTTCAGCAATGCGCAACTGACGACAGACCAGGGTTTTGTTGGTCACTGGCGGATTTAATTTTTGCGTCCTTATAATAGCATCTGGCACGCTTTGCGCCAGACCACACCTCTTCTTTTCGCTGACACACCCGTGATGGCGCAGTGTCATCTGCTATCTAGACAACGTGATTTTTTGCCTGAAGAAATGAACGGTGCGCTGGCACAGAATAGTAATGACACCATGCGCACGTCACAAATGCACAGTGCGCCGCGGCATGATAGGGCCCATAGTCTTTCTGGTTGAAATAGAGAGAATGAGAGAGAGAGAGAGAGAGAGAATGAAAGAGAGAGAGAATGAGAGAGAAATAGAGAGAATGAGAGAGAGAGAGAAAGAGAATGAGAGAGAGAGAGAGAGAAAAAGAGAGAGAATGAGAGAGAGAGAATGAGAGAGAGAGAGAGAAATAGAGAGAGAAATAGAGAGAATGAGAGAGAGAGAGAGAGGGAAAGAGAGAGAGAATGAAAGAGAGAGAGAATGAGAGAGAAATAGAGAGAATGAGAGAGAGAAAGAGAATGAGAGAGAGAGAGAGAGAAAAAGAGAGAGAATGAGAGAGAGAGAGAATGAGAGAGAGAGAGAGAGAGAAATAGAGAGAGAATGAGAGAGAAATAGAATGAGACAGAATGAGAGAGAGAGAATGAGAGAGAGACAGAGAGAGAGAAAGAGAGAATGAGAGAGAGAGGGAGAGAGAGAGAGAGGGAGGGAGAGAGACAGAAAGAGAGATAGAGCAAGAGAGAGAGGGGATGTTTTGTTTGTTACATTTTTATCTTTCTTAAAGGATATATGACCTGATCTGAACCTGGTAATGTGTGTGTGTGTGTGTGTGTGTGTGTGTGTTTTAAATATATAACACACACACACACACACACACACACAAATATATATAAGCACACACAATCCAAACCTAGCAAAGACAGTTTACAAGTGATACTAAGACCTGTGTGGAATGTGTATGTGTGCGTGTGTGTGTGGGTGCGTGTGTGTGTGTGTGTGTGTGTGTGTGTGTGTGTGTGTGCGTGCGTGTGTTTATGTGTGTGTGTGTGTTTCGGGTTCATGTGTGTGTGCGTGCGTGTGTTTATGTGTGTGTGTGTGTTTCGGGTTCATGTGTGTGTGCGTGCGTGTGTTTATGTGTGTGTGTGTGTTTCGGGTTCATGTGTGTGTGCGTGCCTGTGTTTATGTGTGTGTGTGTGTTTCGGGTTCATGTGGGTATGTGTGTTTTGGGTCCATGTGTGTGTTTCTGGTCTGTGCGTATGTGTGTTTCGGGACTGTGTGTGTTTCGTGGTTGGTGTGTGTGTTGGTGTGTGTGTGTTTCGTGGTTGGTGTGTGTGTGTTGGTGTGTGTGTGTTTTTCGTGGTCGGTGTGTGTGTGTGTGTTGGTGTGTGTG
The DNA here is from genome assembly GCA_027475355.1 of Coilia nasus. NCBI lineage: Eukaryota > Metazoa > Chordata > Actinopteri > Clupeiformes > Engraulidae > Coilia > Coilia nasus. The sequence goes on along the minus strand of CM050213.1, from coordinate 32,756,764 downwards.
TGTTTTTCGTGGTTCATGTGTGTGTGTTGCGGTGTGTGTTTTTCGTGGTTGGTGTGTGTGTGTGTTTTTTGTGGTTATGTGTGTGTGTTGGTGTGTGTGTGTTGGTGTGTGTGTGTTTTTGGTGGTTGGTGTGTGTGTGTGTGTATTTTTCGTGGTTGGTGTGTTTGTGTTGGTGTGTGTGTGTGTGTGTGTGTGTGTTGGTGTGTGTGTTTTGGGTGCGGGCATGGGTCGATGTAAAGTTTGATCGGTAGAAGGCACGCTTGCACCACGTTCGCGAAGAAGAATTCCCTTTGAATGCGCATGTGTGTATGTATGTGTGTGTGTGTGTGTGTGTGTGTGTGTGTGTGTGTGTGTGTGTGTGTGTCTGTGTGTGTGTGTGTGTGTGTGTCTGTGTGTGTGTCTGTGTGTGTGTCTGTGTGTGTGTGTGTGTGTGTGTGTGTGTGTGTGTGTGTGTCTGTGTCTGTGTGTGTGTCTGTGTGCGTGCGTGTGTGTGTGTGTGTGTCTGTGTGCGTGCGTGTGTGTGTGTGTGTGTGTGGAGCATCAAACTGACATACCGAGATCTGACAACAGAGAGGCATGATGGGATTAGGAGCAGACACACTGACCGCTGTCTCACCCCACTAAACACACACACACACACACACACACACACACACACGAGCGTGCACAACACTTGACCTCTTCAGCCATCTATGCCGCATAACTTTTTCATATACTAGCTTTGAAGCGCTTTCTGTTGTTTGTGTGTGTGAGTGAGTGTGTGTGTGTGTGCGTGCATGTGTGTGAGCGCGCATGTGTGTGAGAGTGTTTGAGATTGCGTGCATGCACCTAACCTACATAACAGCTTGATGCATCAATGACCTGAAATGAGCTTGTAAGTCTGTGTGTGTGTGTATGTGTGTGTGTGTGTTTGTGTGTGTGTCCTCAAATGGGACTGCCTGTCCTGATACAGATATCATGAGCATGTCAGTGTGTGTGTGTGTGTGTGTGTGGTACAGATATCATGAGCATGTCAGTGTGTGTGTGTGTGTGTGTGTGTGTGTGTGTGTGTGTGTGTGTGTGGTACAGATATCATGAGCATGTCAGTGAGATGATGAGCAGATAAGAAGGAGGGAGGGAGCTGCATGAAGAGAGAGAGAGGGAGAGAGGGGGAGAGAGGGAGAGAGAGAGAGAGATATAGGGGGAGAGGGGGAGAGAGAGAGAGAGATAGGGGGAGAGGGGGACAGAGAGGGAGAGGGGGAGAGAGAGAGAGGGGGGGGGAGAGAGAGAGAGAGAGAGAAGGGTTAGACAGTGATAAAACATATTTAGAAAAGTTAAATCCTGAGGAAAGCTTAGATAGTGAGATTTAGAGAGAGAGAGAGATAGAGAGAGATGGAGAGATAGATAGAGAGAGATGGAGAGATAGAGAGATGGAGAGATAGAGAGAGAGATGGAGAGATAGAGAGAGAGAGATGGAGAGATAGAGAGATGGAGAGAGAGAGATGGAGAGATAGATAAAGAGAGATGGAAAGATAGAGTGATGGAAAGATACAGAGATGGAGAATTAGAGAGAGAGATGGAGAGATAGAGAGAGATGGAGAGATAGAGAGATGGAGAGATAGATAGAGAGAGATGGAGAGACAGAGAGATGGAGAGAGAGAGATGGAGAGATAGATAAAGAGAGATGGAGAGATAGAGAGATGGAAAGATACAGAGATGGAGAATTAGAGAGAGAGATGGAGAGATGGAGAGAGAGATGGAGAGATGGAGAGATAGAGAGAGATGGAGAGATAGATAGAGAGAGAGATGGAGAGATAGAGAGATGGAGAGAGAGAGATGGAGAGATAGATAAAGAGAGATGGAGAGATGGAGAGATAGAGAGATGGAAAGATAGAGAGATGGAGAGATAGAGAGAGAGATGGAGAGATGAAGAGAGAGATGGAGAGATGGAGAGATAGAGAGAGATGAAGAGATAGAGAGATGGAGAGATAGATAGAGAGAGATGGAGAGATAGAGAGATGGAGAGATAGAGAGATGGAGAGATAGAGAGAGAGATGGAGAGATAGGCGGAGACAGAGACTCAGACAGAGAGAAAGACAGACTGAGAGAGAGGGGTGTCGGAGAGGAGAGATTGTTTGTGAGAGGCAGGTCGTGGTTGTTAGTGAAATATAATGTGTGTGTGTGTGTGTGTGTGTGTGTGTGTGTGTGTGTGTGTGTGTGTGTGTGTGTGCATGCTCATGCTCATGGTCGTTAGTGGAATATGGTGCATGCTCTTGATTGACTTCTATTTAGTTCGTCCAGTGGAGCGCATCAAGGCCTACACACACACACACACACACACACACACACACACACACACACACACACAACACACACACACACACACACACACGGTTCACCCCTAGGATGAACCAAGCAAGGCCATGTCATAAGCCAGAGCAGGATCAATGGCAAACACCAGACAAGACACACACACACACACACACACACACACACACACACACACACACACACACACACACACACCTAATCTAATGATTTACTAACCTGGCTCTTTTGAGTAGCCTAAAAAGCGCAAAGACAAAAACTGGCAAATATTTCTAAATAATGCACATTTATTGAACAATCTGTTTCTTTTTTTAAATAAACATATAGACATTGTTCATAACCAAAGGGAAATTCTGTGTTTCACACAAGGAAGTAAAAACAGGCCTAAAGAAAAAGTCAAAATAAGGAATGCATTCGGTGGGTTTCTTCCATGCCCAGAGATTAACTGCTCACGCACGAGCAGATCGGTCCTCAAAGAAAAACACTCTTGATGTCCAGGCAAACCCACCATTGTAAGAGCATCAGGCCATGGACAAAGCGTGGCTGGCTTTTAAAGGGAATGAGAGTATAAGCTCTGATTGGTTTATTGCATGTTACGCCCTGAACACACCTCTGAGTAATTAGGTAACTTAGGACCAACCCTTTTGAACCATGCGCCGGGCGCAATGTTCACTTTTCCTGTCGTCAAAACAGCATATTGTCTGGGAACCGCCCCCAAAACAACCTGTGCGACAGACTTCAGACAGTGCACATATGATCGTGAAAATAGGGCCTGTGTGTGTGTGTGTGTGTAAGGTGTGTGTGTTGTTTGTGTAATAGAGCCATACAGAGACCTGTCTATTTTATTGAGGTAGACTTAGTAAAACTAATGGCTTAGTTTGGCTGTAGGCTTAATTTAGCTATAGATGTAGTATAACTAATGGCTTAGTTTGTCTGTAGGCTTAATTTAACTATATTTCATTTTTTAAATAGTTTGGCTAAATGAATATTTTAGCTATAATTTAGTATAGTTAAGTGATTAGTTTAGCTGTGGTTGAGTGTTAGTCTAACTATATTTATTAATGTTGCTATTTGAATAGTTTGGCGATATGAATAGTTTTGGTATATGGCTAGTTTGGCTATATAAATAGTTTTTGGGGTATTTATGTCATGATGAACTTATAGGAGTGGCTCTGCTATTTTTTATATACTGGCTATGCAATGACAATAAAGGCATTTGATTGTAATTTAAATTTAAACTGTGATATTAATTCTGGGTTTACATGCATGATACCATAGACACATGTCACATGCAGGAATGCAGTGCATTTTTTATCATTTTTACATAAATCAAATCGAACTCAAACTCATGCCATTTTTACATAAATCAAATCAAACACAAACTCATGCCATTTTTACATAAATCAAATCAAACACAAACTCATGCCATTTTTACATAAATCAAATCGAACTCAAACTCATGCCATTTTTACATAAATCAAATCGAACTCAAACTCATGCCATTTTTACATAAATCAAATCGAACTCAAACTCATGCCATTTTACATAAATCAAATCAAACACATGCAAAAGTCTCAACATTTTAAAAACATTTTATTATATTTTTGTGAGCCAGTAGCAAATGATTTGCAGTGTGTGCGCCTCTGTGTGTGTGAGAGACTGCTTTAGGTCTGTCAGCTTGCATTTCACTCAAACGCACACACACACACACACACACATACACACACACACACACACACACACACACACACACACACACACACACATGCATGAGGCCTTTCGGTCGTTCCCAGAGCAACACTCTCTCCTAATAAAAACCGAGAACAGAGAGCTGTGTGACATTATGAATGAACACGTCATCTTCAGCAAATCAAGCTCATAGTTTTTAAATATAACAGCGTCAAAACCCAACACACGCCACAAACCATATTATTTATGTGCTATCATATATACTATCGCTTATATTATAGAAATTCTATATCAGTTATATAGAAATCATATATTAGTAGAACAGAAATTCTGTATTAGTTATATAGAAATTCTATATCAGTCATATACAAATACTATACAATATTAAATATAGCATTTGCTGAATCCTCTTGACCAAGGTGTAATAATTATTATTTCCATTTATTTATTTTGCAAATGACTATATAGCACCTTACAACTTTTTACATTTGTGAGATAGTAAGGGTATGAATTTAATTTCTCAGATTACTGTTATTGTTTGTTACATAAAAATAACATGAAAATAATCTGAAATACTACATTATATGCAAACGTAAGAATCATCTGGAATAAAATTATATATATATATATATATATATATATATATATATATATATATATATATATATATATATATATATATATATATAGAAATATAACACTGGTCTTTACTGCTGCTCAACAATGTGCATTTTATTTTAATTTCCTTATATGATTTAACAATTGTACATCACACACATATAGCTTTTCTACATTTTAGGCATTTAAAAATCTAATTAAATATGAAAATATTTCAATTTAATTTCAAATTAGATACACTTTATTTTCACATATAATTTCTGAATAATTCAGAATAATTTAAGTCATCTGTCAAATTCTTAAACTATATTGATATCTAAAATTCTCCTATTTGTCAGCTATCCTGCTATATAAAGGCACATTTGTCTTGGTACAATAACACAGTCTGAAGTATGCTCAGAATTCAGAAAAATCTCTAAATTATTTAAACCACATTTTCCAAATAACTATATCAAAATACATTACAGATATATTAACAGAAATATATACATAAACAATTGCTGAAAAATACATTATTTTTTCAGTTATTGTAACAAAAGAGTCAAAATATTTAAAGATCAAACATCTAATTTTTTAAATAAAATTTAAAAGGACATTAGTTAACATAATATCAACCTCAAACAGGCTGTGTCGTGAACAGAAATATAAAAAATCTAATTCTAATTCAAATTAGGTAATTCTATATAATGTAGCTAAATAGACAAATTAGGTAATTCTATATAATGTAGCTAAATAGACAAATGTAGTAATTCTATTTTGTGTAGCTAAAAAGACAAATGAGGTAATTCTATATAATGTAGCTAAATAGACAAATGAGGTAATTCTATATAATGTAGCTAAATAGACAAATGAGGTAATTCTATTTTGTGTAGCTAAAAAGACAAATGAGGTAATTCTATATAATGTAGCTAAAAAGACAAATTAGGTAATTCTATATAATGTAGCTAAATAGACAAATGAGGTAATTCTATATAATGTAGCTAAATAGACAAATGAGGTAATTCTATATAATGTAGCTAAATAGACAAATGAGGTAATTCTATATAATGTAGCTAAATAGACAAATGAGGTAATTCTATATTGTGTAGCTAAATAGACAAATGAGGTAATTCTATATAATGTAGCTAAATAGACAAATGAGGTAATTCTATATAATGTAGCTAAATAGACAAATGAGGTAATTCTATATTGTGTAGCTAAATAGACAAATGAGGTAATTCTATATAATGTAGCTAAATAGACAAATGAGGTAATTCTATATAATGTAGCTAAATAGACAAATGAGGTAATTCTATATAATGTAGCTAAATAGACAAATGAGGTAATTCTATATCGTATAGCTAAATAGAATATATTGGTTGCGTTCTGTTGTACTCTATTCTATAAATGAAATGAATTGTAAATATAGTCTGTTGTACTCTACTGATAAATGCAGCCCTCATTTGAAGTGCACTCTATGTAGCACCGTAGGCTAATGATCAAATGGACAGTCGTGATAACATGATAACGTCATGATAACGTCATGATAACGTCATGATAACGTCATGATAACGCCATGATAACGCCATGATAACGTCATGATAACGTGTCACACATGCAGACCAAGAGAAAGCAGCAAAATGCTTTTGTGTGTGTGTGTGTGTGTGTGCGTACTGTATGCACATCTGCGTGTGTGTGTGTGTGTGTGTGTGTGTGTGTGTGTGTGTGTGTGTGTGTGTGTGTGTGTGTTGTAAATACTGTAGAGTGTGTGAAAAGCTAGACTGAGAGGGTGTGTAAGACACATCTCGCACATCAGACCAGCAGCACAGGAATGTGGCTATATCAGTGTGTCGTCACACACACTCACACTCTACACACATAACACACACACACTCTACACACATAACACACTCACACACTCTCTACACACATAACACACTCACACACACTCTCTCTACACACATAACACACTCACACTCTACACACATAACACACACACTCTCTCTCTACACACATAACACACTCACACTCTACACACATAACACACACACACACTCTCTCTAGACACATAACACACTCACACTCTACACACATAGCACACTCACACACTCTCTAGACACATAACACACTCACACACTCTCTACACACATAACACACTCACAAACTCTCTC
>CM050213.1:32717500-32722500 GCA_027475355.1 Coilia nasus | reverse complement strand
ACTCGTAAAGTATAAAGATCAAGTAACATAAGTTAGCTAGCTGTAAGATAGTATGAGTTAGCTAGGGATAAAGTAACATAAGTGAGCTAGTTGTAGCCTACACTAGTATGAGTTAGCTAGGGGTAAATTAACATAAGTGAGCTAGCTGTACGCTAGTATGAATTAGCTAGGGGTAAAGTAACATAAGTGAGCTAGCTGTATGTTAGTATGAGGTAGCTACTTGGTAAAGTAACATTAGTGACCTAGCTGTAAGCTAATGAGTTAGCTGGGGGTAAGGTAGCATGAGCGAGCTAGGGGTAAGCTCATATGAGTTAGATAGATAGATAGATAGATAGATAGATAGATAGATAGATAGATAGATAGATAGATAGATAGAGTAGAGGTAGGCATGCATTATTTAGTTCCAGGTCAAACATGTTCAGAAGCGCTACGGGTGGGCTAGGATGACCTAAATAGGGGTTAGCTGGTTTGGGTGCTAGCTAAAATCACTGATAACATGTAGCTGGCTAATAATGACCTGCTTTCAACTGCGAACAAAACTCTGCCTCTTTTAGCCCTCCACCCTTTCTCTGACCATGTGACGCATCAGTGACAGCTGAAGGTCTGTGTCTTCCCTGTCTCTGCTCTGTGTCTGCGTGCCTGAGCTCTCTGAACATCACTATGTATAGCTCATACTCACACACAGATATGAACCTGCAATACAGATACAGGTATTACAATAAATATTCTCTCTTTCTCCCTCTCTCTCTCTTTCTCTCCATCAGGATGAATCCAGTGGTTTGTGTGATCCGGCTGTGGTTTGGCTGTGATCCGGCTGTGGTTTGGCTGTGATCATGATTTAGTCAGGCATGGAGTAGAGTAGAGTTTGGTTACCGTAGAAACAACGCTGAGAAGACAGCTCTGCGTGTCCTTCCTGCTGCGGAGATTTCTCTGAGCTTCCTCAACGCTTCAGCCATCCATGACCAGAGTTAAAAACCTGGACACAAACACACTCCTACTTTCTATTTTTTTCTCTCTAACCCCCACCCCCTTTCTCTCTTTCACTCACACACACACACACGCACACACACACACACACACACACACGTGTTATGATGTATTTTACAGTAGTACATGTGTGTAATAGTAGAGTGGTGATGTATTTTACAGTAGTACATGTGTGTAATAGTAGAGTTATGTATTTTACAGTAGTACATGTGTGTAATTGTAGAGTAGAGTGGTGATTTATTTTACAGTAGTACATATGTGTAATAGTAGAGTGATGATGTATTTTACAGTAGTACATGTGCGTAATAGGAGAGTGATGTATTTTACAGTGGTACATGTGTGTAATAGTAGTTATGTATTTTACAGTAGTACATGTGTGTAATAGTAGAGTGGTGATGTATTTTATAGTAGTACATGTGTGTAATAGTAGAGTGATGTATTTTACAGTAGTACATGTGTGTAATTGTAGAGTAGAGTGATGATGTATTTTACAGTAGTACGTGTGTGTAATAGTAGTTATGTATTTTACAGTAGTACGTGTGTGTGATAGTAGAGTTATGATGTATTTTACAGTAGTACATGTGTGTAATAGTAGAGTTATGATGTATTTTACAGTAGTACATGTGTGTAATAGTAGAGTTATGATGTATTTTACAGTAGTACATGTGTGTGATAGTAGAGTGATGATGTACAGTAGTGTGAGTGTATATGTGTGTAGTGATGATGTATTTTACAGTAGTACATGTGTGTAATAGTAGAGTTATGTATTTTACAGTAGTACATGTGTGTAATTTTAGAGTAGAGTGGTGATTTATTTTACAGTAGTACATGTGTGTAATAGTAGAGTGATGATGTATTTTACAGTAGTACATGTGTGTAATAGTAGAGTAGAGTGGTGATGTATTTTACAGTAGTACATGTATGTAATAGTAGAGTTATGTATTTTACAGTAGTACATGTGTGTAATAGTAGAGTTATGTATTTTACAGTAGTACATGTGTGTAATAGTAGAGTGGTGATGTATTTTACAGTAGTACATGTGTGTAATTGTAGAGTAGAGTGAAGATGTATTTTACTGTAGTACATATATGTAATAGTAGACAGATGATGTATTTTACAGTAATACATGTGTGTAATTGTAGAGTAGAGTGAAGATGTATTTTACAGTAGTACATGTGTGTAATAGTAGAGTGATGATGTATTTTACAGTAGTACATGTGTGTAATAGTAGTTATGTATTTTACAGTAGTACATGTGTGTAATAGTAGAGTAGAGTGAAGATGTATTTTACAGTAGTACATGTGTGTAATAGTAGAGTAGAGTGGTGATGTATTTTACAGTAGTACATGTGTGTAATAGTAGAGTAGAGTAGAGCAATGATGTGGTGTTATGTTACAGTTCCTTCTCAATCTGCACCTTCATCCTAATGGCTCCATAGCAAAGGTTAGCGTAGAAGAGGCTAAACACAGGATAGCATAGGAGAGGCTAACACAGGATAGCATAGGAGATGCTAAACACAGGATAGCATAGCAGAGGCTAAACACAGGATAGCATAGGAGAGGCTAACACAGAATAGCATAAGAGAAGCTACATACAGGATAGAATACTAGAGGCTAACACAGGATAGCATAGTAGATGCTAAACACAGGATAACATAGCAGAGGCTAAACACAGGATAGCATAGGAGAGGCTAACACAGAATAGCATTAGAGAAGAAACATACAGGATAGCATACTAGAGGCTAACACAGGATAGCATAGGAGATGCTAAACACAGGATAGCATAGCAGAGGCTAACACAGGATAGCATAGGAGATGCTAAACACAGGATAGCATAGCAGAGGCTAAACACAGGACAGCTTAGAAGAGGCTAACACAGGATAGCGTAGGAGAGGCTAACACAGAATAGCATAAGAGAAGCTACACACAGGATAGCGCTTGTAAACAGCTACTACTGAGAGCACAGAAACAGATGTTATTAGCATGTGATGGTGAACATGGCTGAAGACATAAAGAGAAACACGCCGCATGCAGTCGAACTGAACTCTGCAGCTTCCTCGTTACTTAGCAACCTGTAGAAACACATGCAAACAAACAAACAGGCACACACACACACACATTCTGTCCGGTATATGTGTGCACAGTCAGGACCAGCTCTAACCCAGTAAGGTGCTGATTAAATTGATGAGGACAAAAACAACATAGTTCAATTGAGAACACATGTAGACACACACACACATACACACACACACACACATACACACACACAGACACACAGACACACACACACACACACACAGTAAGAAAAGGTTCAGATTGAGCGACATGTTATCATGCAAACACACACATATGCGCTCTTTCTGTCACACATACACACACACACACCAATAGATGCATGAGCATTGGCATGGCAACCCTATATGCAGTGTCTCAGTATGTATGCAGCAAAAACTAAATGTAAACTATTAAAAATAATTGCAAAGAAAGCCAACGTGCATGTGCACACACACACACACACACACACACACACACACACACACTAACAGGTGCAGAGGAGTTTAGAAATTTTTGGTGATTTCTTCACATTCCCCTTCACTGAAGTCAAGTTCACTACACTACCAGCCCCCGACCCACACACACACACACACACACACACACACACACACACACACATTTCTCCTTAACAGGGTGATAATTACAGCTTCATTTCCTAAATTACACCGCCCTTGATGAGGCCCACCACACACTGTGTGTGTGTGTGCATGTGTTTGTGTGTGTGTGTGTGTGTGCATGTGTTTGTGTGTGTGTTTGTGTTTGTGTTTGTGTGCGTCTGCGCATGTGTTTGTGTGTGTGTGCGTGTGCTCATGTGTGTGTGTGTGTGTTTGTGTGCGTGTGCGCATGTGTTTGTGTATTGTGTGTGTGCATGTGTGCGTGTGTGCATGCTTGTGTGACGTGTGCTTGTGTGCGTGTTTGTGCGTGCGTGTGTGTGTGCGTGCGTGCGTGCGTGCGTGCATTGTGGTTTTGACAGGGGTTAGCAGCTTCTCCATCTCCAAGCAACTATGACCAAGGACAAGGGCCCCAATATCACACACCACACACTGACAAATATGCCCCAAAGCTGTGTGTGTGTGTATGTATGTGTATGTCATTGGTGTGTGTGAGTGTGTGTGTGTGTACACCTTTCCACTTGACTAGTCTGCATTTACTTTGATTAATACATAATATTCCTGTCAGATGCCATGTGTGCGTGTGCGTATTTCTGTGTGTGTGTGTGTGTGTGTGGGCCACTGGCTAATGTCTTCTCACCTGGACGATGTCCATTTACTATGATGAATACATAATCATTTGTCTGCTCTAAAATGTGTGTGTGTGTGCATGTGGTGTGTGTGTGTGTGTGTGTAGGTGAGCTGTTGATGTGAATGTGTTATGACTATATCATTATGTTTTGTGCTGCAGCAAATGCGTGTTTGTATCTGATCAAAAATGAATAACTCTCATTAACACACAATCAGATCTCATATCCATACACAAGTACTCGTACTGCACACACACACACACACATATGCTAAGTCTCTCTATCTCTCTCTCCCTCTCTCTCTCTCTCTCTCTCTCTCTCTCTCTCTCGCTCTTACACACACAAACACACACACAAAAACACACACACATAGCTATGGATGCCAGTACCCATATTAATCAAATTGGACCCCTGAGTGCATTTTTTGCATTAACACAAACAGAACTTTTGGACACACACATACATACACACACACACACACACACACACACACACACACACACACAGCTTCATGCATATACGTTTGCTCTGTGATCCATGCAGTTGTTGGCTGTTCGATGGAACGTGTTGTTCATTAAAGCTGCGTTTTGCTTGAGTAATCTATGTGTGTGTGTGTGTGTGTGTGTGTGTGTGTGTGTGTGTGTGTGTTTGGTTGATTCTTGCTTTTTAAAATGCATTAGTGTGTCCTGAGAGGAGAGGGCTGTGTGGGTTGAGACTGG
>CM050213.1:32682500-32685000 GCA_027475355.1 Coilia nasus | reverse complement strand
TCACACACTCACACTCACACACTCCCCACCTCACACACTCACACTCATACACTCCCCACCTCACTCACACACACATACTCACACACTCACACTCACACACTTCTTAAACTTAATAAATTGTCTGTCCTCCACATCCAGTCCATGCCCGTTATCAACCTACGACACACACTGCAGTTACTCATTCTACACCAATCACCTTATACACCAACATATGTATATGTGAGTACACACTACCATACTACACTCAATGAACCTTATACACCAACATATGTGAGTACACACTACCATACTACACCAATCACCTTATACACCAACATATGTATATATAGAGTACACACTACTATACTACACTCAATGAACCTTATACACCAACATATGTGAGTACACACTACCATACTACACTCAATGAACCTTATACACCAACATATGTGAGTACACACTACCATACTACACCAATCACCTTATACACCAACATATGTATATATGAGTACACACTACTATACTACACCAATCACCTTATACACCAACATATGTATATATGAGTACACACTACTATACTACACCAATCACCTTATACACCAACATATGTATATATGAGTACACACTACTATACTACACCAATCACCTTATACACCAACATATGTATATATGAGTACACACTACTATACTACACCAATCACCTTATACACCAACATATGTATATATAGAGTACACACTACTATACTACACCAATCACCTTATACACCAACATATGTATATATGAGTACACACTACTATACTACACCAATCACCTTATACACCAACATATGTATATATGAGTACACACTACCATACTACACTCAATGAACCTTATACACCAACATATGTGAGTACACACTACCATACTACACCAATCACCTTATACACCAACATATGTATATATAGAGTACACACTACTATACTACACCAATCACCTTATACACCAACATATGTATATATGAGTACACACTACCATACTACACTCAATGAACCTTATACACCAACATATGTGAGTACACACTACCATACTACACCAATCACCTTATACACCAACATATGTATATATGAGTACACACTACTATACTACACCAATCACCTTATACACCAACATATGTATATATGAGTACACACTACTATACTACACCAATCACCTTATACACCAACATATGTATATATGAGTACACACTACCATAGTAATATATACACTCAATGAACCTTATACACCAACATATGTGAGTACACACTACTATACTACACTCAATGAACCTTATACACCAACATATGTGAGTACACACTATTATACTACACCAATCACCTTATACACCAACATATGTGAGTACACACTACTATACTACACCAATCACCTTATACACCAACATATGTATATATGAGTACACACTACTATACTACACCAATCACCTTATACACCAACATATATGAGTACACACTACTATACTACACCAATCACCTTATACACCAACATATGTGAGTACACACTACCATACTACACCAATCACCTTATACACCAACATATGTATATATGAGTATACACTACTATACTACACCAATCACCTTATACACCAACATATGTATATATGAGTACACACTACTATACTACACTCAATGAACCTTATACACCAACATATGTATATATAGGGTACACACTACTATACTACACCAATCACATTATACACCAACATATGTATATATGAGTACACACTACTATACTACACCAATCACCTTATACACCAACATATGTATATATAGAGTACACACTACTATACTACACCAATCACATTATACACCAACATATGTATATATGAGTACACACTACTATACTACACCAATCACCTTATACACCAACATATGTATATGTGAGTACACACTACCATACTACACTCAATGAACCTTATACACCAACATATGTGAGTACACACTACTATACTACACCAATCACATTATACACCAACATATGTATATATAGAGTACACACTACTATACTACACTCAATGAACCTTATACACCAACATATGTATATATAGAGTGCACACTACTATACTACACCAATCACCTTATACACCAACATATGTATATATGAGTACACACTACCATACTAATATATACACTCAATGAACCTTATACACCAACATATGTATATATGAGTACACACTACCATACTACACCAATCACCTTATACACCAACATGTGTATATATGAGTACACACTACCATACTACACCAATCACCTTATACACCAACATATGTATATATGAGTACACACTACTATACTACACCAATCACCTTATACACCAACATATGTATATATAGAGTACACACTACCATACTACACCAATCACCTTATACACCAACATATGTATATATAGGGTACACACTACTATACTACACCAATCACATTATACACCAACATATATGAGTACACACTACTATACTACACTCAATGAACCTTATACACCAACATATGT
>CM050213.1:32662500-32670000 GCA_027475355.1 Coilia nasus | reverse complement strand
TGATCTCTGGTGATTGAATGTGCAAGGCGTGTGACTGCTTTGAGGTTGGGATCAGTGAGATTGGGTGTGGGGTGATGAATGATTTTGGATGCGGTGTGTGTGATTTTAGTGAGTTTGTTTCTGTTGCTGGCGGAGAGCATGTTGTAGAAGCAGGGTGAGCAGTACAGTAGAATGGGTTGGATGATGCTGGAGTACAGAAGAGACAGGAGGTGGGGGGCAACAGAGAGGGCACGGAGTTTACGGATGTCAGCTTATTGTCTATGGTGAGTAGGTGTGTGTGCGCGCTTGTATGTATGTGTTTGTGTTTGTGTATGTGTATGTGTATGTGTATGTGTTTGAATTGGATGTGTGTGTGTGTGTGTGTGTGTGTGTGTGTGTGTGTGTGTGTGTGTGTGTGTGTTTCTGTGTAACTTGATTAAGACACGCTGCCAAACTCATCAGTATCCAGAAGGAATCCTCACCACAAAACGAATGACCTCGGAGAAGATGGAAACTGTGTGTGTATGTGTGTGACACAGAGAGCGAGAGAGAGAGAGAGAGAGAGAGAGAGAGAGAGAGAGAGAGAGAGAGAGAGCTATACATAGTGATGTGGAAGTATAAATAGAAGGAGAGAAACACACAACACACTCAACACACTACACACACACAACACAGAGAGAGAGAGAGAGAGACAGTGATTGATTGCAGTGTTTGTGTGTGTGTATCTGTAGTGTATCTGTATGTGCATGTGTATCTGTATTTGTGTGTGTGTGTGTGTGTGTGTGTGTGTGTGTGCTGTTTTGAGCAGTGTTATGTGTGTGTGTGTGTGGTGTGTGTTGTTTCTGTATGTGCATGTGTATCTGTATTTGTGTGTGAGTGTGTGTGTGTGTGTGTGTTTGAGCGTGTATGTGTGTGTGTGTGTGTGTGTGTGTATCTGTATGTGCATGTGTATCTGTATTTGTGTGTGAGTGTGTGAGGTGTGTGTGTGTGTGTGTGTGTGTGTGTGTGTGTGTTTGAGCGTGTATGTGTGTGTGTGTGTGTGTGTGTGTATCTGTATGTGCATGTGTATCTGTATTTGTGTGTGTGTGTGTGTGTGTGTGTGTGTGTGTGTCTCTCTCTCTCTCCTTTAAGCATTCTCTCTTTCTCTCTCCCTCTCCTTTAAGCATTTCTCTCTTTCTCTCTCTCTCTCCTTAAGCATTCTCTCTTTCCCTCCCTCTGTCTCCTTTAAGCATTCTCTTTCTCTCTCTCCCTCTGTCTCCTTTCAGCATTCTCTCTGTCTCTCTCTCCCTCCCTCTCTCCTTTAAGAATTCATTCTCTCTCTCCCTCTTTCCATCCCAGTATTCTTTCTCTTTTCCCTTTTCCCAGCAGCATTCTTTCCATCTCCCTCTCTCATTTGCTTTCTCCTCTTCCTCCTCTCATTCCCTCTCTCATTCACTTTCTTCTCTCTCTCTATCTCTCTCTCTCATTCCCTCTCTCATTCGCTTTCTTCCTCTTCCTCCTCTCATTCCCTCTCTCATTCACTTTCTCTCTCTCTCTATCTCTCTCTCTCTCATTCCCTCTCTCATTCGCTTTCTCCTCTTCCTCCTCTCATTCCCTCTCTCATTCACTTTCTCTCTCTCTATCTCTCTCTCTCTTTCCCTCTTTCATTCACCTTCTCTCTCTCTCTCTCTATCTCTCTTTCCCTCTCTCATTCACTTTCTCTCTCTCTATCTCTCTCTCTCTTTCCTCTTTCATTCACCTTCTCTCTCTCTCTCTCTATCTCTCTCTCTCTTTCCCACTTTCATTCTCTTTCTCTCTATCTCTCTCTCTCTCTTTCCCTCTTTCATTCGCTTTCTCCTCTTCCTCCTCTCATTCCCTCTCTCATTCACTTTCTCTCTCTCTATCTCTCTCTCTCTCTTTCCCTCTTTCATTCACCTTCTCTCTCTCTCTCTATCTCTCTCTCTCTTTCCCTCTTTCATTCACATTCTCTCTCTCTCTTTCCCTCTTTCATTCACTTTCTCTCTCTCTCTCTTTCCCTCTTTCATTCACTTTCTCTCTCTCTATCTCTCTCTCTTTCCCTCTCTCATTCACTTTCTCTTCTCTATCTCTCTCTCTCTCTCTTTCCCTCTTTCATTCACTTTCCTCTCTCTCTCTATCTCTCTCTCTCTTTCCCCTCTCTCATTCACTTTCTCTCTCTCTCTATCTCTCTCTCTTTCCCTCTTTCATTCACTTTCTCCTCTCTCTCCTCTTTCCCTCTTTCATCACTTTCTCCTCTCTCTCTATCTCTCTCTCTCTTTCCCTCTCTCATTCACTTTCTCTCTCTCTCTATCTCTCTCTCTCTCTCTCTTTCCCTCTCTCATTCAACTTTCTCTCTCTCTCTATCTCTCTCTCTTTCCTCTTTCATTCACTTCTCTCTCTCTCTCTATCTCTCTCTCTCTCTTTCCCTCTTTCATTCACTTTCTCTCTCTCTCTCTATCTCTCTTTCCCTCTCTCATTCACTTTCTCTCTCTCTCTATCTCTCTCTCTCTCTTTCCCTCTTTCATTCACTTTCTCTCTCTCTCTTTCTCTCTCTCTCTCTTTTCCACTGTCATTCACTTTCTCTGTAATCATGCTGGAATGCCCGGGATTGCGGGTGGTATGGCGTGTGTGTGCGCATGTGTGTGTGTGTGTGTTTGTGCGTGTGTGTGTGTGTGTGTTTGTGCGTGTGTGTGTGTGTGTGTGCAGCTTAAAATAAACACTCATCTAGGTGTCACATAGCTTCCTTTCTCCTAGTCGCCATGTCTGCTTCAGATTACTGAGTGTGTGTGTGTGTGTGTGTGTGTGTGTGTGTGTATGTAGGTTAGGCAGTGTATGTGTTGTCAAACTTTCACAAAGTTTGGGACAAATTTAGTCTTTAAGAGTACAAAATCCTGCTAACACACACACACCCACACACACACACACACACACATCCACATGCACAGATACACACACACATACAGTACACACACACACACGTATGGATATGTGTGTATGTGTGTGCTACTGGGCAGTCCTGGTGTGTGACATCAGACATACCATCACTCTGAGACAGTGACTCATCATTAAGTCATTCAGCTCTTGCTATAATGTGTGTATATACATACACACACATACACACACACATGCACGCACACACACACACACACTACCCTCTCCTGGTCACACACACACACACACACACACACACACACTACCTACTCCTGGTCGGTCACACACACACACACATACACACTCACACACACTAGCCACTTCTGGTCACAGATACACACACACATGCGCGCACACACACACACACACACACTACCCTCTCCTGGTCACACACACACACACACACACACACACACACACACTACCTACTCCTGGTCGGTCACACACACACACACATACACACGCACACACACTAGCCACTCCTGTACACTAAAGCACACTGATGTCTTATGCTCGCTCCACACTTTCTGTGTTAATGGATCCAGGTTAAGGACAGAGTTAGCTACCTATGGCTAAGCAGCTAGCAATGGGCACATTAACTGGGTGTTCACATCAGAAGCGACCAAAGCAACCAGAGCGCCTGAAGTCATTATTTCTCTATGGAGAGTCGGCGAATTGGGCGACCAGAGCGAATTCGGCGGCAGCGAAGCGAATTGGCCGACCAGAGCAAAAAAGAGAAGTTAAAAGTGAGTCAACCTTATGGTAATGAGCTATGACACGGTTCGGCAAAAGCCAAGCAGAACACATAGATTTACCAACATCCGTTAATTACTGAGCTAAATCCAAAGTTCTTTGGCTAAATCCAACATTCCAAATGATACGTCATGAGCGAACAAAGCGAACAAGGAGAATTCAACAGCAAAGCTTCTTCAGCAACCTCGGCGACCTGTTCGCTTTGGTCGCTTCTGATCTGTACGTACAGTAAAGGAATAGTTAGCTAACTATGGCTTAGCAGCTATCAATGAGCATGTGAAGGACAGAGTTAACTAACTATGACTAAGCAGCTAGCAATGAGCATGTTAAGGACAGAGTTAGCTAACTATGGCTAAGCAGCTATCAATGGGCACGTTAGGGACAGAGTTAGCTAACTATGGCTAAGCAGCTAGCAATGAGCATGTTAAGGACAGAGTTAGCTAACTATAGCTAAGTAGCTAGCAATGGGCACGTTAGGGACAGAGTTAGCTAACTATGGCTAAGTGTAACAGAGTTAAAAATGCTGTTAATAAATATATAAGCTGCATTCGAATACCCTTATTAGCCGTCTGCATAGGAGGCAAAAATGAGGAAGCCACGATCTAGAACGTCCGAATACCTTAGTAGGCTTTCAGTAGTAGGCAAAGTCGGGCCAAAAGTACCCGGATGGCTTGCCATTTCCGGTAGTATTTTGCAGTGTGCAAACAAACTACACTACGCTATCCCAGAAGTCACCGGAAACTTGAAAACCATAGAAGAAGAACCAAGATGTAACCAAGATGGTGGAGACACCGGCCGCTTGTCTGACAGTGTACAAATGTGCACTTCAGTAAATAAAAGCCATGTAAATAGTTGTTCACGTCAGCAATGCACATAAATGTTGAGGTCTGATAAAATGCAGCTAACCATTTGCTACAAGCTGGCAAAATCATGACGTTAATGTAAACATCCGGGTCAGAGGACGGGCAAGATGGCGGTGTCGTAGTACGTCCGAATTGTACCTTCTACTGGCTAGTTTGCTACCTAGAAACTACTACTGTAACGGTCGAGTGGTAAGCACTGCATAGAACGCAGTGCCTACTAAGATTTCGGACGCAGGGATAGTTTTCTTGAGTTTTGCCATTATTGAGCAGGGCAAGTTATGTTGGTTTGGAGACACTTTGTGGCGTCTGGAAGAACAGCAGGTCTGCTGTCTTGACCCTCCGTTGTTGCCGTAGCCCGAGTCAGAATACGAATGCCTGGCTCGGGTAGGTTTACTGTGTTAAACACTCCTTTCATATTCTTGTTTCCTCGTTTTAAAATGTAATGTAATTTGTCTACTCAATATGTCTTGTGAATGATGTAATTGTGTACACACTGTTGGGATGCGCAGGGAATTAATCATACCCATAAAAAGTTTATTTGTGTTTTCACCTTAACCACGAGGCGCCACTACGAGATTAGCCTCTTCCCATCGTTGCTCATTTTATGGGTAATTTCTCCAAGTATGCATGCGAAACCCAGTTGGCCAGTTGTGTGTATTTCTCATCACACTTGTATTGTATTGTGAATGCATGTATTGTAGTAGTTTGGGTGCTTAAGAATTAGGAATGTTTACACGGTTTTCCGAACGGCAATTAACTATTGTGGGAACATTCTGTCTGTCCCGCCTGCCCCACTCTCAGACGGTGACGTTGCATACATCCACGACCCATGAGCGTAATGCGTAATGCTCTTTTTGTTGTATTTTATTTGTACAGACGCTGCAGTCATGGTTTTGATGCTGTTTTAAAGGTATGTCTCCAATTGTGTCTTGTGTTTTGTTTCCACTTTGTGTTAATACTGTTAAAACCTGAGTCAGAAAAATGAATGCTGCAGTCATGGTTTTGATGCTGTTTTAAAGGAAATAAACTGCTGTCCAAGAACGTCTGCCTCCCTGCTGCTTTCAAGTCCGTTACATAAGCAGCTAGCAGTGGGCACGTTAAGGGGAGAGATAGCTAACTACGGCTAAGCAGCTAGCAATGGGCAGGTTAAGGGGAGAGATAGCTAACTACGGCTAAGCAGCTAGCAATGGGCAGGTTAAGGAGAGAGATAGCTAACTACGGCTAGGCAGCTAGCAGTGGGCACGTTAAGGCGAGAGATAGCTAACTACGGCTAAGCAGCTAGCAATGGGCAGGTTAAGGAGAGAGATAGCTAACTACGGCTAGGCAGCTAGCAGTGGGCACGTTAAGGGGAGAGATAGCTAACTACGGCTAAGCAGCTAGCAGTGGGCACGTTAAGGGGAGAGATAGCTAACTACGGCTAAGCAGCTAGCAATGGGCAGGTTAAGGGGAGAGATACCTAACTACGGCTAAGCAGCTAGCAATGGGCAGGTTAAGGAGAGAGATAGCTAACTACGGCTAGGCAGCTAGCAGTGGGCACGTTAAGGGGAGAGATAGCTAACTACGGCTAAGCAGCTAGCAGTGGGCACGTTAAGGGGAGAGATAGCTAACTACGGCTAAGCAGCTAGCAATGGGCAGGTTTTGCCTCGGCTAAAGGGAGTTACCATTGGGAGAATCGTTACAGCTCCCTCACAGACCAATGGGATTCTCTTCTCAGGCTACCATAAGAGCTACTGAATAGTAACAATAACTCTAGTGGCCAAATTAACAGGTAATTGCCTACTAAAGTACCAAATCAAATAGTTATTTCAGTTATTTATACTAGTATTAATTTATTTCACATATTTCAGCACTTATTTTAGTACTTATTTTATTACTTATTTACTTATTTTAGTCAAGTTTTGTTTACTTTTGCAAAGTTACAAGCGGCCCTCTGTTGTTTTTTTCCATTGATATTTGGATCTCAGCTGTCCGTGAGTCACTGTAGCTAAGCAACCATACATCGCACCACCTCAACAGTTGAACTGATTGTAACTTTGAGCGCCTTGCGTATGTTAACATTGAGCGCCTTGCGTATTTTAACTTTGAGCGCCTTGCGTATGTTAACATTGAGCGCCTTGCGTATTTTAACTTTGAGCGCCTTGCGTATTTTAACATTGAGCGCCTTGCGTATGTTAACATTGAGCGCCTTGCGTATTTTAACTTTGAGCGCCGTATTTTAACTTTGAGCGCCTTGCGTATTTTAACATTGAGCGCCTTGCGTATTTTAACATTGAGCGCCTTGCGTATGTTAACATTGAGCGCCTTGCGTATTTTAACATTGAGCGCCTTGCGTATGTTAACATTGAGCGCCTTGCGTATTTTAACTTTGAGCGCCTTGCGTATTTTAACATTGAGCGCCTTGCGTATGTTAACATTGAGCGCCTTGCGTATTTTAACTTTGAGCGCCTTGCGTATTTTAACATTGAGCGCCTTGCGTATTTTAACATTGAGCGCCTTGCGTATGTTAACATTGAGTGCCTTGCGTATTTTAACTTTGAGCGCCTTGCGTATTTTAACATTGAGCGCCTTGCGTATGTTAACTTTGAGCGCCTTGCGTATTTTAACATTGAGCGCCTTGCGTATTTTAACATTGAGCGCCTTGCGTATTTTAACATTGAGCGCCTTGCGTATGTTAACATTGAGCGCCTTGCGTATTTTAACTTTGAGCGCCTTGCGTATGTTAACATTGAGCGCCTTGCGTATTTTAACTTTGAGCGCCTTGCGTATTTTAACATTGAGCGCCTTGCGTATGTTAACATTGAGCGCCTTGCGTATTTTAACTTTGAGCGCCGTATTTTAACTTTGAGCGCCTTGCGTATTTTAACATTGAGCGCCTTGCGTATTTTAACTTTGAGCGCCTTGCGTATTTTAACATTGAGCGCCTTGCGTATTTTAACATTGAGCGCCTTGCGTATGTTAACATTGAGTGCCTTGCGTA
>CM050213.1:32645000-32657500 GCA_027475355.1 Coilia nasus | reverse complement strand
CTCATAACTCTGATGGCCACGGCGACCCATGACGTGACTCACTCACAACTCTGATGGCCACGGCGACCCATGACGTGACTCACTCATAACTCTGATGGCCACCGCGACCCATGACGTGACTCACTCATAACTCTGATGGCCACCGCGACCCATGACGTGACTCAGTCACACCATATACATATGATACTAATGATGACATATTCCATTATATATCATATCCATTATATTACTGATGACATTCCAGCATATTGTGACAATCTTGGTATTCATGAAACCACTCTAGAATATCAAGATAATCTTGATGTTAATGATGACACTGATATTAATGGTAATGCTGACATTCATACCACTCTCACCATCATCCACATATTGTGTATCACATGTGGACATCCGGTTAGAATGCCTGAGAGGAGAACTTGCATTGATATGTAATGGCGTGTATTGATATGTTATGGTGATATGGTATTGATGTGTTATGGTGAGATATTATGTGAGTATTGATATGTTATGGCGTGTATTGATATGTTATTGATATGTTATTGGTATGTTATGGTGTGGGGTGTCAAAGACTAGCCAGGTTAATGAGTTAGATGTTACACACCTTTCATTTTGAATTATTAGTTTGATTAGCATTTGCCCACATTCATTACATGAACCAGGGTTATTTACAGATTTTCTGTTACCTTTTCTGAGAATAACCTGTGTGCTTTTTTTGGATAAATCATATGAGCTAGCACTACCTGCTATAACATATGAGCTAGCACTACCTGCTATAACACTACCTGCTATAAGATATGACCTAGCACTACCTGCTATAACATATGAGCTAGCACTAGCTGCTATAACATATGAGCTAGCACTACCTGCTATAACATATGACCTAGCACTACCCGCTATAACATATGAGCTAGCGCTACCTGCTATAACATATGAGCTAGCACTAGCTGCTATAACATATGAGCTAGCACTACCTGCTATAACATATGACCTAGCACTACCCGCTATAACATATGAGCTAGCGCTACCTGCTATAACATATGAGCTAGCACTACCTGCTATAACATATGAGCTAGCACTAGCTGCTATAACATATGAGCTAGCACTACCTGCTATAACATATGAGCTAGCACTACCTGCTATAACATATGAGCTAGCACTACCTGCTATAACATATGAGCTAGCACTACCTGCTATAACATATGAGCTAGCGCTACCTGCTATAACATATGAGCTAGCGCTACCTGCTATAACATATGACCTAGCACTACCTGCTATAACATATGAGCTAGCACTACCTGCTATAACATATGAGCTAGCACTACCTGCTATAACATATGAGCTAGCACTACCTGCTATAACATATGAGCTAGCGCTACCTGCTATACAAATAACTGATCTAGCAAAATGTTTCCATCACTTTCCATAACAATACTCAGCTCATTTAAACTAGAGAATACATTATTTCTCAATACATGGTTTGACTACTGAATTTAATATTTTTTGTACACCTACAGTAAACTACGGCCATTTTGTGTTTTATTTAAAAAAATATTCTGGTGCATGTGTTGCTCTAATGCATTATGAGATATTCAAATGCGTTGTGAGGTACTCTGTGTTTATGTTTAAATGCGTTGTGAGGTACTCTGTGTTTGTGTTAAAATGCGTTGTGAGGTATTCTGTGTTGTATTTTGAATGCGTTGTGAGGTATTCTGTGTTTGTATTTAAATGCGTTGTGAGGTATTCTGTGTTGTATTGTGAATGTGCTGTGAGGTACTCTGTGTTTTATGTTTAAATGCGTTGTGAGGTATTGTATGTTCCATGTTTAAATGTGTTGTGAGGTATTCTGTGTTTGTGTTAAAATGCATTGTGCGGTATTCCGTGTTCTTTGTGTAAATGCGTTGTGAGGTATTGTATGTTCTATGTTTAACTGTGTTGTGAGGTACTCTGCGTTTATGTTTAAATGTGTTGTGAGGTACTCTGTGTTTATGTTTAAATGCATTGTGCGGTACTCTGTGTTCTTTGTGTAAATGCGTTGTGAGGTATCCTGTGTTTTATGTTTAGTTCACTAGTTCACGTTCCAAAATTTGAGTTTACAAGTGATTATTAAAATAAAGACAATTTGGGGTGCTTCTCTTGATCCGGGGGCTCTCCGCTGAAGAGCCACCTGCTGCGGCAGGACGGATCAGAAAATGCATCCGCCGTTCCTGACAGAACGATTGCGCAGCAGAAGACTGGCAGGACGTGCGAGCACCCGAGAAACATTCGGGATCGATCTCAGGTGGCGATCAGAAATGAGCATGTGCAAATAAAGTTGGCGAGCGTCTCTTGATCCAGGCTCTACGCGGTAGAGCCTCCTGCGTGGCAGGATGGATCAGAAGGTGCATCCACGAGGCCCCGGCAGAACGACTGTGCTGCAGAAGTCCGACACGCGAGCACCCGAGAGGCATGATCGATCCCGAATGAGATTTAAAAAGTAAGTGGACACGACTCTCTCATGAGATAGTGTAAAACATTTTAAATTGATGGCGAGTGAGACATTTAAATGATATGCGAGTACAGCGTATTTGGGCAAGGTCGCAGGCCAGGGTCCTGAAGTGCTAATAAGTCTTAGCATGACCCTACACAGGCAGGTGTCATGAGAAAAGCTGAGCAAGCACCCCAAAAGAGGCAAATGTTTAAGGGACCCTTGGCCGGGACCAAGCAGTACGAATCACAACGTAAGTGTTAGCTGAGCTTTCTTTAGATCAGATGGATTACATCAGATGTATAAGTGATAAGCATCCGTGGACCATCAGCCGAGGGTTTTGGATAATAGCTCGGGGAGACCGCTAGATGCTGCGGTGGTGGCTGTGCTGATTCGAGAAGAGTGAGAGGAATAACAATCTGCTGGGATTCTTACTTGAGTAGTTATGGATTTAAGGTGGGATTGAAACAGCGAGCGTGTAATTGGCCGTCCGTCGGACATGAAGAGGGGATCATTCTGAGAGGGGACGGAGGCACGGTAATTGATATAATAAATGAATCTAGAATTGTAGGTCGCAGACGTGTAGGTAAATCTGAGGGTTGAAACTGGCACTGGAAGTCGTGAATTCGTTACATCTAAGCAGCCGAAAATACGCCAGAAAGAACGTAGCCATCAGCGTTAGGTCTGAATGGGGGGATGAACACAGGAAATCAGCAAATGAATGGTGATGGGGAGCCGACAGTCAAGAGTAACCGGTTTGGCCTTACGGATACGTTTAATCACTAGAGAAATGTGGTAGCTAGGGAGCGATTCGCTGACTGGGAAGTAGTTCTGCTGCTACAGCTGAAGCATTGGTCAGGGTACGCAGGTAATCCTCAATTTCCTTAGCTGAAATAAACAGAGCAGACAAAGCGTGCATGGGCACGGCACGATATCCTCAAATGTGTAGGCATTAAACCGAAGACACTTCTGTCAATGATGGTACTGGATTCAGGTCTGGGGCCGCAGCCGGAGGCAATATCCTGAATTCTGGAAGGCAAAGCGAAATCACTGTCCGTGAGGTGAACTCGTTCTGCTGCTAGAGCTGATGCATTGACTAGAGTACGCAGGTACTCCTCAATTTTCTTAGCGGAAATAAACAGGGCAGACAAAGCGTGCGTGGGAGCTAGCGCGATAGCTGCCAGCATGTGGCAATTGGATGAAGGGGAGCATTCTGAGGAGTGAGCCAAAACAGATGCGTTGCCCTTTGATGTTTTGCACGAAAATTATCCTTTATCCTTTTTTTGGACCAACAGAACATGACTAAAACATTTTCGATTATTTATCAGTCACACTCTCAGGGAAAGGCAAAAACCCATGTTATCCAAAGAAAAACCACTCTTGCCAATTTTGTGGAAAAAACATTGGGAAGTCTGGGAAAGATTCCTTTACCAGCACCATTGCAAAATGGCTACTCAGGGTTGGGCAGACAAGAGTGGACATGTACTACACCACTGTTAAGATTATGAAAAATAATAAGATAACTGTTACAGGCAAACCGCTATTAACCTACGTGTAAAGTTATTTGATTTCAAAGTGGCGCTCGAAAGAATGAAAATCTATAAAATGCTAGTTCAACATTCGGCGCTCTCCAATAAGGGCACTGGTTTCAAGCCCTACGCTAGCAGCGACAGTGTAGCCTAAAACGAGTAGCGGTGCAGTTCAACATCCGGCGCTCTCCAACAGGGGCACAGGCTCCAAGCCCTACACTGGCAGCGGCAGTGTAGCCTAAAACAAGCAGTGGTGAGCATAGAATAGGTGCCTCTGTAGAAGACAGCCAGTCCCTCTGTGATGTTAAAGTATTTATTCAGTTTGTGTTGGCTCGGGGTGCAACAGGAGGTGTCTCCCCTCTCCTGCTTCTTCTCTGCGTGCGTTGTATAAGCGAAATGCTGTAAAGGGCCTGGTTTTGAAGCTTTATTGCAGACAAAATAGAGAAAATAGCATAGCCTAGCAGAGCGAGCTTGGTGCATCAAACGACTTGTGCCAACCATGTGTGTGCACCTGTAAACAATGCTTTAAACTACTGCACAAGAGATCTGCTGGCCTGTAGTGATTGATAAAGTAGTTAGCAAGCGTACTCCATCTGCAGCCACGCAGGCTGCAGTGTAAGAAATCCTGCAAGTATCGAACCAATATGGATACCAGTACCCAACAAAACATGTGCATATTGTATACTATCCATTAAAATAGCTAGATTCCGGACATATGAAATCGAATTGGCAAATAAACGAAACGATGGAACGAGAACGATGCGTGGTGAGACACTGCATACTTGTGCCTCAGGACAACTGCAAAGGAGACATAACGAGGTAATGTGAAAGCCAAGTCCCTGCGTGGGAAAACCATGCCAGCCCAGCAATAATGCTAAAATGTTATTTGTCATTCGTGGTGACTAGTAGGCCAATTCGGCTTGATGCCACAGGAGTGTAATACCTTGTTTCGCCTCATAGCCCCAATGGGCAATGTTAGGGGGGCCGGTGGCGCTATTTCACTCAATACAAATGCTGGCTCAAAAACGGGAGAGGGATGACTATAATGGGAGTGAAGGAACGACCCGGTAAATAAGGACCAGATTATTTGATAAAGATGTCTGCTAATGTGGAATTCGAAGTTTGCACATGCGTACGGGGTACACAGTGACGGGTTTGATGGAGAAGTAAAACCGCTCTGCAGAGTGGTGGGCGATTCAACTGTGTGTAAGCACCAGCATGGGGAAATGAGAGCCGCTTCATCAGGGCACTGATCAGCATGAACCACTTCTAAAGGGAACCTTAGTCAAACTAAGTACGTTGCCAAAGCTACTAAAGATAACGTAACCAAATTATATAGAGTAAAACTCCAAAGGAACCAGTCAATATAAGTTTGCTTGGTAGCAAACGTTCCTAACGTCCCACCACGAAAACAGACCTTGTCTGTGTAGATTCTCATTTATCCGGGCCACAGCAATCAAAGGAGCTAGGCTGTAAACGACTGGACTTCTTTTGGAGCTTAAAGACGCTTCACCTTTCGTCCGAAGGCTGAATGAGCAAACTTTGTTAAGCAGGAGCAGTGTCAACATAGCCGCTAACAAGGTTAGCGAAGTCAGCAAGTAACACTGGTAGCACGGTTAGCATTGCTGCTAACGAACATTGGCTAATTACTGTTAAACACGGTTAGTTGCTCAGCATTTTAGCATGGTTAGCGTCGTTACCAGCCTGCTAACATACATACAAGTGCCACAACCAATTTCCTGTGCGCTGATTACCGAAATGGACGTCTATTCAGTGCAAACATACTCAAAACCTGAGTAAATTGCATTTGCTTGGTAGCAAAGGCTGCCAATATCCCACCACGTATTCAGGCCTTGTAAGTATAGCTGCATTGTTAGTATTAGCATCGAAATTAGCAGTATAAGCAGAGAAATTAGCAAGTAGCACAGGTAAGGCAGCTAGTATCACGGCTAACAAACACTATCTAATCACTGTTGCACAGTTAGTTGATGAGCTGTCATGGCATGTTTAGCATCGTTATCAGACTGCTAACGGACACACGAGTACCGCGATGTCTTTTTCATGCGCTAATTATCCAAAATAAACCCACTGAAGACGAACGAATTAAGCGCACAACCTAAGAGATACAAACTACGGATGCATAGTATGCCTTTACGGCATACAATACGGAGGTGTAAGTGCCACCATTGATATCTGCATCAACACGGATTGATATAGACATGTAAGTAACAGGGTGGGAGGAACCGAGGCTTGGTATTGAAGCGAGCAGAGGCCTGTAGAGTACCGCAACGGGTTTGGTGGTGGTGGCACGGCTCCGGGGAAGAGACACCATAACGGCGGTTCGAGCCGGCGAGACATTAAGGGGATGGGGAAGGTGTAGCGCGTAGATGTGACGCGGTCGCTACAGCTTTGGAGGCGGCGCAGCACACACCTTGGTTTTGTATCCACAAGCCTCGCAAATGTGGAAGTCAAATGACGCTCCCGATGCAAAGGGCAGGGTGTATGGCCGCTTTAGCGGGCAGCGGGAGAGAAGCAGAAGGGTAGGCTCCGTAGCGATGCCAGAATTCCCCCGGGCAGGAGAGGGATACCGGGAAGTCGACTGAAGCTCAGAGAAAATATTTAGAGTAGCTGCTGGCGGTTTGAAGTAGTTGGGGAATGTTGGTGTTTGCTATCGAGCAGCGATCGGAGTAAGGCATCCTTAGGAACAGACAGAGACACTGACAGGTGAGCGGTGAATAAGGTACCGGAAAAGGTAAGGGCGAGAAGGGCGTGACAAATTTCGTCACGTTCCTCCTAAACTTCCATTTTTTTAGGAAACGCCATTGTGAGGTACTCTGTGTTTGTGTTTAAATGCGTTGTGAGGTACTCTGTGTTTGTGTTTCAATGCAGTGAGGCCCGGCTGGAAAGCTATGTCCCTGTATCTGTGGCTCAAGATAAACCCCCGAACCCAATCACACATTTATTCATTTCAGCAGGGGGGGTGGGGGTGGGGGGGCAGGGCTGTTTGCAACTGAGAGCAGATGAGTGTGTGTGTGTGTGTGCGTGTGTGTGTGAGTTACTGTAGGAGTAATATGAGGTCATGCTGGACCTTCTGCCCATCTGATCTCTTCTGATGTTTTCCAGCAGCATAATTTGTTTGTGCATAAATCTGTGTGGGTGTCTGTGCTGATGTGTACATATATCTGTGTGTGTGTGTGTGTGTGTGTGTGTGTGTGTGTGCGCGCGTGTGTGCGGACTCTTTATTTGTGTCTTGCTTCCATGCTTCACAAGCCCATAAACCAGCCCCAGCATACACACACACACACACACACACAATGTATATATGATGTTTTGTTTCTTATTTATTTTGATTTGTTCTTTTTTACACACACACACACACACACACACACACACACACACACACACACACACAGGAGCCCCAAATCTGCATGCCCAGCAGCAATTGCCTGTTCACTTTAGGAGAAATAACACGAGAACACAGTGCCTGATCTAGTATATACTGCTAAAATATTCAGCACGAACTTCAGAGACAACACACACACACACACACACACACACACTGAGTTACCCAGCAGAGTGTGAATAATGTGCAGATTTGCACCATCTACCTTGCACACATGAATGCACTGACAGAAACACACACCACTGCATATAACTACACAATACCGGGTCTACACACACACACACACACACAACACACACACCACTGCATATAACTACACAATACCGGGTCTACACACACACACACACACACACACAACACACACACCACTGCATATAACTAGACAATACCGGGTCTACACACACACACACACACACACACACACACACCACTGCATATAACTAGACAATACCGGGTCTACACACACACACACACACACACACACCACTGCATATAACTACACAATACCGGGTCTACACACACACACACACACACACACACACACACACACACAACACACAGCACTGCATATAACTACACAATACCGGGTCTACACACACACACACACACACACACACACACACAACACACACACCACTGCATATAACTAGACAATACCGGGTCTACACACACACACACACACACCACTGCATATAACTAGACAATACCGGGTCTACTAACACACACACACACACACACACACACCACTGCATATAACTAGACAATACCGGGTCTACTAACACACACACACACACACACACACACCACTGCATATAACTAGACAATACCGGGTCTACTAACACACACACACACACACACACACACCACTGCATATAACTAGACAATACCGGGTCTACTAACACACACACACACACACACGTGTGCACACACACACACACACACACACACACACAGCTGACTGAGGAGCAATGGCACATGTAACAGTGTAGCTGTGGGGTTGTGTGGTAGAGCCAGTGCTGTCTAAAGTCATTAGGGAAAAACAGGCAGAGAAAGAGGGATAGAGAGAGATAGAGAGAGAGATAGAGGGGGATAGAGAGAGAGATAGAGGGGGAGAGAGAAGGGAGAAAGAAAAATAAGAAAAGAAAAGAAGGGGAAAAGAGAGATAGAGAATCTACATGTAGGAAGACGATGAGGGGAATGGAGAGAGAGGGAGAGAGAGGGGGAGAGAGAGGGGGGGGGGTAGATAGAGAGAGAAAACAAGAGAGAGAGAAATTGAGAAATAGAGAGGGATACAGAGCAAGATAGAGAGGAAGAGAGAGAGGGATAGATAGAGAGAAAGATAGAGAGGAAGACAGAGAGAGGGAGAGAGGGATAGATAGAGAGAAAGCAAGAGATAGAGAGAGAGAGAGGGAGAGAGGGATAGAGAGAGAAAGTGAGAGTGATAGAGAGAGAGAGAGGAAAAGTGATAGAGAGACAGAGAGAAAAAGAGAGCGAGAAAGGGAGAGAGAGAAAGTGAGAGAAAGAGAGGAAAAAAGAGAGAGAGGGATAGTGAGAAAGTCAGAGATAGAGAGGAACAGAGAGAGAGAGAGAGAGGGATAGAGAGAAAGTGAGAGATAGAGAGGAAGAGAGAGAGAGAGGGATAGAGAGAAAGTGAGAGAGAGGAAGAGAGAGAGAGAGAGAGAAGGATAGAGAGCGAGAGAGAGGGATAGAGAGAGAGGGATAGAGAGAGAGAGGAAAAGAGAGCGAGAGAGAGAGAGGAATAGAGAGAGAGAGAGAGAGGGAGAGAGAGAGAGGAAAAGAGAGTGAGAGAGAGAGGAATAGAAAGAGAGGGAGGGATAGAGAGAGAGGAAGAGAGAGAGAGAGGGATAGAGAGGAAAAGAGAGAGAGAGAGAGAGGGAGAGAGAGAGAGGAAAAGAGAGAGAGAGAGGAATAGAAAGAGAGGGAGGGATAGAGAGAGAGGAAAAGAGAGAGAGAAAGGGATGGAGAGAGAGGGAGAGAGCGAGAGAGGGATTCTCACTTTGGAGCAGATGAATAATAAGTGAGTTTGCAGCATGAGCTAAATATTCCGTGCTTGAACCTGATTGGCTAATTCAGCTTGACATGTCTCCCGGCAACCGCCCTGACTGACAGAGTGTGTTTCCGTGCCAACCGCAGACAGAGGAGTTAATCAGCATCCGAGTGATCAGAGCAATGCCGGAAATCCACTCACACATACACACACACACACACACACACACACACACACACACACACACACACACACACAGACACACACGTACATGCACATACAGATGTTCACACAGCCTCATTTCCACACACACACACACACACACACACACACACACACACACACACACACAGACACACCCACGTACATGCACATACAGATGTTCACACAGCCTCATTTCCACACACATACTCACACACACACATACAGTACGCACAAATACACACACAGACACAAAGAAGCAAGCACACACACACACACACACACACACACACACACAGACACACAGACATGCTCATACATACACCTACATACTACATACAAACACTCAAACAAACCCATACGAACACACACAAAGACATGTAGATATGTGCGTGCACACACACACACACACACACACACACACACACACACACACACACACACACACACACACACACACACACATTCAATCACAGACACCCCTGCTGGAATGCTAATGACTGACGAGTGTTTGAGGTTGTCACTTTTCTTTGTGACACGAGTCACTCGTTTGCAGTGATAGTACTCATTTCAGAGAGTGTTGGTTATGTGTGTGTGTGTGTGTGTGTGTGTGTGTGTGTGTGTGTGTCAGAGAGCGAGCGAGTGTGTTTGTCAGTGCTAACGGCATCTTATATTCATGAACTCTTATCAGCACCTCTCAAAAGCTGCAGATTTCACTGACATCTGATGCATAAAAGCCCAAAGACACACACACACACACGCACACACTCACACACACACATTCACACTCACACTCACACAGCTAGTGAAAAGGGGAGCAGTGATACAGAGAGAGAGAGAGAGAGAGGAGAGAGGGAGATAGAGAGAGAGAGGGAGAGAGAGAGGAAGAGAAAGAGAGAGAGAAAGAGAGAGAGAGAGGGGGAGAGAGAGAGAAAGAGAGAGAGAGGAAGGGAGAGAGAAAGAGAGGGAGAGAGAGAGGAAGAGAAAGAGAGAGAGAGAGGGGGGGAGAGAGAGAGAAAGAGGGAGAGAGAGAGAGGGAGAGGGGGAGAAAGAGAGAGAGAGGAGGAGAGAGAAAGAA
The DNA here is from genome assembly GCA_027475355.1 of Coilia nasus. Lineage (NCBI taxonomy): Eukaryota > Metazoa > Chordata > Actinopteri > Clupeiformes > Engraulidae > Coilia > Coilia nasus. The sequence continues at coordinate 32,646,817 of CM050213.1, read as the reverse complement.
AAAAAAACATGAAAAACAGTACGAGGGGTGCTAGACTTGGAGACAGAATGTAATGAACGAGAGAGATGGATAGAGTTAATGACAGAGGGATAGAGAGACGTGGATAGAGAGAGATGGATAGAGTTAATGACAGAGGGATAGAGAGAAGTGGATAGAGAGATGGATAGAGTTAATGACAGAGGGATAGAGAGAAGTAGATGGAGAGAGATGGATAGAGTTAATGACAGAGGGATAGAGAGAAGTGGATAGAGAGAGATGGATAGAGTTAATGACAGAGGGATAGAGAGAAGTGGATAGAGAGAGATGGATAGAGTTAATGACAGAGGGATAGAGAGAAGTGGATAGAGAGAGATGGATAGAGTTAATGACAGAGGGATAGAGAGAAGTGGATAGAGAGAGATGGATAGAGGGAGCAGTAAGTAGAGTGATAGAAAGATGTATATGCAGTAAAAGATGTTAAGCAGTGAAAGAAGGCATTAGTTAAGCAAGAGATAGATTGATAGAGAGATAGATGGAGAGAGAGAGAGAGAGATAGAGTTAGATGATAGAGAGATAGATGGAGAGAGAGAGAAAGAGAGAAAGAAGGCATTAGTTAAGCAAGAGATAGATGGATAGAGAGATAGATGGAGAGAGAGAGAGAGAGATAGAGTTAGATGATAGAGAGATAGATGGAGAGAGAGAGAAAGAGAGAGAGAGAAAGAAGGCATTAGTTAAGCAAGAGATAGATTGATAGAGAGATAGATGGAGAGAGAGAGAGGGAGAGAGAGAGAAAGATGGATAGAAAGATAGATGGAGAGAGAGGGAGATAGAGAGAAAGATGGATAGAGAGATAGATGGAGAGGGAGAGAGAAAGATGGATAGAAAGATAGATGGAGAGAGGGAGATAGAGGCAGAAGATTTTGAGATAAAGAAAGATAGAGACAGTGTGTAAGGAGGGAAAGAGAGAGAGAGAGGAAGGTAGAGAGATGATTGTGTGAGTGTGTGTGATTGTGTGTGTGTGCGCGTGTGTGTGTGTCTAAGGAGAGGATATGAGATGATCTCAGACACCTCATCAATACTGCATGTGCCTCTGTGTTGATGTTCTGTTGAAGTTTTTAGACAAGTAGATGAGGGTTAGGGAGGGATAGGGTGTGTGTGTGTCTGTGTGGGTGTATGTGTGTGTGTGTGTGTGTTTGTATGTGTGTGTCTGTGGTGTGTGTGCGTGTGTGTGTGGGTGTGTGTTTGTATGTGTGTGTCTGTGGTGTGTGTGTGTGTGTGTGTGTGTGTGTGTGTGTGAGTGTGTGTGTGTTTGTATGTGTGTGTCTGTGGTGTGTGTGTGTGTGTGTGTGTGTGGGGGGGTGGGGGGGGGGGGGGGGTGTCATTACTTAACTGCACCAGTGAAATATTTGAAGCTTGCGGGGAGACTCTATCTGTCTCTATCTCGGCCAATCATCATTTAGCATCCCAGGATTCATTTTTATGTTGTCCAATCATGTTGCAGCGTGAGGGATGTGTCTCTGTCTTGTCCAATCATATTGCAGCGTGAGGGATGTGTCTCTGTCTTGTCCAATCATATTGCAGCGTGAGGGATGAGGAGCAGAGATGACGGCAGACTGAGCACGCTCAGCGATGGGCCATTACCACGGCGACAGCTCTGAGGTCATCAGCCTGTGACGGGGAAAATGGCAGTGCTAGGTCATGAGGTCATCAGCCTGTGACGGGGAAAATGGCAGCGCTGGATCATGAGGTCATCAGCCTGAGACGTGGAAAATGGCAGTGCTGGATCATGAGGTCATCAGCCTGAGACGGGGAAAATGGCAGTGCTGGATCTACCTCAT
>CM050213.1:32622500-32625000 GCA_027475355.1 Coilia nasus | reverse complement strand
ACACACACACACAAGAACACACACACGCACACAGACACGCTCACACACACACACACACACACGGACACGCAAACACACACAATCCCAGTTGCGCCCAATAGTTTTAGTCATGCTCATGTGAGCTTTAAAACAGCTCAGCCCGACACTTGATTGACAGCTCTGGGCTGTGGGCAGGGCCTACAGTATGACACGCCCTTTCGGAGGCTGTCAATCACTGAGGGGCTCCTATGGGGGGGGCAGACAGGGAGAAACAGGAACAGAGAGAGGGAGAGACAGGAACAGAGAGAGGGAGAGAGATGCGTGCAGAGAAAAAAGAAAGAGAGAAAGAGAAAAGTATTTTTACCAGAGTGATAGATATCTAATCTCCACTCTATCTAACATCCACTCTACCTCACACAACACATACCTCACACAACACATACTCTACCTAACACAACACATACTCTACCACATACTATACAGACTCTACCTCACACAACACATACTCTACCTAACACAACACATACTCTACCACACACAACACATACTCTACCTCACACAACACATACTCTACCTAACACAACACATACTCTACCACATACTATACAGACTCTACCTCACACAACACATACTCTACCTCACACAACACATACTCTACCTCACACAACACATACTCTACCTCACACAACACATACCTTACATAACACATACTATACCTCACACAACACATACTCTACCTCACATAACACATACTCTACCTCACACAACACATACTCTACCTCACACAACACATACTCTACCTCACATAACACATACTCTACCTCACATAACACATACCTCACATAACACATACTATACCTCACAACACATACTATACCTCACACAACACATACTCTACCTCACACAACACATACTCTACCTCACATAACACATACTCTACCTCACATAACACATACCTCACATAACACATACTATACCTCACAACACATACCTCACACAACACATACTCTACCTCACACAACACATACCTCACACAACACATACTCTACCTCACATAACACATACTCTACCTCACACAACACCTACTCTACCTCACACAACACCTACTCTACCTCACACAACACATACTCTACCTCACACAACACCTACTATACCTCACACAACACATACCTCACACAACACATACTCTACCTCACACAACACATACCTCACACAACACATACTCTACCTCACACAACACATACCTCACACAACACATACCTCACACAACACATACTCTACCTCACACAACACATACTCTACCTCACACAACACATACCTCACACAACACACACTCTACCTCACATAACACCTACTATACCTCACACAACACATACTCTACCTCACACAACACCTACTATACCTCACACAACACCTACTCTACCTCACACAACATATACCTCACATAACATACTCTACCTCACACAACACATACTCTACCTCATACAACACATACTCTACCTCACACAATACATACTATACCTCACACAACACATACTCTACCTCACACAACACATACCTCACACAACACATACTCTATCTCACATAACACATACTCTACCTCACACAAAACATACTCTACCTCACATAACACATACCTCACACAACACATACTCTACCTCACATAACACATACTCTACCTCACACAACACATACCTCACACAACACATACTCTACCTCACACATAACATACTCTACCTCACACAACACATACCTCACACAACACATACTCTACCTCACACATAACATACTCTACCTCACACAACACATACTATACCTCACACAACACATACTCTACCTCACACAACACATACTCTACCTCACACAACACATACCTCACACAACACATACTCTACCTCACATAACACATACTCTACCTCACACAACACATACCTCACACAACACATACTCTACCTCACACATAACATACTCTACCTCACACAACACATACTCTACCTCACACAACACATACCTCACACAACACATACTCTACCTCACATAACACATACTCTACCTCACACAACACATACCTCACACAACACATACTCTACCTCACACATAACATACTCTACCTCACACAACACATACTCTACCTCACATAACACATACTCTACCTCACACAACACATACTCTACCTCACACAACACATACTCTACCTCACACAACACATACTCTACCTCACACATAACATACTCTACCTCACACAACACATACTCTACCTCACATAACACATACTCTACCTCACATAACACATACTATACCTCACACAACACATACTCTACCTCACACAACACATACTCTACCTCACACAACACATACTCTACCTCACACAACACATACTCTACCTCACACATAACATACTCTACCTCACACAACACATACTCTACCTCACATAACACATACTCTACCTCACACAACACATACTCTACCTCACACAACACATACTCTACCTCACACAACACATACTCTACCTCACACATAA
>CM050213.1:32610000-32617500 GCA_027475355.1 Coilia nasus | reverse complement strand
AAGAGTCCTGCGTTCCCAGTAACAGTGAAGGGGACATGGGCACACCGGTAGCACTGGTGTCATGTGCTTTACTTCTAACTCAACATGGCTGCTCACTCACACACACACACACACACACACACACACACAGCCGCGTCTGCTAAGTGCAATGTAATAGTATGAGCGGGTGTGGTATGCCTAAGTGAGACGTGTGTGTGTGTGTCAGAAAGAGAGAGAGAGAGAGAAAGAAGCCACTGAGGTCGACTTATTGTGCACACACACACACACACGCTTATGCACACACACACACACATAATAGCACAACAGAGCCTGATCTTCCACACCTAATACACACACACACACACACACACACACGCTTATGCACACACACACACAAATAACAGCACAACAGAGCCTGATCTTCCACACCTAATACACACACACACACACACACACACACGCTTATGCACACACACACACAAATAACAGCACAACAGAGCCTGATCTTCCACACCTAATACACACACACACACACACACACACACGCTTATGCACACACACACACAAATGATAGCACAACAGAGCCTGATCTTCCATAGGAAAAACATTTTATTAAAAAACATTTCAGTTGGTAACAGGTGGGTGGAATGTGTGTCATCTGATCCCTTACCACATCTTCCCTTCCCTACTCCTAGTGTAGGTGTGTGTGTGTGTGTGTGCGTGTGTGTGTGAGACATCTTTCCCTTCCTACTCCAGTCCTCACACAGCTGACGTTTGACCTTTGACCTCCGCACAGCCTAGAGGAGTGGGAGGGGCTACTGCCACCCGGAAACCATGGCGACGGACTACAGGGGGCGGGGCCACAGAAAAGAAGAGAGGGGGGATCAACTGAGGCGGTACAATACTGTGTGTACGCATCACCTGCACACACACACACACACACACACACATGCTGAGGCGTTAAAACACGGTGTGTGTGTACACGTGCCAGCCTGCAGAGGGAACGGGGTGTCTAACGGAACAGAGCAACGTCACAGGAACGTCACAGCAACGTCACAGCAACGCCACGGGAACGCCAGAGGAACGTCAAATAAATAGTCATGGCACCAGCACGCAGCAGTCAGTTTGGCCACGCCCACTTCCTGACAAAACGGGGAGCTTATCTCGCTCTTCTTTTTTAACCAAATTACCATGGAAACAGTGCAAACATGAGGAGAGGGGGTTCCATTGAGAGCTAGCTAAAATACATAGCAAAAAATTCAAATTTTATACAAAACATTTCACCTCCATTGAGAGGCCATTAAAAAACATTTGTATTGGGTTTGACCTCAGTATTTACACAAGCTAAAAGTAGTAACGCTTGTCTTGCCGACACACATCTTAGTCTTTATATATTTTTTTTTCTTTTTTGTTCAGTTCTTCCTGTAAAGGTGGATAAGGCTATTAGAACAACCTGGGCTCCTGACAACACACAGACATGACGAATTTACACTCTCACAAACACATGTACGTACGCTGTGTGTGTGTGTGTGTGTGTAAGTGTCATTTACACTCTCACAAACGCATGTACGTACGCTGTGTGTGTGTGTGTGTAAGTGTCATTTACACTCTCACAAACACATGTACGTACGCTGTGTGTGTGTGTGTGTGTGTGTGTAAGTGTCATTTACACTCTCACAAACGCATGTACGTACGCTGCAAAACACTGAGTGCACACAGCGCAGGGCCAACACACCAGCAAGGCATTCTACAGTAGCCCGAAACTGCTTCTCCCAGCACGGCCTCAACATCCACACAGACAGCCCTGCCTCCACCGCCACAGCTAGCAATGCTACAGCTAGCAGCGCTACAGCTAGCAGCGCTACATTTAGTAGCATTACTATTAGTAGCACTACAGCTAGCAGCTAGTAGCACTATTGTTAGCAATGCTACTGTTAGCAGTACTACAGCTAGCGCACTACTGTTAGCAGCGCTACATTTAGTAGCACTACAGCTAGCAGCGCTACAGCTAGCTGTGCTACAGTTAGCAGGGCTACAGCTAGCGGTTAGCAGCACTAGACCACAGGTGCAGCACAATGCTAAGTGTAGCTATGCTACGCTAAGCGTGGTAGCATTAGACTAATATTAGCGAGGCTAGGCTAAAGGTAGCAGTGCTCTGCTAAAGTTAGCTGTGTCTGTGTGTGTGTTTGTGTGTGAACGTTGGCTAGCATGGGACAAGCACTTCAGATTCAAAGAAACTAATAAGATTGTCATAGTGCGTCCACCACAGGACTGCAGACTGAACAGCCAGTGTGTGTGTGTGTGTATGTGTGTGTGTGCTCGACAGTTAGTGTGGACTCAAGAGTCTAGGGGTATTTTACTGTCTATTTTTGTGTGTGTGACGTATCGCTTCTGTATCTGTTCTTGTTTTCACAGTTTAACTAAGACAATAACACACAGATAGGATAAAACCGCATGTATAATCAGCAGGCCCGTGTGTGTGTGTGTGTGTGATCAGCTGGCTGCACACCCTAAAGTAGAAAGACAGAGGCCAGTGTGTGTGCGTGTGTACTGGGTTGTGTGCTTGTGTGTTTGTGTGTGTGTATAGGGTTGTGTGTTTGTGTGTGTGTATAGGGTTGTGTGCTTGTGTGTGTGTGTGTGTGTGTGTGTGTATAGGGTTGTGTGCTTGTGTGTAATCTGTCTATTTGGGTTGTGTGGTTGTGTGTGTGTGTGTATAGGTTGTGTGCTTGTGTGTGTGTGTATAGGGTTGTGTGTGTGTGTAATCTGTCTATTTGGGTTGTGTAGTTGTGTTTGTGTATAGGGTTGTGTGTTTGTGTGTGTGTAGGGTTGTGTGCTTGTGTGTGTGTATAGGGTTGTGTGTGTGTGTGTGTGTGTGTGTGTATAGGGTTGTGTGCTTGTGTGTAATCTGTCTATTTGGGTTGTGGTGTGTGTGTGTGTGTGTATAGGGTTGTGTGTGTGTGTAATCTGTCTATTTGGGTTGTGTGTGTGTGTGTGTGTATAGGGTTGTGTGTGTGTGTGTAATCTGTCTATTTGGGTTGTGTGGTTGTGTGTGTGTGTATAGGGTTGTGTGTGTGTGTAATCTGTCTATTTGGGTTGTGTGTGTGTGTATAGGGTTGTGTGTGTGTGTAATCTGTCTATTTGGGTTGTGTGGTTGTGTGCTGCGGTTGTGCTCTTGTGCTGTGAAGCCTCTGGCATCTCGTTTGCTCTTTTATTCCTTTTGTGTCCTTCTCTCCCCCAGTGGCTAAGAACAATCTCCATCAGTGTGTTTTATTAGGCTTTTATTTCTTTCTCCTTATAAAAATAAATAAAAATAAAAATTGCATATTTGTGGATTTTCACGGGCTCTATAGGGAGAGCCAGACGTCTGGCGCCCAGTCTGTGACACGCCCATTTCTGCCAGTCAGCCAATGAGAATGATGGTCATGGGTGATTGATGGGTGACCATGGAGACAGACAGCTACCGCTGTCGTCAGCTTTCAATTGTGAATTAGACCTGCGAGTGTGTGTGTGTATGTGTGTGTGTGTGTGTGTGTGTGTGTGTGAGTGACTGGGGCAAATGAAAAAAATTACACACACATGCGCACACAGGCACACACACACATGGAAAACCAAGTGTTGGTATTAAGGGGCATCTGGGAGTTTCTGTGTGTGTGTGTGTGTGTCTACCTATGGCTGAAAACTAGGCTGGGTGTTGCTACCATGTGGAGAGTGTGTGCGTGTGTGTGTGTGTGTGTGTGTGTGTGTGTGTGTGCATCTCCCTCCCCCACTGCTTGGCATCTGCACCAGTGTGTGTGTGTGTGTCCGTCATAAATAAACTCCGCCCACTGGCCCTCCTACAGAGCTCGGATGAACAGCAACAGAAGCACCCACACTGACACAACTGCATTTGATATAAAATAATAATTACAAACCAATAAAATAAAATAGAATAAAAGACATTGCGAGTGTGAGTGTGTGTGAGGATGAAGACTCTGTGCTTTAGGTGAACCAGAGGACACCCAAACAGCCCCAAACACATCTCCGGAATCCACACAGATGCACACAGCAGTGTGTGTGCGTGCGTGTGTGTGTGTGTGTGTGTGTGTGCGTGCGTGTGTGTGTGTGTGTGCGTGTGTGTGTGTGTGTGTGTGTGTGTGTGTGTGTGTGTGCATGCGCTGCTGTGTGGGGTGTAGTAGTAAAAGTGCTGCTAAGGAGTTGGTGTGGGTCCTCCACAATCCCAGGGTGCAACAGGGCAGCAGTGACTGGGGCCAGCACTGCTTAGTCACCAGGGGCCAGCACTGCTTAGTCACCAGGGGCCAGCACTGCTTAGTCACCAGGGGCCACCTGTCTTCTTCCTTCTCTCTCGCTCTTTCCCCTGTGTGTGTGTGTGTGTGTGTGTGTGTGTGTGTGTGCATCCACCTCAGTGCGCATGAATCAAAATGTAAAAAAATAGGAAAAGAAGAGTTCAACATGGTTTCCATGGAAACTTATTGACAAACACCAGGATGGCTGAATGAGAGGAGAGGTGGGTTACCATAGCAACACAGGAAAAACAATACAATGAGTTCAAGTCACGCCTGTGGAAACAGGAAGTCCTGGTGGCGTCCAGGGGGGTGAGGAATGGGGGGTGAGGTGACATTAGCCACAGTGCGCAGCATGAAGCAACAACAAGGACCATGGATCAAAAACCAGTCCATCAGGTAGTTCCCATAATCCTTTGCAGAGGACAGGAAATCCACTTCCTGGATCCTCCATTTCCTCTTTTACTGTCCAGTCAGCTGAGCCCATTTCCTGTGTCTCTAGCCAATCAGCTGAGTCCACTTCCTGTGTCTCTGACCAATCAGCTGAGTCCACTTCCTGTGTCTCTGACCAATCAGCTGCGGCTCCGCCCCTTTGGCAGGAGTGAGATGGGAGGGGGAGGGGCTCGATTCTATTTTCTTTCACTTCCTCTTCTCTCTCCGTCTGTCAGACACACACACGCTCGCACACACACACTGGACCCTCAAAAGTGCACATCAGGACCACGACTAAGGGTGAACAGGGTGAGGTGTGTGTGCGTGTGTGTGTGTGTGTGTGTATGTCAGGAGAGTCCAGAGAAGTAGAGGTATCCAACTAACACACACAGGGCATGTGTGTGTGTCTGTGTGTGTTTTCACACTCAGTCCCTTTGCCCCTCGATTCCCACCGGTGTGTGTGTGTGTGTGTGAGAGGCAGGACTGTGGAGAGTGTCTGTCAGAAGGCAGTGAGTGTGTGTGTGTGTCTGTGTGTGTGCGAGGGGCTGCCAGTCCAGGAGCGAGGTGGCGTGCGTGTGTGTGTCTCTGCGTGTGTGTGTGTGGTCCTCAGACCTTGTAGTAGATGTTGGCGGGGCTCTGGGGGGGCATCTCCTGCACGATGTAGACGGGGTGGCCATAGTCGCCGCTGACCTTCTCGTAGTGCGGGCAGAAGACGCTGTCGGCCGTCCGCAGCGGGATGATGATGTCGCTGGGCTCGGAGCCGTTGTTGTTGGCGCCGGGGGCGTGGCCGGAGCGCTTGGGCGTGGCCAGCGAGCTGAGTGACAGGGTGGTGGCGTGCTGCGGCGAGTGCTTCCGGTGGCGGCGCCGGTACTTCAGCAGCAGCAGCACCAGCATGACGATGATGATGATGAAGATCACGCTGCCCGAGGCGATGCCCGCGAACAGCGCCACCTCCGAGCCAATCACGGTGGACGATTTGCCGCGGTCTCCGCCTCCCTGCGTGTCCACGTTGGGTTGCTCTGGAGTGCAAGACAGACAGACGAGGTTAGCCAATCACAGTGCAGACAGGCTTCCCATCAACCAATAACAGTGCATACAGACAGACAGAAGGAAGGAGAGAGAGAGAAAACAAAGATTTGTGGCACAGAAAGAGATGGAGGGAGAAGGAGAAAGAGAGTGAGAGAGAGAGAGATGAAGAAAGAGAGAGAGACAGAGAGAGAGAGGGAGAGAGAGAGAGAGAAAGGGAGAGAGAGAAAGAGATATAGACAGAGAGAGAAAGAGAGAGAGAGAAGGTCAGAGAGATTGGGAGGGGACAGAAAGAGGGAAAGACAGAGGGAGAGAGAGAGACAGAGAGAGAGAGAGGGGGAGAGTAGAGAGTGAGATAGACAGAGACAGAGAGGAGAGAGAGGGAGAAAGAGAGAGAGACAGAGGGAGAGAGGAGGAGAGTAGAGAGTGAGATAGACAGAGACAGAGAGGAGAGAGAGAGACAGAGAGAGAGAGAGGGGGAGAGTAGAGAGTGAGATAGACAGAGACAGAGGGAGAGAGAGAGACAAGAGAGAGAGGAGGAGAGTAGAGAGAGGGGGGGGGTAGAGAGTGAGCTAGACAGAGACAGAGAGGAGAGAGAGAGAAAGGGAGAGAGGAGAGAGAGGGCAAAGAGGAAAGAGGGAGACAGAGAGAAAGACTAGAAAATAAAAGGTTCTGCACAGAAGAGGAAATAGAAGCAGGCTCTCTGGAGAAATAGACAATAGCAAGAAAAACTATCACTGTGTGTGTGTGTGTGTGTGTGTGTGTGCGTGCGTGCGTGCGCGTGCGTGTGCGTGTGTGCGTGTGTGTGTGTGTGTGTGTGTGTGCGTGTGTGTGTGTGTGTGTGTGCGTGTGTGTGTGCGTGTGCGTGTGTGTGTGTGCGTGCGCGTGCGTGTGTGTGTGTGTGTGTGTGTGCGTGTGCGTGCGTGCGTGCGTGTGTGCGTGTGTGTGTGTGTGTGTGTGCGTGTGTGTGTGCGCGTGTGTGTGTGTGTGTGTGTGTGTGCGTGTGTGTGTGTGTGTGTGTGTGTGTGTGTGTGTGTGTGTGAAAGTGAGTGAGCTAGGCAGTGCAGTGCTTAAGGAGTGAAAGCATTCATTGATTCTCTTCTGTTATTGATTCTACCCTTCTTCCTTTGTGTCACGCCACAAATAGCCTACAGTCTACAGCACACACACACACACACACACACACACACACACACACACACACACACACACACACACACACACACACACTCACACACACACTCACACACACACACACACACACACACACACACACACACACACACACACTCACACACACACACACACACACACACACACACACACACACACACACACACACACACACACTCACACACACACACACACACACACACACACACACACACACACACACACACACACACACAACCTGGGCAGGCTGCACTCCACCTCAAGCTCCTGTCCTTTATTTAATTCATCTCTCTCTCTCTCTCTCTCATTCTCCACCCCCCACCCCAGCCCCTCCCAAACACACACACAAACACACACACACACACACACACACACACACACACACACACACACACACATTTTTAATTAAGAGCAGGCCGAACCCAAGGGTCCATCACCTGCAGTTGTGAGCTAGTTCTCCATGCTGGCGAGGCAGGGGGAGCTAGAGCGGACAGTGGCCCAGAGAGGACTCTCCTTCCTGGGCAGGAGAGCAGGGAGGAGTCCCTCTAGGCCTGGGAGTGAGCCAGCCATGGAGAACTGCAGATGCTTAAGACTGTCGTACAAGTAGATT
>CM050213.1:32590000-32605000 GCA_027475355.1 Coilia nasus | reverse complement strand
GAGAGAGGGAGGTCGGGGTGTGTGCCTGCAATAACATGACTGGTTTCCGCCCGCAGGAGGAGGAGAAGGCCAAGCGAGCAGAGCTGGAGAAGATTCTAGAAGAGAACAATCGCAAGATGGCTGAAGCGCAGGCCAAACTGGTATGAACACACACACACACACACACACACACACACAGACACACACACACACACAGACTTATTAACACACCTACACACACTTCACAAACACACACACACACACGTACAGAATCAGGCTAAAATAGTCTCACACACACACACAGACTTATTAACACGCACACACAGGCCCATTAACACACACAGACTCACTAACACAAGTCACAAATACAACCCCAATTCCGATGCAGTTGGGACATTCTGTTAAAGAAATGCTCTAATTCTCAAATCATACAAGCAATATACGTTTTTGAGAATAGTCCAAGGATAACATATCAGAGAATAGTCCAAGGATAACATATCAGAGAATAGTCCAAGGATAACATATCAGAGAATAGTCCAAGGATAACATATCAGAGAATAGTCCAAGGATAACATATCAGAGAATAGTCCAAGGATAACATATCAGAGAATAGTCCAAGGATAACACATCAGAGAATAGTCCAAGGATAACACATCAGAGAATAGTCCAAGGATAACACATCAGAGAATAGTCCAAGGATAACATGTCAGTTATTGACACTGGATTTTTTTTGTTGTTGTTTATGGTCATTTAAAATTTTGGCCAGCAACGTGTCTCAAAAAGTTGGGACAGTGTCATTAAAAGGCAGGAAAAGTTGAGTATGACTAAAGAAAAAACAACGAATGACGCGTCACAGTTAATTATGTTAACTGACAAGATGATTTTGTATAAAAAAGGGCTTTCTTTCTTGTCCTTGACATTATTTCAGCAGCCCAACTGGTCTTCTTCATCATGTTTTCCTTGTTATAATGCTTAAATGTGACAGATCTGGACAGCACGCCGGACATTTTAGCATCTGGTTGCCCTTATGATGGAGCCACACTGTTGGAATTTTGTATAGAATGTAGTTTGACCTCATTATCTGGTAATATTTAATGTCTACCCTCAATATATATGTGAGTGCCATCTTATGCCAGAGTTATAGCATTTCATTTTTATTTACATTTAACAGAACATCTTAACTTCATCGGAATTGGGGTTGTACATTTATTTTGAAAAATGTGTGATGGTTTCTACATGTGTGAGAACCTAGCCTGGCGGAGTAGTGATGGTTATCAGGTTGTTTGTCAAGTGTGTGTGTGTGTTTGTGTTAGAACCTGTGTGTATTTCCTTTCGTTTGTTTCAGCAAGTGTGTATTTTCCGTCAGCTTGTTTGTTTAAAATGTGAGTTCTTTTAAGGGGCTTGTTTGTTTGTATAGGTGGTGGGCATTATTTGGGTGCAGTGCGTGCGTGCGTGTACATGTGTGTGTGTCTGCGAGTGTGTGTGTGTGGAGTGTATCTTTAATGGGCTGTAGGCCACACATCATATTGTAGATGTCACGTGACAGCGGCCCATTCAAAACAGCAGGCAATGACGAGTGTGTTTTAAGCTAACTTTAGCCTCGTAACTACCAGCCTAAACATGCCCCTTCCATTAGCACTAATGGGCTAATATTGGCACTAGTATGGCTGGACCCACAATAAACACCAACACTGACCAGAAACTTTATTCATGGTTTAGGGCTTAATTTCATCATTCATTTTGAGTTTATTCAGTGCTTGCCCACAGATCAACACAGGTCCAAGACTGCAGTTTGCTTATGAGGCTAACTTATTTAGCCTAACCTATCGTCCTGTATGAGTAGCCATGGAGAAGACGTGTTTAGGCTGGTAGCTACTAGGCTAAAGTTAGCTACAAGCAGACTGGTTTTTGCCTGCCTGTTGGGCTGCTTCGCACAGCATCGTGCGCAGGGTGCCAACAACATGAGGTGCGGACACGGCAGAAGCGCACTCGGAAACGCAGAGTAAAGCGACCATTCAAAACAGCACGCAGTGATGAGTGTTTTAAAGCTAACTTTAGCCTAGGAACGACCAGCCCTTCCATTGGCACTAATAGGCTAATATTGGCACTGGAGACCCGGAGTGGTCTGGTGTTTCCATTAAAGATAGGAGGTCTGTAAGGAGGTGCAGACTGTAAGGAGGTGCAGACCCAGCAGAGGTGCGCTCAGAAACAGAGTGGTCTGGTGTTTACATTAAAGATAGCAGGTCTGTAAGGAGGTGCAGACCCAGCAGAGGTGCAGACCCAGCAGAGGTGCGCTCAGAAACACGCAGTGGTCGAGGGTTTATATTAAATATAGGAGGTCTGTAAGGAGGTGACTGTCTCAGAGTGGCCCACACACACCAGCAGCCGAAGTGTGACAGTAAAATAGTCTAATGACAGGAAACAGCGATGTGGTGTGAAGCCCTGTGCATGGAGAAGGTGTGTGTGTGTGTGTGTGTGTGTGTGCGCAGTATTTTCCCCAAAGCGTCTAAGCGTATCGGCACCGATACGCTTCTTTTTTCGCCGATACGCATCAAGTTTTGCTGAGACGCTTTCATAAAATGCCGATACGCTTAAAAATCATGCACAAAAACATTCCCCCTGGGATTTTCCCCGAACAAGAAGCCCCAATGTAGTCAAATCAGTGTTTTCCCCAAAGCGTCTAAGCATATCGGCACCGATACGCTTCTTTTTTCGCCGATACGCATCAAGTTTTGCCGAGACGCTTTCATAAAATGCCGATACGCTTAAAAATCATGCACAAAAACATTCCCCCCGGGATTTTCCCCGAACAAGAAGCCCCAATGTAGTCAAATGTAGGCTGCGTTTTTAGGAAACTTCCGTGGTGGGTGTGTAAACTACTATATTGGCGAAACTGGCCAATCACCTGCCGATTACAGTGCTCCTTTGTTTGTTTTTTCCGCCAGTCAGCTGTATCAGAGAGTATTGTAGAATCTAAGATCTTTAACGCAAACCTCGGGGCTACTAAAACTGCCTGACTTTGACTGTAAATGCTACACAAGAAGGAAGGAGAACGCTCTCCTTGGGACATGCTCATGTAGCAAGAAAACTTTCTCCTCAGTGTACAGAATGCGATCGGATCATCTAGCTGCTGAAAGAGAGTGAGAGAGAGCGTGAAAGGCAAATCGTCCTTTATGTAGAGCAGAGTCAAGACTGTTTCATTGAATAGGACACTCGTGGAATTTAACTAATAAATTAGTCCTTACGTCTTTCTGGATTTGTTGATGGTTCTTTTTAACAAGGTGTCACAATCCGCAATTATTTGTGATTATTTCAAGCCTAATAGTGTACGTTGTTACTGCTTGGATTTCCAGAAAATTAGCTTCATTTCAGACCAGGCTGCAGCCTGTATGGTGTTGTTAGCGCGCTAACGCTAGCGAACTACGCTAGCATAAATGTTTTAAACTGAAAGCTGCCACTTTACTCACCAACACTCACCTAAATAACCTACTAATACTGATATTAGCTGAAGTGGAGAAAGTAATATAAAGTTGTAAGGTTATTGCAGCGTGTTAAATTCAAGGTGAGTCGATGACTGTTAGCATTACCACATTACCAATCATTTCAATGAGCTAGTTCGTTAGCTTGTTACATGAGAACTGAAATAAGATTTTGTCGTCATCAGACATCATTCTAGATAATACTACACTACACTGAAATATATTTATCTGCAGAATCTAAGATCTGTGGTACCAATTCAGCTTTCATGTGGCCATACAGGGAGATATTTAGCGTGGTGCTCATTAGCATCGAGGGTCCACCTGTCCGAGAGATGTGGTTGGATGCTGCGGCAGACAAGTGGGCGGCCCAGAAAAACAGGAGGCTCAACATTTAGTTTAGACATTTTAGTGACAGCCTAGTCAAATTCATGTGACATTATATAGTGCTTGCAGTATTTCTTGTGTGACAATAAATTAGCCTTCCCACCTGGGAGTTTTGGCTCTTTCAACTCACCAAGTGCAACAAGTTTTTTGTTCTATTTGTGCCAAAAAATGCAACATTTTATTAAAAGTGTTATGTTTCCACCAGCCTTCTGGGACCAAAATTTAGCTTAAGATCTTCCTAGAATGCACCATTTTAGCTCTAGGAAAAAAAAATTCCCAGGGTGCATGCCCACCAATCCTCCTAGCTACCGTGCCACCGCGTCATCGTATTTACATAAAAATTAAACCCTTCTTTTTATTTTCTGGGGAAAACACTGCAAATGTAGGCTGCGTTTTTAGGAAACTTCCGTGGTGGGTGTGTAAACTACTATACTGGCGAAACTGGCCAATCACATGCCGATTACAGTGCTGCTTTGTTTTTTTTCCGCCAGTCAGCTGTATCAGAGAGTTTTGTAGAATCTAAGATCTTTAACGCAAACCTCGGGGCTACTAAAACTGCCTGACTTTGACTGTAAATGCTACACAAGAAGGAAGGAGAACGCTCTCCTTGGGGACATGCTCATGTAGCAAGAAAACTTTCTCCACAGTGTACAGAATGCGATCGGATCATCTAGCTGCTGAAAGAGAGTGAGAGAGAGCGTGAAAGGCAAATCCTCCTTTATGTAGAGCAGAGTCAAGACTGTTTCATTGAATGGGACACTCGTGGAATTTAACTAATAAATTGGTCCTTACGTCTTTCTGGATTTGTTGATGGTTCTTTTTAACAAAGTGTCACAATCCGCAATTATTTGTGATTATTTCAAGCCTAATAGTGTACGTTGTTACTGTTTGGATTTCCAGAAAATTAGCTTCATTTCAGACTAGGCTGCAGCCTGTATGGGGTTGTTAGCGCGCTAACGCTAGCGAACTACGCTAACATAATGTTTTAAACTGAAAGCTGCCACTTTACTCACCAACACCCACCTAGATACTAATACTGATATTAGCTGAAGTGGAGAAAGTAATATAAAGTTGTAAGGTTATTGCAGCGTGTTAAATTCAAGGTGAGTCGATTACTGTTAGCATTACCACATTACCAATCATTTCAATGAGCTAGTTTGTTAGCTTGTTACAGGAACACTGAAATCAGAATTTGTTGTCATCAGACATCATTCTAGATAATACTACACTACACTGAATTATATTTATCTGCAGAATCTAAGATCTGTGGTACCATTCAGCTTTCATGTGGCCATACAGGGAGATATTTAGCTGATAGTAGGAACGAGTTTTTTGTTCTATTTGTGCCAAAAAATGCAACATTTTATTAAAAGTGTTATGTTTCCACCAGCCTTCTGGACCAAAATTTAGCTTCAGATCTTCCTAGAATGCACCATTTTAGCTCTAGACCCACCAATCCTCCTAGCTACCGTGCCACCGCGTCATCGTATTTACATCAAAATTGAAACCCTTCTTTTTATTTCTGGGGAAAACACTGTGTGTGTGTGAAGCTCTATACATAGAGAGGAAAGAATATCGATGTTGAATTTGTATATGGCCACGCCCTAAAACCCTGTGTCGGCGTGTTCGCACCAAACCCGCCCTGGCAATCAGTGTCATGCCGAGGCGGGCTGATTGGTGTGCCGTTTGGACACGCCGGCCTGTGTGGGGTCAGTGTGAAGGGTACAGCAGTCATGCTAATGTAGGGTGCCAAACACGGGATATTCGGCCTATTGTGTGTGTGCGTGCGTATGTGCACATATATATATGTGTATGCCGAGGAGCAGCTGCGTATCGTGGAAGAGACGAGTAAGATCCACGCGGAGCTACCGCTGTCTCTTATTGTGTGTGTGTGTGTGTGTGTGTATAGGCTGAGGAGCAGCTGCGTATCGTGGAAGAGACGAGTAAGATCCACGCGGAGCTAACGCTGTCTCTTATTGTGTGTGTGTGTGTGTGTGTGTGTGTGTGTGTGTGTGTGTGTGTGTGTGTGTGTGTGTGTGTGTGTAGGCTGAGGAGCAGCTGCGTATCGTGGAAGAGACGAGTAAGATCCACGCGGAGAGGGTGAAACTGGAGCAGGAGCGCCAGAGGCAGCAGAAGGAGGAGCAGAAGATGATCCTGGGCAAGGGCAAGAGCCGGCCCAAACTCTCCTTCTCCCTCAAGGCCACGGACTGACCCCCGCACCTCCTCTCCTCATCGCCCCTCCTCTCCTCATCAGCCCTCCTCTACGCGCCTCCTCTCCTCTCTCTGCAAGAGCCGGCCCAAACTCTCCTTCTGCCTCAAGGCCACAAACACTGACCCCCCCCGCCTCCTCTCTGCGCCTCCTCTCCTCATCGGCCCTCCTCTCTGCGCCTCCTCTCCTCTCGGCACCTCCTCTACACCCCAATCTCTCCTTAAGGCCACAGACTGACCCCTGCTCCCCCCCCCCCCCCTTCCACACCCTGTACCCTACCTCCTCCTCTCTCCCTTCTCCTCTTCTCTCCTCCTGTCTCCCCTCTCCTCTCCTCTCCTCTCTCCCCTCTCCTCCTCTCTCTGCTCCTCCTCTCCTCCTCTCTCCTCTCCTCCTCTCTCCTCTCCTCTCCTCCTCTCTCCTCTCCTCTCCTCCTCTCTCCTCTCCTCCTCTCTCCCCTCTCCTCTCCTCCTCTCTCCCCTCTCCTCCTCTCCTCTCCTCCTCTCTCTCTCACTCCCCCACCCTGTCTCCTCCCTTCCCCTCTCTGCTTCATATTTTCTCAGCTTTTTCTGTGCTCTCCCTCTCTATCCCTCCATCTCTCTCGCTGTATCTCTCCATCCCCCCATCTCTCTCTCCATCTGTCCCTGGTCTGTGGTGTGGCACATGAACCTGATGGAGGAGTGAGGGACATGAAGAGGAACACTTGCATGAGAGACGGCTGAGAGAGAGAGAGAGAGAGAGAGAGAGAGAGAGAGAGAGAGGAGTGGGAGGAGGAGGATGAGTAGGCCTGTCTCTCCATCTCTCCGTCCACCTGTGTGTGTGTCTGTCTGGAGGTGTGTGAGAGAGACGGGGCCACTGACATCACCGACCCAAGAGTGGAGACACACACACACACACACACACACACACTCTGCAGAGAGAGAGGAAGAAGAACCTGAGCTGAGGGGACACTGAGGCTTCGCACACACACACACACACACACACACACACACACACACACACACACACACCCCTCCCTCAGACACACGCATGCGCTTACACACAGACTTACACACACAACATTGTCTTGATGTGATTCACCTGTCAATTCATACAACTTTTTTCAGCTTGAGACCTATTAGCGATGTAAGCGAGAGGTGTGTGTGTGTGTGTGTGTGTGTGTGTGTGTGTGTGTGTGTGTGTGTGTGTGTGTGTGTGTGTGTGTGAGAGAGAGAGCAAGTTTGGGTGTTGGTTAGCTGCCGTAAGTGAAATGTTGAGCAGTCGTAAGTAGTGATGAAGAGCAAGAGCTTCTCTTCTGCCCCCCCCCCCCCCCCCCCCCCCCCCCTGCCCTTTTGCCCCCCTCTTCAGGATAGACCCCCCTCCACTCCACACCCGTTACTGTTTGTGTGTGTGTGTGTTTGTATAAGTGCGTGAATGTGTGCGCCATTAGCTTATGTGGTACAATACAATAACGGATTTTCAGGTAAGACTGTCCAGCATGCTGGTTGGAGCAATGATGGGATTGTGTGTGTGTGTGTGTGCGTGTGCGTGTGCGCATGTGTGCTTATGTACGTGTGTGTGTGTGTGCGTGCGTGCGTGCTCTGGACTTGTTGTAAATTGTTGCCCTGTAAATGGTCATGGTCTGTTCGTCAATAAATCCCTTTGAAGTCATCCAACATGCCGTCTGCAGTGTGATTCTGTTCAGCTTTCAGCACTGATTATGTGGGGGATGGCCACACACACACACACACACATACACACACACACAGCTCTACCAGAAGTGCTGCTCAGTGTTGTTGGTGTTTTTAAGGAATGTAATGTAATAAAGATAAAAATAATAGAAATGTACACATTTTGCCTTTAACAGAGATGGGTATTTGGGTCATAATATTAATATAAACATAATCTTAATATTAATGAATGCATAAGTGTCAGTACAGAAACCTTGAGGTTGCCCAAACTTCCCCCCTTACTCACACACACACACCACATGCACGTGGAGTTGCCAAAACTTTCCCCCTTACACACACACACACCACATGCACGTAGAGTTGTGCTAACGTTCTCCCTTACACACACACCACATGCACGTGGAGTTGTGCTAACTTTCTCCCTTACACACACCACATAGCTTACAGTTGGCCAAACTTTCCCCCTTACTCACACAGACACAAACACACACACACCACATGCACTTAGAGTTGCCCTAACTTTCTCCTATACACACACACACACTACATGCACTTAGAGTTGCCCTAACTTTCTCCCTTACACACACGCACACACACCACATGCACTTAGAGTTGCCGAACCTTCCCCCTTACACACACACACACACACACACCCACAGGCCCGCTGACAGTCTTGGCTGGACCTGGGACAAGATAATCTGATGCCCCCCGCCCCCCCCCTCCATAGGCCATAATGTAAGGAGGGGCCAGTTCTATGAACAGCGTTGCTAGAGATGGCAAACGCCATAATGTAAGGAGGGGCCAGTTCTATGAACAGCGTTGCTAGAGATGGCAAACGAGAGGGGCGAGAAGAGCTTTGTGTCCCAGCTGTATGTGGTGGTGTGTGTATTTGCTGTGAACCATTTTCGCAGAGTGGTGTGCGTGTGTGTATTTGGCGTGATCCATGTGCGCATAGTTGATTGGGAGGTGTGTGTATTCACGCTGTGAAGCCCTTCTCCAGATGCGGATTGCGCGTCAAGCCGCGATAATGAAGCGATACGGTGCGAAACGACACGGTGTGGAGACGGATGAAGTGCGATTGGTCTTTTCACATCCCCTTTACAACACAATTAATTGGCCCGCGCCGTTTCCCACCGCGCTGCTATGGCGTCTGACACACAAACTGGGCCCGGCGAGAGACTTCGGGGAGAAGAGACGCCCTCTCAACCTCAAGAGCCCCTGTGAGTGTACAGAGCCTCTGCAAGGGCTATGTCGACCTGAGCCATTTGGCCTGCTTACCACATTAAAAAACACCAATAGCTCACACTAGCAGTAGCCAGGTGTGCGTGTGTGTGGAGGGGGGGGGGGGGGGGTTGTTAGTGTAGTGTCGTGACATCTCTCTGAAGATTGTGTGTGTTTGTGTGTGTTAGCCTGATGTCCTGCAGGTCTATCCGGTGCGGAACAGACTTTTGATCCATGCTGCGGCTGGTCTGATGTCCCAAACCCGGGAAACACTTGCCCCTTGTCCCAAGCACTGCGCTTCTCCGCCCGGCTAGACTTCAGGCGAGAGCAATTGCTGTCCGATGGCGAGAGTTATTGCTGTCCGATGGCAGTTTACTAGGGGCCGAGCTAAAATGTCCCCAGAGATAAATATAAGTAGACTTAAAGGGGTTGAACATGTTTAGATAGGGGCTAGAAGGTGATCTCCCTAATCAGCTCTTTTCCTCAAGTGTGTGTGTGTGTGAGAGAGAGAGAGAGAGAGAGAGAGAAAGAGAGAGAGAGAGAGAGAGAGAGAGAGAGAGAGAGAGAGAGAGAGAGAGAGAGAGTGTCTCTCTCTCCATATATATCTCTCTCTGTCTCTCTCTCTAAGCGAGGGAGAAGGGGTTGGCCGTTTCCCGGGTGAAGGTTAGGTGTGTTTTCTTTACAATGAGAGAATGTCCCGTGGGAATTCGTTTGAACGCAGCGGGACTAGGCGGCACCCCATTGGCCCGTGGGATTCTCCCTTTCGGTACCGGGTAACGCGTGCATGCAACTGAATAAACAGCCAGTCAACAGGTTCGCGAGCCCTACTCCCCTTCATAGCCCCGAGAGAGTGATGACCGGACGAGGGGAGTCGTGTTTTCTTTTCATTAGGAAACGGGAGGATGAGCGTGTTAGAGAAGTGGAGTGGAATAATCCCGTCAGAGCAGAAAAATAGTTCACCTCTTAATCTTCCACTTCGCCAGGGCTTCGCTACCAGAGAGCGACCTTAAAAGAAAAGAAAACAATTAGGCCAAACTCAAATGCTTTTCAAACAATTGAGACTTGAACTCCGAAATACAGGCGACACCCTTCAGGACTTCGTCTGTTCCTGCGTTTCTAACACAGCCGTCCGAGTGAAAGCCCTCACCAGCTCTGCGATGGGTCGAGTCCATGTCGGACAGGTTCCAATTGGCTTAGTTCAGCTGTCCGTGCTCTGGGGCGGACATAGGAATAATGCCTTTAGGTGTTTCCAATTAGTTAAACTGCAGGTTTTAATGGTAGGCCCAATCTGAATCATTTGCATTTGTATTTGTATTTTAATAATTACACATGTAATTAAGTAAACGCAAACGCAAGTAAAGAGCGTAAAACCAAAGTATTCTTTCTTTCTTTCTTTTTATTTTTGTACGTGATCACAATTAAATGAGATGATTTGTGTGCTTTGTAAATTTAAGGAAAACAAACAACTGCATGTCCTATTAGCTTTTCTATAAATCTAGGGTTATATCACATTATAACCTAACCTAACCTAACCTAACCCTAACCCTAGGGTTATATCACATTTATCTCAGAAATTGTAGCGTCGTGCAAACATACCATGAAATAGGGTATAATAATAATAATAATAATAATAATAATAATAATAATAATAATAATAATAATAATAACAACAACAACAACAATAAATATTTCTCTAACGTGTTATTCCATCTAAAAAGAATCCCCATGTTTTTATAAAATCAAATTAATTAATAATTCATAATTATTTGGTGAAAATGAATCCTTATAAACCAGCACCAGAGTGTGACATTTTAACCTCGTGCGTAAGTCTGTTGGCACGAGGATATTTTGGATAGCCTTTAGGATAAGCCAAGCAAACTTTCAAACAAGTCGTGATTAAATGACTGTAGGCCTATATGAAGACAGATCTACTTCTTTCGTGATTAAATTACTGTAGGCCTATATGAAGAGACAGATCTACTTCTTTCCGAACTGAGTACAACCGTCGGCCACACTGGTGTTGTCAGATATTTGTAATGACAAAAGGTGAATTATGACGGCAGGAATGAATGCGATGGCACTTAAAAGTATTCATTACTGGACTCCCCCGGCGGGATTTATAAGCTGTTAAAATTCGATTTACCTAAGCAGGAATAAACATGCAAGTTGACAGCCGTCTAATGTGTGTGTGTGTGTGTGTGCGTGTGTGTGTGTGTGTGTGTGTGTGAGAGAGAGAGAGAGAGAGAGAGAGAGAGAGAGAGAGAGAGAGAGAGAGAGAGAGAGAGAGAGAGAGAGAGAGAGAGAGAGAAATATTGTGTGTATTGGGTATTTCATTAGACCACCTTAATTATCTCCTCGACGTGAAATCTGCCTGTTGGATTATCTTCACTTCTCGTCTCCAAACGGTGCAATATGCACAGGCCGTGCGCACGAGCGTTCTGATTGAATTACGACCCTGAGAAAGCGCGAGGCTTCACACTTCCTGGCCCGAGCTGTAATACTTTCTTTGTCTTTCTGAAGCAGCGGGTGTCGCGAAGCCCTGTCTGTGTTTGTGTGATGTGTAGCCTAAGTGTGTGTAAGGCCAAGTGTGATGTGGTGTGTGTGTGTGTGTGTGTGTGTGTGTGTGTGTGTGTGTGTGTGTGTGTGTGTGTGGCCATTTGTCTGCTGTTAGTTTGC
Source organism: Coilia nasus (assembly GCA_027475355.1). NCBI lineage: Eukaryota > Metazoa > Chordata > Actinopteri > Clupeiformes > Engraulidae > Coilia > Coilia nasus. The sequence goes on along the minus strand of CM050213.1, from coordinate 32,593,385 downwards.
AACAGTGATTTGCATAAACAAACTGCACAGGAGAACACTACTTACCCGCCGCCAAACACCTAAAGTCACAACACACATCCTTATCCATGCCAGTGTGGAAGACACAGATGACAGACCCTCACACTCCGACCCTAACCCTAAACTTAACCCTAACCCTAACACAGCCAAACACTCCGTCCCAACCCTAACCCTAACACAGTCAAATACTCTGCCCTTAACCCTAGCCCTAACACAGCGAAACACTCTGCCCTTAACCCTAGCCCTGTTATACAATACTGTAAAATGATTTGTATGTTTTTTTATGTAAAATGTATGATTATTAAATAACCTCCATACAAACAATAAATTATTATTTTTCTTTGTAATGTAGTGTGACACAGCAGACGTTGAATTTATGTCCGCCAGGGTGCACTGTTGTCCGTGAAATCCCCCCGTCTCGCCCTCCTCTCCTCTCCGCTCGCGCATCATCCCTCTCCCACAGGTTGTCTCTACCACTCCTACGCGTGATGAAACACGGCAGCTAGGCGCGAGACGCCGTGGCTAACGGCGTGGGCTACTTCGGCCCACAAGAGTAAATCTAACAGCAAAAGACTGATAAACCCACAAAACATCTCCTGTGTGATGCTGAAGGACTCGGCTTGCTGAGAAGGGCGTTGTGCCACATGCACTTGTGATATGAACATTCAAATGTGTAGAACCTCAAAGTGATACATTTATTATATTTATACATGTAGTATTATGCATTTATTTCGCACTGCTGCAAGTAACTGCACATAAAGTTGCCATTTTAGACGGCCTGGCGTTGCTCCTGTCCGAAGCGAGCTCTGCTCGACAGGCTTCGCGAGCGCAGGCCAATCGGAGCTGGCGTGGGCGGGGTCGTCAGAGAACGAATTCTGACAAATATACCTCCTTGCAGACGCTCGCGGTTACTTGCAGTTCAGCTCGAGCATCGACGAAGCCTCTGCGCGATTACTTGGCAAAGCTGCTTCAGCCACCGAGCTGCAGATTTCCTCCCGTTACGGCGACCGAGAGGCAGCGCGCAGGGAGCTACAGTCGCCCACGAGAACTTTACTTTGACTTTACTTTTACATCTTTCATTTTATCAGTTATGTTGTATTTCATTTCAGTCATCCTGGTTTTATTTTACACTACATAATTTTATCTGATCTCATTGGCCATTATTTTTGTTTCTCTTTCGACGTTTGAAAATATCTTGCTCATGTTGTGAAGTGCTTGCTTGGCGTCTGGCTGCCATCAGTTTTGTACGGAATACCTCGACAGATTTTTTTCTGCCGACGGCTCGTGTGTGGAATTGTTGGTCCTACCTGCTGCTCGAGCTACATTTTGGGCTTTGGTTTTCCTCGGAACAATCTGGGATTATTCTCTATGTGTGTGCGCGCGGGGAAACGGACAGCGATGGCGAAGGCGACAGGACTCGCCCGTGTGTGAGGCTTGTCCGTGTGCCTGCTGCCGTCGACTGGCAGTGTCCCCGCAGCCTCGCGCTCCCCTTACCGAATGAGAAAGTGCCGTGCGCCTCAGCCTCACCCGCCTCTTGCTTGGCTCTCGAGAGGTGATTTCGGATCTGCGTGCAGGCGCATCGCCACAACTGACGGCAGGATTTTTCTCCCTCTCAGCACCGGGACTTTCCGTAGAGTGAAGCTTCCTGCCTGGCTTTACAGGACTGCTCGAGGAGTGTTGCTGTGAGCTCGTGGATGCGCTACTTCTGAGCCCGGTATTGTTGCCTGGCTGGGGCTGATCTCCGCTCGCGCCTGGATTGGCATTAGGAGCTAGGATTGCTTTCAGTCCTCGTCGTTTGTCGTCTGCGCGTGTGTGTTTGTGATATTTTTTTACCCCTTCCCAACTACAGTTGGAGGAAGAAAAGAAAGACCCGAGGAGGCTCGCGCTGGAATCATGGGGGAGTCGGTGTGGATGTATTATTTTGGAGTTTTGTTTATCGCGTTTAAGGTGAATCTGTCCCGCGCGATTGTTTTGGACTCCATATACTGGAACACAACAAATACAAAGTAAGTGTACACTTGCGCGCACACACACACACACACACACACTTTACTCAGTCGTTCACGGGAAACACTGTGGAGAGGGAATAGCTCGTGCAGTGCACAAGAAAGTGCTGCGTTGGCTTTGCTCTCGCGCGTGAACCCGATGACGGATAGGTTCGATAAAAGGCGGCGACTGGATAAATGTCTGACTTGTCTTTTGGCGTTTGAGGTTCTTGTTAGAAACGGTCGTTTGAGGTTCCTGCTAGAAACGGTCGCTTGAGCTGCTTCCTTGCGAAGGAATCGTCCATGTAAAATCCGTGCTAACGCAGTGTTCAGGGAAGAAAAGCCGAGAGGGGCAGCTTTCAGAAACACTCTCCACCCCCTCTCACTCTTCCCCTCCCCGCCCGGCCCCAGTCCCGGCCGCACTCTCAGAAATGTGAAATAGGCCCAAATGTGTTTAAAATATGCGCCGCGCTCTGCTCTGCTTGGCTCTACACAAACAGACTGTATCCCCACCCGCTTTAAATGAGCTCGGTTACTAGGCCTATCTCTCTCCCGTTCGGCGATGTATGTGTGTGACAAAATAATTATCTTAATTCTCTAATTTTCATAGTCGTGCCCCAGTCTTTTACAAGAGCAAGGCCTTCTTCATAAGGCATTATTTAGTAAAGAAAAATGTAGATTCAACCGTTTCATTCTTGGTAGTACTGAACTTTTTGTGTCGCCATTTTTCTTTCTTAAATTTCTCAGGCGTGTTTTAGGAGATTCATACACCGAGATAGATGTTTTCTATAGATGTTTTGTGAAGTTTTGGTTCAGTAAATTCCGCCTTTGTCGCGACCATGTCTGTTCGGCAACAGTAGCTTCTAGGCTGTTTGGATTTTATTTTTCTGATAATAGCAGTGGCGACTCAAGCCCATTTCTTTACACCTCACAACCCGAGAGAAAACTAATGCCCAGCATGTCAGAACCCAGCCCAAAAATACAAAATAAATAAATAAATAAATTAATTAATTAATTAATTGATTAATTAAAAAATACAATAAATAAATAACATCAAGAACGTACATTTGGCGACCTTTAAATCCGCCATTTGCAACCCGACATAGACTAATTGTGTGTATGTGAGTGTGATTGTGTGTGAGTGTGTGTGTGAGAGTGTGTGAGTGTTTATGTGTGTGTGTGCGTGTATATGTGTGTGAGTGTGTGTGTACATGTGTTTTTGTGTGTGCTTGTGTGTGTAGGGTAGCGCTCAGCCTAGGCGGCCATGTTCGAGGCCTACAGCTCCAGACCGACTCTGCCCCGACGGCCTGTGTCACACACCTGGTTAGGCCACACACACACAGCAGTGCTATTTGCAGGTACACACACACAGTAGTGCTATT
>CM050213.1:32555000-32570000 GCA_027475355.1 Coilia nasus | reverse complement strand
ATTCCTCCAACTCAGCTTTTGTCATGTGGTCCATTTTAAAAATGAACTTAAACTTTTCAGACACAAGCTGCCTAGTAATGGTATCAGACTATTAAAAAACTGTTATGCAGTAAGGTTGACCCTGTAATAACAGCATCTATGTCACCTAAATATGTAAACGTACGTCTGACAGCACAGATAAGATGATTGCTGAAAAATAAAAAAACAAAAGTCCCGGTAACCAGTGTTGCATGCAGGCTAATTTATTGTGCATGCTGCCTTGTGCTTGCTACCAGTGCCCGCGTCCAACCCCCAAACACACAACCTCTAACAGGGTGCTACATACACCGTTCATCTGTCTGAGGACGTTTGCAGATCTCAAATTGGTGGTTGGACTGCAGAGATATGACGTTTAAGTCCTTCAGCACCGATTTCAGAATTGGCCGTCTGCAAAGCTACCGGCAATCCCCCATGTGTTACATTCCTATGATAGCAAACAAACGCTAACATTATTTCACGTCACACTTTATAACTTACCTGTTGCCTTTCACCATCCACCATCCACACCATCCCTTACATGCCATCTCCTTTTCCCTCTTTCTTTTTCTGTTTTTAGCCCCTGACAGCTTTTTTGGTTTATCCATTTTTCCACAGACAACTCAATGCTCGTACCCATAGACAGAACAAGATCCTCGTACCCGCCCTCTTCTACATCAACATTCTATGGTGGAATCTTATGATAGGGCGCCTACTGTAGCCTGTTAGTCCTACAGTGTTACAATATTAACAAAATGCGGAAATGATTTAGAAAGGCACAAAAGCAGCGTCATATAGAAAAATACACTTAAAAAAAATATATATATTTATTTATTTTATTTCTTTATTTTTTTTATTTTTTTTAACCATCGTTTTGGCGCCCCCCTGGTGGGGCACCCCTCTGCAACGCATACAGCGCACACCCACTTTTTGCGCCACTGGTTATAGGTTCGTGTGTGTGTGTGTGTGAGAGTGTCTGAGTGAGTCTGTTATGTTTGTGTGTGTGTGTGTGTCTCTGAGCGAGTGTGTTATATGTGTGTGTGTGTCTCTGAGCGAGTGTGTTATATGTGTGTGTGTGTCTCTGAGTGAGTGTGTTATATGTGTGTGTGTGTGTGTGTGTGTGTCTCTGAGTGAGTGTGTTATATGTGTGTGTGAGTGTCTGAAAGAGTGTTTTATATGTGTGTGTGTCTGTGTGTGTCTGAGCGAGTGTGTTATAGGTTTGTGTGTGTGTGTGTGTGTGTCTCTGAGCGAGTGTGTTATATGTGTCTATGTGTGTGTGTTAGTGTCTCTGAGCGAGTGTGTTATGTGTGTGTGTGTCTGAGCGAGTGTGTTATATATGTGTGTGTGTGTGTGTGTGTGTGTGTGTGTGTGTGTGTGAGTGTCTGAGCGAGTGTGTTATATGTGTGTGTGAGTGTCTGAGAGAGTGTTTTATATGTGTGTGTGTCTGTGTGTCTCTGAGCGAGTGTGTTATAGGTTTGTGTGTGTGTGTGTGTGTGTGTGTCTGAGCGAGTGTGTTATATGTGTCTATGTGTGTGTGTTAGTGTCTCTGAGCGAGTGTGTTATGTGTGTCTATGTGTGTGTGTTAGTGTCTCTGAGCGAGTGTGTTATGTGTGTGTGAGTGTCTGAGAGAGTGTTTTATATGTGTGTGTGTCTGTGTGTCTCTGAGCGAGTGTGTTATAGGTTTGTGTGTGTGTGTGTGTGTGTGTGTCTCTGAGCGAGTGTGTTATGTGTGTCTATGTGTGTGTGTTAGTGTCTCTGAGCGAGTGTGTTATGTGTGTGTGTGTCTGAGCGAGTGTGTTATATATGTGTGTGTGTGTGAGAGAGTGTCTGAGCGGGAGGTTTGAGTATGTGTCTCTGTGAGAATAGAGAGGTTTGAGTATGTGTCTCTGTGAGAATAGAGAGGTTTGAGTATGTGTCTCTGTGAGAATAGGGAATAGAGAGGTTTGAGTATGTGTCTCTGTGAGAATAGAGAGGTTTGAGTATGTCTCTGTGAGAATAGAGAGGTTTGAGTATGTGTCTCTGTGTGAGAAGAGGGAGGTTTGAGTATGTCTCTGTGAGAATAGAGAGGTTTGAGTATGTGTCTCTGTGAGAAGAGGGAGGTTTGAGTATGTCTCTCTGTGAGAATAGGGAGGTTTGAGTATGTGTCTCTGTGAGAATAGGGAATAGGGAGGTTTGAGTATGTGTCTCTGTGTGAGAAGAGGGAGGTTTGAGTGTGTGTCTCTGTGAGAATAGGGAATAGGGAGGTTTGAGTATGTGTCTCTGTGAGAATAGGGAGGTTTGAGTGTGTGTCTCTGTGAGAATAGGGAATAGGGAGGTTTGAGTATGTGTCTCTGTGAGAATAGAGAGGTTTGAGTATGTGTGTCTGTGAGAATAGAGAGGTTTGAGTATGTGTCTCTGTGAGAATAGGGAATAGGGAGGTTTGAGTATGTGTCTCTGTGTGAGAAGAGGGAGGTTTGAGTGTGTGTCTCTGTGAGAATAGAGAGGTTTGAGTATGTGTCTCTGTGAGAATAGGGAGGTTTGAGTATGTGTCTCTGTGAGAATAGAGAGGTTTGAGTATGTGTCTCTGTGAGAATAGGGAATAGGGAGGTTTGAGTATGTGTCTCTGTGAGAATAGAGAGGTTTGAGTATGTGTCTCTGTGAGAATAGGGAATAGGGAGGTTTGAGTATGTGTCTGTGAGAATAGGGAATAGGGAGGTTTGAGTATGTGTCTGTGAGAATAGGGAATAGGGAGGTTTGAGTATGTGTCTGTGAGAATAGGGAATAGGGAGGTTTGAGTGTGTGTCTCTGTGAGAATAGGGAGGTTTGAGTGTGTGTCTCTGTAAGAATAGGGAATAGGGAGGTTTGAGTATGTGTCTCTGTGAGAATAGAGAGGTTTGAGTATGTGTCTCTGTGAGAATAGGGAATAGGGAGGTTTGAGTATGTGTCTCTGTGAGAATAGAGAGGTTTGAGTGTGTGTCTCTGTGAGAATAGAGAGGTTTGAGTGTGTGTCTCTGTGAGAATAGAGAGGTTTGAGTATGTCTCTCTGTGAGAATAGAGAGGTTTGAGTATGTGTCTCTGTGAGAATAGAGAGGTTTGAGTATGTGTCTCTGTGAGAATAGGGAATAGGGAGGTTTGAGTATGTGTCTCTGTGAGAATAGAGAGGTTTGAGTATGTGTCTCTGTGAGAATAGAGAGGTTTGAGTGTGTGTCTCTGTGAGAATAGAGAGGTTTGAGTATGTGTCTCTGTGAGAATAGGGAATAGGGAGGTTTGAGTATGTGTCTCTGTGAGAATAGAGAGGTTTGAGTGTGTGTCTCTGTGAGAATAGAGAGGTTTGAGTGTGTGTCTCTGTGAGAATAGAGAGGTTTGAGTATGTCTCTCTGTGAGAATAGAGAGGTTTGAGTATGTGTCTCTGTGAGAATAGAGAGGTTTGAGTATGTGTCTCTGTGAGAATAGGGAATAGGGAGGTTTGAGTATGTGTCTCTGTGAGAATAGAGAGGTTTGAGTATGTGTCTCTGTGAGAATAGAGAGGTTTGAGTGTGTGTCTCTGTGAGAATAGGGAGGTTTGAGGGTAGCACTTTACAGATCAGTAATAAGTAGGTAATTTTATAGTAATTTATACCTAATTTTATGGTAATAATAATTTTTACCCACATGTTACAAGTAATAACGGTGCAATTTCCAGACAATTACTGTGCAGTTTCTAGGCAATAACGATGCAAACTGCTTGGTATACAGTTGTATTGTTTCTGTTACTACACTGAAACAAATGAAGTAATTTCACACAAACTACATGGTATCAGGGCTGTAAAATACACTATCGCATGTTCCTACTTAATTTCTCAGCTGCGTTGATATACCCACCAAGTATCCTCTTTCTGACAGTTAGTGTTGTTTTGTGTAATTGCCTTGAAAGAAATTGTGCAATTTTAGGGAAATTGCAGAGTATGAGGGCTGTAAAATGCAGAATCACCTATTTCCACTCAGTTACTTATTTAAAAAGGAACGAATGGTAGTGAATGACCCGTTAAGGTTCACTTTATTGAACATACATACTGCAAAAAAACTGTTCTGTTACAGGTAGCATGGGGTATGATGAGAACAAACAATAAGGACTATAAACTCAGAACTCGTAATTGCCTTGCTAACATCATTGTTTAACCCCACTATTTTAAGGTGTCTATTTGTAGTGCAGTTTATTTCATAGATGAATATTAACGAGCGACACCAAACCAGTAGGCTAGTATCATATTTATGTGCTTGAAGGGATTGTGTGGTTTGATTCCATGCGCGAGCACGATAAGAGGAGAATCCATCGGCATCAGTAATCCACAATATAACGTGCATCCCTCTCGTCGTCTGATCAGTTTTTTTTGCTATTGGGAGTAGCCTGCAGTAGTTGGCAGTCCACAAACAGCAGCTCAGTCAAATAATATATGAAATGATCCACCATGTAGCTAATTCACTCCGTTTTTACCTTTTCTCTCCAAGCAGTTAAACTTGAGTCCGAAGTTCTACTGATACACAGACAAACGTTCCCACCAAATACAGTACTTCAGTGATAAAGCAGAATACGTGCACTCACTGAAAATAGTGGTTTAAGCGAATAAAGTAGTCTAGCTCTATTGTTTTCCGTGGAGTTGTATTCAGCGATCTCGTTTATCTCCCTTTCCCTTCCTGTGAACCTTGACCTCAAACAACTGTGTCATTGGTGCACAAATTAAATTTAAAATACATATACATTTTCTTTAAAAGACATAAGGTTAAATTCTCTTACAATGTGTCCCTTGTAAATAAATTAGCATTTAACCAAATTAAATACGCTGTTTTTAACATCACATAAAAGCATGGACCTCTCCACCAATGAGAAACAAGGGTGACAGGAAGTGTATGAACTAAACCGCCAAGTTGGGAAGACGCAGGAAGAATGAGAGTTGGAGAAAGATGACTAGTTTGTTAGTTGTTTAAACCACGATTTTCTGTGAATGAAAGTAGACGGTTTACATATGTCCCAGGTGATTTAGAACTAAGAACAGAGTTACATGTTTTAAAAATAGTTCAATGTTTTAATCTTACTTTGTTGTTTTTTTTTTAAATATATTGTTCAGTTTCTTTCCTTTTGTTTTGATCACGCCCATTACCAGTGCCGGCTAAAAAACATAATTTTGCAATATTGAAATTGTTTAATAAAGTGAACGTTTGTGGTTGAAGAGAATGGATGTCATGCACATACTTCAAACAAAATTAATAAAAGTTCTGCAGTCTAGGTATTTATTAAAGTCAACAATTTCAGCATATGGTAGCATATTTCACAGATGGTAATAACTGAGTAATTGAGTGGAAATGGGTGATTCTGTATTTTACAGCACTGATAATGCACAATTGCCCTAAAACTACCTAATTTATTTCAAGGTAATTGCACAAAAACAACACTATCTTAAGGAAGATAACACAGCTGAGAAATTAAGTAGGAACATGCGATAGTGTATTAATTAATTTGTTTCATTGTAGTAACAGAAACTATATGACATTTTATTATCTAAGTGCTACAATGACTTGGTTAGTATCTTTCATCACTGTGTTGTTATGTCATAACATCTGATAGTAGCCATGCACTTACCAACATTTTACTCCTTCATAACACCACCATGCTGGTGTAATTACAGTCATATTACTTTACAATAAGTCAATCCTGAAATTTATCATTTTAGTATTTACACATTTACTTTAAATAATTACCATTTTATTATACCTTCAAATCAAAGCAATTCGCATTGTTATTGTCTAGCAATTTCACAGTAATTGTCTGGAAACTGCACCGTAATTACTTGTAATATGTGGTTAAAAATTATTATTACCCTGAAATTAGATATAAATTACCATTAAATTACCTACTTATTACTGATCTGTAAAGTAAAGTGTTACCAGCGAGTCTGTTATATGTGTGTGTGTCTGAGCGAGTGTGTTATATGTGTGTGTGTGTGTGTGTCTCTGAGCGAGTGTTTTATATGTGTGATATATGTGTGTGTGTGTGTGTCTCTGAGCGAGTGTGTTATATGTGTGTGTGTGAGAGTGTCTCTGAGCGAGTGTGTTATATGTGTGTTATGTGTGTGTGTGTGTGTGTGTGTGTGTGTCTGAGCACGTGTGTTATATGTGTGTGTGTGTGTGTCTGAGCGAGTGTGTTATATGTGTGTGTGAGTGTCTCTAAGCGAGTGTGTTATATGTGTGTGTGTGTGTGTGTGTCTGAGCGAGTGTGTTATATGTGTGTGTGTGTGTGTCTGAGCGAGTGTGTTATGTGTGTGTGTGTGTGTGTGTGTGTGTGTGTGTGTGTCTGAGCGAGTGTGTTATATGTGTGTGTGTGAGTGTCTGAGCGAGTGTGTTATATATGTGTGTGTGTGAGTGTCTGAGCGAGTGTGTTATATGTGTGTGTGAGTGTCTCTAAACGAGTGTGTTTTGTGTGTGTGTGTGTGTGTGTGTGTGTGTCCAGCGTCACTGATGTTGGTGCTGCTGGAACTTATCTGGGCTGGCATTCTTTCCTCTAAAATGGCAGTTTTCTCACACACATACACACACACACATACACACAGAGACACATACACACACACAGGCCTCACTAATGTGACTCGGTCTACGCTGGTGAGATTTTTATCTTAACTGGCGTTGTATCCTGTTTAATGGCAGGTTTCAGTGCAGTGTGTGTGTGTATGTATGTGTGTGTGTGTGTGTGTGTGTGTGTGTGTGTATGTGTATGTGTGTGTAAGTGTGTGTGTGTGTGTGTGTGTGTGTAAGGGCAGGATTCAGTGCAGTATGTGTGTGTGTGTGTGTAAGGGCAGGATTCAGTGCAGTGTGTGTGTGTGTAAGGGCAGGATTCAGTGCAGTGTGTGTGTGTGTGTAAGGGTAGGGTTCAGTGCAGTGTGTCCGTTTGTGTGTGTGTGTAATGGAAGGATTTAGTGTGGTGGGAATGCTAAAGTACACAGGCCCTTCTAATACAAATACTGGCAAACATATGAACACACACACACACACACACACACACACACACACACACACAAATCATGCATGAAAGCACCTGTGACATCATTTTTCCAGATGGATTTAGTTGACATGCTCTCTATTCATAGCTGAATATTTATGCTAATGTGTAGAGTTACTGTAGAAATGTGATATTCATGCTAATGTGATATTTATGCTAATGTGTAGGGTTATATATGTAATATTTATATTTATGCTAATGTATAGAGTTTTATATGTGATATTTATGCTAATATGTGGAGTTTTACATTTGATATTTTGTTCAGGTTATGCGTTTATAGTATTTACACTGAACGAGAATTTCATTTCAAGTTTTTCGTAATTACCTACGTTATTATTATGATGATTATTATTATTATTATTATTATTACCTATATTATTGTACTACATGCATACAATAAATTATAGTGTAGTGCAGTTAAAATAACAGTGTGTATAGACAGTAAAATGTGTTCAATAGTAATTAATATACATACAGTATAAGTGTGTAGTTACTGTAGAAATGTGTAGTTACTGTAGAAATGTAGTTACTGTAAAAGTGTGTAGTTACTGTAGAAGTGTAGTTACTGTAGAAGAGTAGTTACTGTAGACGTGTCTAGAGTTACTGTAGAATTGTGTAGTTACTGTAGAAGTGTAGTTAATATAGAAGTGTGCAGTTACTCTAGAAGTTTACTTACTGTACAAGAGTGTAGTTACTGTAGAAGTGTCTAGAGTTACTGTATAAGAGTGTAGTTACTAGGGGTGTGAATCTTTTAGCCACAAAACGGTCCGATTCGATCTCAATTCACGGGCTATGACCCGATTCAGGGCCGATTAATAAAAAATAGTAACCCATTAGGTACGATTCGATCTGGTTCGATTTGGTTCGATTTGATACATATTGACAATTTCAAAGCCCTTTGTTACTAGGAAAAAGAGAAAAAAACATAATGACATTTCAAAACTGCATTCTTTTGTTTATTTTGTATCCCAGAGAATAAAAACACAAAAACTGGTAACCAGATGCCTGCCTTAAGTTCACAATCTGCATGTACTTGAAATACAACACAAAACAAAAACTAACCCAATAAGTTTACCAGATATCAAAAATGAAAAAATGGACATTATTAAACAAGTGCCATTCATTGGCAAAAATCTAAGTTATTAGTTTTTCATGGGAGTTTTACCAACTGACAAACAAGTACAACATACTGTATAACTTGATATGTGCCTCTTAGGGCTTTATGCATGTCAGTCAGACATGCTGCGATAATTTGTTAGAATGCAGCATGGCATTGAGTAAAAAACAGGGCTGAAGTTAGAAGTGGCCATGCTCTTCCCTGATTTCCCCATTTAAATACGCTTACCTGACTTGTTACACCACCCAGGTGTAGTTACTCAAAATGAAACTTGACTTTTTTGCATGTAGATAGAAAATGGCACTGCAATGAAAGGCGTACTGTAGTAACACCTTGGGAGCACTACGACAACGCATTGATATCTTCACTCCTATATTTTTTTCTCTCCCCCCTCTGGAGGGAAAAATATTAGGAGTTAAATATTAGAAGGTATCAATGAATCGACTGACCATGTTCATTACAAACACAGTTGCCTATGTAACTATAGTTTCTCTGAACTTAGAGGTTAGTTTGAAGAGACTCGTATTATCTTCCGATTAGCAAACTAATTTAGCATGCTAGCAGACTAATACGCTTCCATGGTGGAGTATTTTTACATGCCTGCTAGAGGAAAACGTACAGTCTGTCAAACTCAGAGTTGTAGGAGCACTTGTTTTGGCTGTTTCCATGATAAAGCATTTAACTACTTGCTATGTGGTGCACAACTATTTCCTCAGACAATTAATTACATTCTTAAAACATGTTTACTTGGCTAACTTTAGCCTGCTAATCCTGTTGTCCTAATGTCACTCGTAACATCTTATCTTATGAAACATATTAGACATAAATGGGCTAATACTGCTGGAAACTCACAATAAATAGGAACACTAACCACAAACGTTTAGGATTTATCCAGTTTAATCCATAAATCAACACATATGCAAGCCTGCAATCTGTCATGTTCGCTGCTCTGAGGCGCCACAGTTTTCCTTTGTTTATGTTGGGTCTAATGCATGTGTAGTGGAGACAGGCGGGGAAAGGACACACAAACAACATTCCCTGAAATCTTCCCTCTCCCTGAATTAGCATCGGAACCTCCCCTAATGGAAACACGGCTTATATTAACCCTGAAAACACCTTACAAAACATGATTGCAATGTGACATGCGGTTTTGTGCATACATTTATATATGTATTTGCAATACAACAATGTACTTGAATGTAAGTGCTGGAAACCGATTTAGGGCCATCGGACCGGGCCATCGGACCGTGCCTTCGGACCGTTCGTAGTGCATCTGAACCGATCTGGGCTCCACGGACCGGTTCAGTCAGACTGCATTGGTCACAGTCCGATGCAAAACGGAGTATCGTTACACCACTAGCAGTTACTGTAGAAGAGTGTAGTTACTGTAGAAGTGTCTAGAGTTACTGTAGAAGTGTGTAGTGACTAGGGATGTTAACCGGTGACCGTCTGACCGATGGTTGACCGCATCAACATTGTCTGGTCATAATTTTCTGCCGTTGGTTAAATAAATAAATAAATAAATAAATAAGCCTATCATTACACTGCACAAACTCTTTTGCGTTGTAGTGCAGGCTACTCTTTAAAAATGAGAAATGTTATAGCAGAATAAGATGGAATGTTAATGTAATAATTTATTAATAGCAAACGCAGAGCGCAACTAATCTAAGTGGCCTTTCGCGCGTGTTTAGAATGTTTGCTCTAGAAGTTCTATTACCTCAGGTCAACTTTGTGCTTTCTTTACGTTTTGAGCAGAGACTTCGACAGCTAGTCGACAGCTTCGACCAAAAACTACAACGAATTTATGTTTATTATTAAACTATTCTCGCAATCATTTTTGGCAGGCGAATGTCTTTCGTTAAATGTCGGCCCACAGGCGGCAAGATGACAGACTTCACTGTGCAGCTTGTAGCCTAGTCGGTGCATGTCGAAACCAAAACGGCAGAATGAGAATTGGAACATTTTAGGATAAACGGTGGATGACTTGTCGTAGGTATTCATCTGACAGGCCATATTAAAATTACTTGACGGGTGGGCTACGGCAAAAGGAGTTTGTGCAGCTACAGACACAGGTTGCAATCGGTAAGTTTTTTTCTGCCAGCAGTACAGTTTCCTCACATGGAATGTTTCCTGTATTTGTGACTGTAAAAAAAAAAACATAAAATGCTTTTAACATGACATCAAGCTCAACCTCGCAGTGTGCTGACTCGTTTTCAAAAAGTGACTGAAGGATGCCACGGTGCGTAATGTGCGGTTATGCACGTCTGAGAGCCAAAACATTTTTTAACCCCTCGGTGACCGACTTCAACCGGTTAATGACGGTCAGTGGTCGGTCAAGAGATTTATCATTTTTCGCCATCCCTAGTAGTTACTGTAGAAGTGCAGTTACTGTAGAAATGTGTAGTTACTGTAGAAGTGTAGTTACTGTAGAAGAGAGTAGTTACTGTAGAAGTGTGTAGTTACTGTAGAAGAGTGTAGTTACTGTAGAAGTGTAGTTACTGTAGAAGAGAGTAGTTACTGTAGAAGTGTGTAGTTACTGTAGAAGAGTGTAGTTACTCTAGAAGTGTAGTTACTGTAGAAGTGCAGTTACTGTAGAAGTGTGTCGATTTGTCTAGTTGAAGTGAATTAAATATTGATTAAATACCCTGGCACACACAAACACAGACACACACACATATGCACGCGACAGGACGTACGCATGCAGACACACACACACACACACACACACACACACACACACACACACACACACGTGAAACCCCACAGGCATGTGGTAAAGTACATACACACACACACACACACACACACATGTGGTAAAGTACATACACACACACACACACACACACACATGTGGTAAAGTACATGTCTGTAGAGTCAGGACCCACACACACACACACACACACACACACACACACACACACACACACACACACATGTGGTAAAGTACACACACACACACACACACACATGTGGTAAAGTACATGTCTGTAGAGTCAGGACCCACACACACACACACACACACATGTGGTAAAGTACATACACACACACACACACACACACACACATGTGGTAAAGTACATACACACACACACACACACACACACATGTGGTAAAGTACATGTCTGTAGAGTCAGGTCAATTTGAAGGTCATGCTCAAAATGCAGGAACACTAGCAATGTGTGTGTGTGTGTGTGTGTGTGTGTGTGTGTGTGTGTGTGTGTGTGTGTGTGTGTGTGTGTGTGTGAGTGTGTGTGTGTGTCCACATGTGTGTGTGTGTGTGTGTGTGTGTGTGTGTGTGTCCACATGTGTGTGTGTGTGTGTGTGTGTGTGTGTGTGTGTGTGTGTGTGTGTGTGTGAGTGTGTGTGTGTGTCCACATGTGTGTGTGTGTGTGTGTGTGTGTGTGTGTGTGTGTGTGTGTGTGTGTGTCCACATGTGTGTGTGTGTGTGTGTGTGTGTGTGTGTGTGTCCACGTGTGTGTGTGTGTGTGTCCACATGTGTGTGTGTGTGTGTGTGTGTGTGTGTGTGTGTGTGTGTGTGTGAGTGTGTGTGTGTGTCCACATGTGTGTGTGTGTGTGTGTGTGTGTGTGTGTGTGTGTGTGTGTGTGTGTGTCCACATGTGTGTGTGTGTGTGTGTGTGTGTGTGTGTGTGTGTGTCCACATGTGTGTGTGTGTGTGTGTGTGTGTGTGTGTGTGGGAGATGAGTTTGTGACCGTCTGGAGAGCAGTGTATGAGCAGCTGCATGTGTGTGTATATGTCATGCATGGACAGTACAGTGTGTGTGTGTGTGTGTGTGTGTGTGTGTCTGTGTGTCTGTGTGGGAGATGAGTTTGTGACCGTCTGCATGGAGAGTACAGTGTGTGTGTGTGTGTGTGTGTGTGTGTGTGTGTGTGTGTGTCTGTGTGGGAGATGAGTTTGTGACCGTCTGCATGGAGAGCACAGTGTGTGTGTGTGTGTGTGTGTGTGTGTGTGTGTGTGTCTGTGTGGGAGATGAGTTTGTGACCGTCTGCATGGAGAGCACAGTGTGTGTGTGTGTGTGTGTGTCTGTGTGGGAGATGAGTTTGTGACCGTCTGCATGGAGAGCACAGTGTGTGTGTTTGTGTGTCTGTGTGTGTGTCGGCGATTGCAGTGTGTGTTTGTTGGGGGTAGTGCAGTCTGTGTGGGGGCAGTGAGTGTGTGTGTGTGGGAGCTGTGTGTGTGTGTGTGTGAGAGAGGGTGTGTGTGTAATGCGTAGGACTGTGAGGTCATGCAGGCTGAGTTTGAGCAGGAGCTTTAGGGAGGTAAGGCGCTCCACTGAGGCAGATACACACACTCACACACACACACTCACACACACACACACACACACACACAGACTCCCTGTCACACACCATCACACACACTCAGTCACACACAGCGCTGTGGGGATTTACACACTACACAAACAGAGAGACACCCCTACACACACACACACACACACACACACACACACAGGCCCTGCCCTGGAAAATCCATCTGAGCTGTAGAGCTGCTCCTCGAAGCTGGCCATGAGTAGCGTACATGGCCATAAATCTGTGTGTGTGTGTGTGTGTGTGTGTGTGTGTGTGTGTGTGTGTGTGTGTGTGTGTGCATGAGTGGCGTACATTGCCATAAATCTGCTGATGGGCCTATTATATGCTCTCAAACATTACATATCCCTGCATGTGTGTGTGTGTGCGTGCGTGTGTGTGTGTGTGTATGTGTGTGAGTGTGTGTGTGTGTGTGTGTGAGTGAGAGAGAGCGAGAGTGCGGGAGAGAGAAAGTGTGTTTGCCACTGTTCTCTAAACACCAGACGTCATTAATGAAGACCACACAGCACCCGATTCTGTGTGTGTGTGTGTGTGTGTGTGTGTGTGTGTGTGTGTGTGTGTGTGTGTGTGTGTGTGTGTGTGTGTATGCTTGTGTGTGTACAGTTCCTAACCCTGGGTAGATTATTACAGAGATCTCTTGTAAGTATGTTGACTCCTTGGGTCTGTGTGTGTGTATGTGTATGTATATCTGTGTGTGTGTGTGTGTGTGTGTGTGTGTGTGTGTGTGTGTGTGTGTGTGTGTGTGTGTCAGAAGATTTGTGCAGCATAGCACTGATTTGTGATGTTAAGATCACTATGTGTGTGTGTGTGTGTGTGTGTGTGTGTGTGTGTGTGTATGATAAACTGTCGTTAAAGCCTCTCTCTGTGGACTACATTACAGTCCAGGTGCAGAGGATCAGAGTGTCTTCCAGTATGTGTGTGCGTCTGTGTGTGTGTGTGTGTGTGTGTGTGCCATGTGACCATTCAAATGACTATGACATACAGACTCTAGAAATGTAGGAGTAAACACACACACTTCATGCACAATGAATAAAAACACACACACACACACACACACACACACACACACACACACACACACACACACACACACACACACACACATCCCCAAAAGGGTCCTCCTCAACACACACACACACACACACACACACACACACACACACATCCCCAAAAGGTCCTCCTCAACACACACACACACACACACACACACACACACACACACACACACACATCCCCAAAAGGTCCTCCTCAACACACACACACACACACACACACACACACACACACACACACACACATCCCCAAAAGGGTCCTCCTCAACACACACACACACATCCCCAAAAGGGTCCTCCTCAACACACACACACACACACACACACACACACACACACACACACAGACACACATCCCCAAAAGGGTCCTCCTCAACACACACACACACACACACATCCCCAAAAGGTCCTCCTCAACACACACACACACACACACACACACACACACACACACACACAGACACACATCCCCAAAAGGGTCCTCCTCAACACACACACACACACACACATCCCCAAAAGGGTCCTCCTCAACACACACACACACACACATCCCCAAAAGGGTCCTCCTCAACACACACACACACACACACATCCCCAAAAGGGTCCTCCTCAACACACACACACACACACACACACACACACACACACACATCCCCAAAAGGGTCCTCCACACACACACACACACACACACACACACACATCCCCAAAAGGGTCCTCCTCAACACACACACACACACACACACACATCCCCAAAAGGTCCTCCACACACACACATTTCCAAAAAATATATATAATATACACTTATATATACGTTGACACAAATACACATGCAGATTCACTGGCATGTGCACACACACTCACACACACACAGGCACACACACACACACACACACACACACACACACTAACACAGTGACTTTATACCAGCACAAACACGCACACACACACATTGCTTATGTTAGAGCCAAGCCTAGCAGCAGTTTAAACCACCAATTTTGGATAAAGCTTCAGGCATACGTGCAGTCAGGCAGACACACACACACACACATGCGCGCACGCACACACACACACACACACACACACAGTTATCCAATCTTTATCTCAACATCGACGACTGTCAGAAATGTAGGCCTATGCAAACACACACACTGATCCTTCTTTAAACAGCACTGATTCACTTCACACACACACACACACACACACACACAATGATACTTCTTTAAACAGCACTGATTCACTTCACACACACACACACACACACACACTGATACTTCTTGAAATAGTTTTGTATTATAACCTCACACACACACAAACCCTGTCTCTGAGACACACTTCTCTGAGATGTTACACAAACAAACACACACACAAACATGTGCTTTAACCCACACACACACACACACACACTTCACACAGACATACACACACACACTTTCACACACACACACACACACTTCACACAGACATACACACACACACTGTTC
>CM050213.1:32542500-32550000 GCA_027475355.1 Coilia nasus | reverse complement strand
GTGGCTAGCTTGACATACTTAGTCAACAAAGGATAGACAAAGTACATATCACCCTATGTGATAACTGCCTTACACCTTATATGTAACTGCTGAAATGTTTTTATTCACATTTGAGAAAGGGGGGAAATTTACTTTGGCTATATGAAAGTGTAGGCTACTCGACTAGTATTAGCTGACAGGTTTTGCTAGATTGGTAGCCTTTGCCAGGCAAACCAGTCCGACTTTTTAAAAATGAAAGCAACTTTATTGGCTAATAGATGACAGATGGGGTTTAACATTTGTGACAAAAAAAAGTTTCGGGGTCAACACAGCCACTTTCCTTGCCTTGGCTGTCCATGTTTGTTAGTCTAGCTAGCTATCGCGCCGATATTGTGCCCTGTTTTGAAAAGAAAAGTATAAAAAACATTTTGTGAATCTAGGTGATGTGTGTGTGTGTGTGTGAGAGAGAGAGAGAGAGAGAGAGAGAGAGAGGGAGAGAGAAAGGGAGAGAGAGAATGTTGATGCAGCTGTGTCATAAGACAGATGGTGATATGTTGTCTCTCTTCTCTTTATAGGTAACCACGAGTACAAGTTTGTAAGGTAATTTAGGGTAATAGGCAATTCTTATGGTGCAATGTCTAGTATATATATATATATATATATTTATTTATTTAAAACATGTAAACGTGAAAAAAAACAAATGTATTAAACTGGCTGATCGTTGTAAATTGTCAATTTTTATTTATTCTTTCTTTTTAAATTTAAAATAGACACATTGAAAAAACATATGTATTACGAATGATTGTTATTTATGTATGATTTATTCATATAAAACGTTAACACATTCAAAATAAACAAAAATGTATTGAACCTTATACTATGTGTGGTCAGTCTGTGGGATAATATTTACATGTATACATTTATATTCTTTTAAATCATAAATTGAATTGCATTTATATTCATTTTAATGCCTTGTTTGAATTATATAGCCATAATAAGGCTAAAGAAAATATGGTGGGTAACAAGTGGCAAAAGGGCGGCCCTTTATCTGAAACCGCTTTTGAGCCACCGGCGGACCGCCAAAGAACCGATGAGCAAAACGCCAGTTGGGCCACTGGTGGAAGCCGCCGTTGGACCGACAACTCTGCCACTGGTGGGCCGCCAGTGGGCCACTGACCTATTGCTATCTGGGTAGCAGGGCTAAAAACTAACTAGTTGTGCAGCTAGCAGGCTAAACACTTACTAATGTGGACACTAGGTTGTGGTTGTGGCTGTGGTAGCAGGGTTAAACACTAATATGTGTGTGTGTGAGTGTGTTTGAGTGTGTGTATGTGAGTGTGTGTGTGTGTGTGTGTGTGTGAGTGAGTGTGTGTGTGCGTGTGTGTGTGTGTGTGTGTGTGTGTGTGTGTGAGAGAGTGAGTGTGTGAGAGAGAGAGTGTGTGTGTGTGTGAGTGTGTGTGTGTGTGTGTGAGAGAGAGAGTGAGTGTGTGTTTGTGTGTGTGTGAGAGAGAGAGTGAGTGTGTGTGTGTGTGTGTGTGAGAGTGAGTGTGTGTGTGTGAGAGAGAGTGAGTGTGTGTGTGTGTGTGTGTGTGTGTGTGTGTGTGTGTGTGTGTGTGTGTGTGTGTGAGTTGTCTGCCTCCCTTTTATGCTGCAGTCTTACGAGTCGGGCCGTAACATAAATTGGGGCCTCGTCCGGGATGCTGCTCTCTACATTGGATCAACAGGACTTCTGTGCTTTGGTGAGTTACTACTCCTGTTGCATACTCACTTTAGCGACTTGAGAAGCTCCCTCAGGAAGTGTGTTTCAGCTGAGTCAGGCCTGGCTTGACTTTTCCTTCGGAACACAGGTTGTTGTTTTGCTTTGTTGTTTTAGTTTGTTTTGTGTGTGGCTATCCCGGGTGGGGGTACGTATCAGAGTGTGGTGTTTGACTGTGTCACTGGTCAGCTACCTGCTCATGAGTTAAAACGTTTAAAGTCGCCTCGAGCCTGGTATGCCACAGAAGAGCAGCAAGGTTCAGTTAGCCTTTTGTTAATGTTAGGTGTGGGAGCCATCTTGTTACTGGTGATGTGCTGTAGTTTTAACTCAACATGGGGTTTTGTGTTTCCCCATTGTTTGTGCTAAGTGTCTACCCATTTGTGTAGTTTGAGCTGGCAGGTAGCATATTAGTGATGCCTTAATGTTTTGTGGCATGTGGTGTAGCTGGTACTTTTGGAGCATTTAATGCCTTGTGATGTGTAATGTAGTGACATGCTTGGTTAGTCCCATAGTAGAGATTGGCTACATGTTTTGGAGCATTTAATGCTTTGTGATGTGTAATGTAGTGGCATGCTTGGTTAGTCCCATAGTAGAGATTGGCTACATGTTTTGGAGCATTTAATGCTTTGTGATGTGTAATGTAGTGGCATGCTTGGTTAGTCCCATAGTAGAGATTGGCTACATGTTTTGGAGCATTTAATGCTTTGTGATGTGTAATGTAGTGGCATGCTTGGTTAGTCCCATAGTAGAGATTGGCTACATGTTTTGGAGCATTTAATGCTTTGTGATGTGTAATGTAGTGGCATGCTTGGTTAGTCCCATAGTAGAGATTGGCTACATGTTTTGGAGCATTTAATGCTTTGTGATGTGTAATGTAGTGGCATGCTTGGTTAGTCCCATAGTAGAGATTGGCTACATGTTTTGGAGCATTTAATGCTTTGTGATGTGTAATGTAGTGGCATGCTTGGTTAGTCCCATAGTAGAGATTGGCTACATGTTTTGGAGCATTTAATGCTTTGTGATGTGTAATGTAGTGGCATGCTTGGTTAGTCCCATAGTAGAGATTGGCTACATGTTTTGGAGCATTTAATGCTTTGTGATGTGTAATGTAGTGGCATGCTTGGTTAGTCCCATAGTAGAGATTGGCTACATGTTTTGGAGCATTTAATGCTTTGTGATGTGTAATGTAGTGGCATGCTTGGTTAGTCCCATAGTAGAGATTGGCTACATGTTTTGGAGCATTTAATGCTTTGTGATGTGTAATGTAGTGGCATGCTTGGTTAGTCCCATAGTAGAGATTGGCTACATGTTTTGGAGCATTTAATGCTTTGTGATGTGTAATGTAGTGGCATGCTTGGTTAGTCCCATAGTAGAGATTGGCTACATGTTTTGGAGCATTTAATGCCTTGTGATGTGTAATGTAGTGGCATGCTTGGTTAGTCCCATAGTAGAGATTGGCTGCATGTTTTGGAGCATTTAATGCCTTGTGATGTGTAATGTAGTGGCATGCTTGGTTAGTCCCATAGTAGAGATTGGCTACATGTTTTGGAGCATTTAATGCCTTGTGACGTGTAATGTAGTGGCATGCTTGGTTAGTCCCATAGTAGAGATTGGCTGCATGTTTTGGAGCATTTAATGCCTTGTGATGTGTAATGTAGTGGCATGCTTGGTTAGTCCCATAGTAGAGATTGGCTACATGCTTGGTTAGTCCCATAGTAGAGATTGGTGATGTGTAATGTAGTGGCATGCTTGGTTAGTCCCATAGTAGAGATTGGTGATGTGTAATGTAGTGGCATGCTTGGTTAGTCCCATAGTAGAGATTGGCTACATGCTTGGTTAGTCCCATAGTAGAGATTGGCTACATGCTTGGTTAGTCCCATAGTAGAGATTGGCTACATGCTTGGTTAGTCCCATAGTAGAGATTGGCTACATGCTTGGTTAGTCCCATAGTAGAGATTGGCTACATGCTTGGTTAGTCCCATAGTAGAGATTGGCTACATGTTTTGGAGCATTTAATGCTTTGTGACGTGTAATGTAGTGACATGCTTGGTTAGTCCCATAGTAGAGATTGGCTACATGTTTTGGAGCATTTAATGCCTTGTGACGTGTAATGTAGTGGCATGCTTGGTTAGTCCCATAGTAGAGATTGGCTACATGCTTGGTTAGTCCCATAGTAGAGATTGGCTACATGCTTGGTTAGTCCCATAGTAGAGATTGGCTACATGCTTGGTTAGTCCCATAGTAGAGATTGGCTACATGTTTTGGAGCATTTAATGCCTTGTGATGTGTAATGTAGTGGCATGCTTGGTTAGTCCCATAGTAGAGATTGGCTACATGTTTTGGAGCATTTAATGCCTTGTGATGTGTAATGTAGTGGCATGCTTGGTTAGTCCCATAGTAGAGATTGGCTACATGCTTGGTTAGTCCCATAGTAGAGATTGGCTACATGTTTTGGAGCATTTAATGCTTTGTGACGTGTAATGTAGTGGCATGCTTGGTTAGTCCCATAGTAGAGATTGGCTACATGTTTGGGAGCATTTAATGCCTTGTGATGTGTAATGTAGTGGCATGCTTGGTTAGTCCCATAGTAGAGATTGGCTACATGCTTGGTTAGTCCCATAGTAGAGATTGGCTGCATGTTTGGGAGCATTTAATGCCTTGTGATGTGTAATGTAGTGGCATGCTTGGTTAGTCCCATAGTAGAGATTGGCTACATGCTTGGTTAGTCCCATAGTAGAGATTGGCTACATGCTTGGTTAGTCCCATAGTAGAGATTGGCTGCTTGGTTAGTCCCATAGTAGAGATTGGCTGCATGTTTGGGAGCATTTAATGCCTTGTGACGTGTAATGTAGTGGCATGCTTGGTTAGTCCCATAGTAGAGATTGGCTACATGTTTTGGAGCATTTAATGCCTTGTGATGTGTAATGTAGTGGCATGCTTGGTTAGTCCCATAGTAGAGATTGGCTGCTTGGTTAGTCCCATAGTAGAGATTGGCTACATGCTTGGTTAGTCCCATAGTAGAGATTGGCTACATGCTTGGTTAGTCCCATAGTAGAGATTGGCTACATGCTTGGTTAGTCCCATAGTAGAGATTGGCTACATGTTTTGGAGCATTTAATGCCTTGTGATGTGTAATGTAGTGGCATGCTTGGTTAGTCCCATAGTAGAGATTGGCTACATGTTTTGGAGCATTTAATGCCTTGTGATGTGTAATGTAGTGGCATGCTTGGTTAGTCCCATAGTAGAGATTGGCTACATGCTTGGTTAGTCCCATAGTAGAGATTGGCTACATGTTTTGGAGCATTTAATGCTTTGTGACGTGTAATGTAGTGGCATGCTTGGTTAGTCCCATAGTAGAGATTGGCTACATGTTTGGGAGCATTTAATGCCTTGTGATGTGTAATGTAGTGGCATGCTTGGTTAGTCCCATAGTAGAGATTGGCTACATGCTTGGTTAGTCCCATAGTAGAGATTGGCTGCATGTTTGGGAGCATTTAATGCCTTGTGATGTGTAATGTAGTGGCATGCTTGGTTAGTCCCATAGTAGAGATTGGCTACATGCTTGGTTAGTCCCATAGTAGAGATTGGCTACATGCTTGGTTAGTCCCATAGTAGAGATTGGCTGCTTGGTTAGTCCCATAGTAGAGATTGGCTGCATGTTTGGGAGCATTTAATGCCTTGTGACGTGTAATGTAGTGGCATGCTTGGTTAGTCCCATAGTAGAGATTGGCTACATGTTTTGGAGCATTTAATGCCTTGTGATGTGTAATGTAGTGGCATGCTTGGTTAGTCCCATAGTAGAGATTGGCTGCTTGGTTAGTCCCATAGTAGAGATTGGCTACATGCTTGGTTAGTCCCATAGTAGAGATTGGCTACATGCTTGGTTAGTCCCATAGTAGAGATTGGCTACATGCTTGGTTAGTCCCATAGTAGAGATTGGCTACATGTTTTGGAGCATTTAATGCCTTGTGATGTGTAATGTAGTGGCATGCTTGGTTAGTCCCATAGTAGAGATTGGCTACATGTTTTGGAGCATTTAATGCCTTGTGATGTGTAATGTAGTGGCATGCTTGGTTAGTCCCATAGTAGAGATTGGCTACATGCTTGGTTAGTCCCATAGTAGAGATTGGCTACATGTTTTGGAGCATTTAATGCTTTGTGACGTGTAATGTAGTGGCATGCTTGGTTAGTCCCATAGTAGAGATTGGCTACATGTTTGGGAGCATTTAATGCCTTGTGATGTGTAATGTAGTGGCATGCTTGGTTAGTCCCATAGTAGAGATTGGCTACATGCTTGGTTAGTCCCATAGTAGAGATTGGCTGCATGTTTGGGAGCATTTAATGCCTTGTGATGTGTAATGTAGTGGCATGCTTGGTTAGTCCCATAGTAGAGATTGGCTACATGCTTGGTTAGTCCCATAGTAGAGATTGGCTACATGCTTGGTTAGTCCCATAGTAGAGATTGGCTGCTTGGTTAGTCCCATAGTAGAGATTGGCTGCATGTTTGGGAGCATTTAATGCCTTGTGACGTGTAATGTAGTGGCATGCTTGGTTAGTCCCATAGTAGAGATTGGCTACATGTTTTGGAGCATTTAATGCCTTGTGATGTGTAATGTAGTGGCATGCTTGGTTAGTCCCATAGTAGAGATTGGCTACATGCTTGGTTAGTCCCATAGTAGAGATTGGCTGCATGCTTGGTTAGTCCCATAGTAGAGATTGGCTGCTTGTTTGGGAACTGCATGTACAACATGTTAAACTCTGGAGTTTGAGTTGTGGTATACTCAAAAATGCTACATCTCTTTTATTGCATTTAAAACATTGGTAGTGCCAATATTGGATACCTCTTGTTAGATTTGTGTGTGTTTTTATTTTTCAGGTTAAATGATGTGTGTGTGCTTTTCCCATAGTTTTCCACCATGGATCAAAAAAAGTTGTAAGGCACCAACATAAACCTTACTGTTGCTGTGACTATGATCTTTGCAGGGTATTGACTGTTGAAATGGGTAAATGTAAATGGTGTATCCACATTTTAAGGTAGACATCAGATTTTGGGTGGTGAGAGTACCTGCAACAAGACCAGCACTTAGACTTGACGAGTCACTGTGTGTGACTGGATCCACCTGTTGGTCAGGTGGTGAGTGTTTCTCACCTGTTGGTCAGGTGAGTGTGTTCCTCATTTGCATCACTGTCCTGAGAGGGGACTGTGATTGCAGTTCTGTGGTAGGAATGCGAAAGCTGGATGTTCTAGGGAAGAACACTGGTTGAGGGAATCTGAAGCCCTGTGGGGGTTTGATGGGCCTGTGTTTGGTGCTGGCTGTGTGTGGGATCTCAATCTTGAACGTACTTCATTATCGTTTGCCCTAAGGATGTCAGTTAAGGTAACCCTGCTGCAGTCATTTAAGTTGGGCATGATCTTATGATTCTCTGCCCTGAGCCTGTCTCAGTCATGAAGTGCTGTGGCTCTGGGACTGTGTCTTGTGTTGTGGTGTGAGTGTCCTTCAATGGTGTGAGATTTTGGATTTTTGTGGTGTCACTTTTTTTTTGTTAGACTTTGTCCACATGTCTCTGACGGACGCCAGTGTGACTTGTGGTGTGTGTGTTGCCTGTTGTGTTTCTCCCTTTTCTCTCCTCAGTCTGTTTTGTTCCCCAGGGCCCAGGTTGCAGAGCCAGCTGGATGGAGATGGGATGGGAGTGGTCGCAGGAGGTCTTTTGTTTTATTTCTTGTTTTTGGTCTCCATGAAGGAGCCCTTTTAGGGAGGGAGGTG
>CM050213.1:32505000-32517500 GCA_027475355.1 Coilia nasus | reverse complement strand
TTTTACTTCATGCACGAGCAGATCAGTCTCCTCCACCGAAAAGCTCCTCCCGTCCGGGTAAATCCTCCATCGTAATAGCGACAGACCATGGACAATGCGCCCGCTGGCTCTTAAAGGGAATGAGAGTATAAATTCTCATTGGTTAATTGTATGTTACGCCCAAAACACACCCATGACTAATGGAGTAATTTAAGACCAACCCTTTTGAACAATGCGCCTGGCACAATGTTCACTTTTAGCGCCGTCAAAATACCAAATTGTGTCGGGAACGCCCCCAAAGCAACTTGCGCTTCAGACTTTAGACAATGGGCATATGATCGTGAAAATAGAGCCCTTACAGTCTACACACAAACACACATTTAGAGTCTACACTCACAGACACAGACACACGCACAGATTTAGACTTTACACTCACACATACACAGATTTAAATCCTACACACACACATACACACACATATACATACACACATACATGCATACATTCACACATATGCTGTACACACACATATATCTTTATATATATCTGTAGTCAACCGTCAGCATCTAAAGGGTCATTTCCGGAACAGCAGCAAACGCCGGAACGAAAGAAGAAACTATCCAGCAAAAAGCTAAGTTTTCTACAAAGCTTTACAAACACCTTTCTCAATTACTTACTACAATCTCTGTTTAAAAACTTACTTAGCTGCATCAAGTCAAATTATACTTCACCACATACACCTGTTCATTAGCGCTAAATACACCGCACATTCAGCTTGTTTTTAGCATTACCTAGCATCCTAAACTATTAAGCTAACTCGGTAAAAGCAGCTGCATACTACTATAAACACGTAAACATCCTATAAATTACAAACACCAACATGGATACACTGGATTGCAGCTGCAGGGGCCCTCTGCTCCTCCACGAAGCCAACATGGTGATTGATTCTCTTAAAAGAGACATTCGCCGGCTTACAAACGACCTAGTTAGGAAAGATACACTTATCTCTGCATACGGTTCCACTCTACGAGCCCAGGCTCAAAGCCGAATTGATATGTCGTTTCAGACTAAATTCCCTGAAGAACCTGCCACCACCTTGCAGCCGGCATGCTCGACCCCACAACAGAACCAACCCTGGACCGAAGTTGTCGCTCGCAGTCAAAGGGGAGTACTGAAGAGATTCTCTCCACCTCCTTTCAATCCTTTCAATCTTTCAAACCGGTACTCAGTGCTAGCCGATAGTAACGTAGCCGACCCTGCTCACACCATTCCTCTTCCCCCACAGCATCGCTCGGCGGAGCAGTCGAGACCGACTGCTCCGCCTCCGAAGCCGCCTGCTCCGAGACGAGTCGCCCGAGAGAGACCCCGCCACCCCCCGTCCTCCACCCGACCAGTCGCGGTCCTCGTAGGGTCCTCCATGGTGCGCCATGTGACCCTACCGAGGAGCGAGACGTGGTGCCTGCCCGGAGCCCGTGTGGAGGACGTCCAGACCAGGGTGCCCGAGGTGGTGGAGCAGCACCCGACCGCCTCTGCAATCGTGGTCCACGTCGGGTCGAACGACATCAGGCTCCAGCAGTCCGAAAAACTTAAGTCCGATTTTACCTCTCTAATTCAAACCATACTCGCTACTGGCAAAAAATGTATCGTCTCAGGCCCTATCCCATCTGCTTGCTTCTCAGACATGCAGTTCTCTCGTATCCGCCAGCTCCACGCGTGGCTGGTGGGGTACTGCAGTCGCGAGAGGGTCCCTTTCGTGGACAACTTCGGGAGCTTCTGGAGAAGACGCAGCCTGTTCGCCCGAGACGGACGACACCTGAACAGGGCTGGGGCGAGCCTGCTAGCTAGCAACCTGGAGCTAGCTCTGGAAGCCCATCACACGCCACGCTGACAAGTAAGCTCCAAGCCAGCACATCTCAATAGCAACTTAGTCCGAGATAATGATATATCTTTCCCCCTTACCACCAGTGCTCGGAATACAGTGTGCTTGGCTCAGTCAGATAATCTGCTCCACAAAATTCCTTCCCTTATAACCCACCATAGGAAACGTAAGCATAAAACCACAGGCTGCATACCTAACAATCTAATTATGACCGCCGCTAGCGAAGCTAGCGAAAGCGGTCATATTGGAGTTGCTGCAAAATTTTTCCCTTTTTTTTTTTTTTTTTTTTTTTTTTTTTTTTATTTTTATTTTTTTTTTTCACCGATTTTTCGTCAACGATTCCCGGGACACTGAAACTCGGGGAGACATGAATGTTTGTAGGCATGTAGCCCAAGAAGTTTGTGAGCGAATAACGCCTTTTGGTCCCCCAGGGCCACCCCCCCGCTGTGCCAGTGTCCGTTAAAGAGGGGGAGACCAGCAAAAGTTTTTGCTGAATAACTCAATGAACGTTT
Source organism: Coilia nasus (assembly GCA_027475355.1). NCBI lineage: Eukaryota > Metazoa > Chordata > Actinopteri > Clupeiformes > Engraulidae > Coilia > Coilia nasus. Next base: position 32,515,130 of record CM050213.1, on the reverse strand, counting down.
CACCCAACAACATGAAATTTTTGTGATATGTCGGTGTTACAGAGACGTATCGACCCAGCCCATAAACTCTCACTTGAAGCATAGCGCCACCTAGTGATAAGGGTAAATGCAAAAATTGGGATTTTGAGTTGCCAATATCTTGGACCGAGAAGGTGGGAACTGCGCAAAATACGTTATGCACGATCACCACAAAGACCTCTAACACCACAGAACATGCCATAAAATTTGGTCCATAGGGGGCGCTGTAATTGTAGAAAATGTCATTTTGCCTATTATCTAGACAATGCTTACGTTTACAACAATTTTTTTTTTATCGTGAAATCTATTGACCCTCACGCATTGAAAACACTGGTCGACGCCCACTTCCAACGAAAAAAAATTCCGTGAAATTTTAATATTGCGAAAACGAATCTGAACGAACTCGTCATAGGCCGTTCATGTGAATCTCACCAAATTTGGTATATGTCATCTACAGACAATGCTGACAAAAAGTTATCAAAGGATTTATCTTGAGATAAACCGTTCCGAAGTTACACGTCAATGAACATTTAACACGTAGCTTAAAATTTTTCAAATGGCCGTATCTTGGCTAATAATTGCTCAAATTTGGTCAAAGTTGACATTCCATCTCTAAACAGATTTCTTTTCATGTGTACTAAATTTTGTGACATTTCGTCATAGGGGGCGATGTTTATTGGCGAAGCTAGGTGTCAAAAAACAGTTTTTGTTAAATAACTCGCCAACAATTTTGCCCAAGACAACGATTTTGCGTTAGTATGTCGGTGTTACAGAGATGTATCGACCCAGCCAATAAACGCTCACTTGAAGCGTAGCGCCACCTAGTGATATGAGTGAATGCAAAAATTGGGATTTTGAGTTGCCAATATCTTGGACCGAGAAGGTGGGAACTGCGCAAAATACGTCATGCACAATCACCACAAAGACCTCTAACACCACAGAACATGCCATAAAATTTGGTCCATAGGGGGCGCTGTAATTGTAGAAAATGTCATTTTGCCTATTATCTAGACAATGCTTATGTTTACAAAAATTTTTTTTTAATCGTGAAATCTATTGACCCTCACGCATTGACAACACTGGTCGACGCCCACTTCCAACGAAAACAATTTCCGTGAAATTTTAATATTGCGAAAACGGATTTGAACGAACTCGTCATAGGCTGTTCATGTGAATCTCACCAAATTTGGTATATGTCATCTACAGACAATGCTGACAAAAAGTTATCAAAGGATTTATCTTGAGATAAACCGTTCCGAAGTTACACGTCAATGAACATTTAACACGTAGCTTAAAAATCTTCAAATGGCCGTATCTTGGCTTTTAATTGCTCAAATTTGGTCAAAGTTGACATGCCATCTCTAAACAGCTTTCTTTTTATGTGTACTAAATTTTGTGACATTTCGTCATAGGGGGCGATGTTTATTGGCGAAGCTAGGTGTCAAAAAACAGTTTTTGTTAAATAACTCGTCAACAATTTTGCCCAAGACAACAATTTTGTGTTAGTATGTCGGTGTTACAGAGATGTATTGACCCAGCCCATAAACTCTCACTTGAAGCATAGCGCCACCTAGTGATATGGGTAAATGTAAAAATTGGGATTTTGAGTTGCCAATATCTTTGACCGAGAAGGTGGGAACTGCACAAAATACGTCATGCACGATCACAACAAAGACCTCTAACACCACAGAACATGCCATAAAATGTAGTCCATAGGGGGCGCTGTAATTGTAGAAAATGTCATTTTGCCTATTATCTAGAGAATGCTTATGTTTACAACAATTTCTTTTTTATCGTGAAATCTATTGACCCTCGCGCATTGAAAACACTGGTCGACGCCCACTTCCAACGAAAACAATTTCCGGGAAATTTTAATATTGCGGAAACGAATCTGAACGAACTCGTCATAGGCCGTTCATGTGAATCTCACCAAATTTGGTATATGTCATCTACAGACAATGCTGACAAAAAGTTATCAAAGGATTTATCTTGAGATGAACCGTTCCGAAGTTATACGTCAATGACCATTTAACACGTAGCTTAAAAATCTTTAAATGGCCGTATCTTGGCTTTTAATTGCTCAAATTTGGTCAAAGTTGACATGCCATCTCTAAACAGCTTTCTTTTTATGTGTACTAAATTTTGTGACATTTCGTCATAGGGGGCGATGTTTATTGGCGAAGCTAGGTGTCAAAAAACAGTTTTTGTTAAATAACTCGTCAACAATTTTGCCCAAGACAACAATTTTGTGTTAGTATGTCGGTGTTACAGAGATGTATTGACCCAGCCCATAAACTCTCACTTGAAGCATAGCGCCACCTAGTGATATGGGTAAATGTAAAAATTGGGATTTTGAGTTGCCAATATCTTTGACCGAGAAGGTGGGAACTGCACAAAATACGTCATGCACGATCACAACAAAGACCTCTAACACCACAGAACATGCCATAAAATGTAGTCCATAGGGGGCGCTGTAATTGTAGAAAATGTCATTTTGCCTATTATCTAGAGAATGCTTATGTTTACAACAATTTCTTTTTTATCGTGAAATCTATTGACCCTCGCGCATTGAAAACACTGGTCGACGCCCACTTCCAACGAAAACAATTTCCGGGAAATTTTAATATTGCGGAAACGAATCTGAACGAACTCGTCATAGGCCGTTCATGTGAATCTCACCAAATTTGGTATATGTCATCTACAGACAATGCTGACAAAAAGTTATCAAAGGATTTATCTTGAGATGAACCGTTCCGAAGTTATACGTCAATGACCATTTAACACGTAGCTTAAAAATCTTTAAATGGCCGTATCTTGGCTTTTAATTGCTCAAATTTGGTCAAAGTTGACATGCCATCTCTAAACAGCTTTCTTTTTATGTGTACTAAATTTTGTGACATTTCGTCATAGGGGGCGATGTTTATCGCCGAAGCTAGGTGTTGAAAAACAGTTTTTGTTAAATAACTCATCAACAATTTTGCCCAAGACAACGATTTTGTGTTAGTATGTTGGTGTTACAGAGATGTATCGACCCAGCCCATAAACTCTCACTTGAAGCATAGCGCCACCTAGTGATAAGGGTAAATGCAAAAATTAGGATTTTGAGTTGCTAATATCTTGGACCGAGAAGGTGGGAACTGTGCAAAATACGTCATGCACGATCACCAGAAAGACCTCTAACACCACAGAACATGCCATAAAATTTGGTCCATAGGGGGCGCTGTAATTGTAGAAAATGTCATTTTGCCTATTATCTAGAGAATGCTTACGTTTACAACTATTTTTTTTTTATCATGAAATCTGTTGACCCTCACGCATTGAAAACACTGGTCGACGCCCACTTCCAACGAGAACAATTTCCGTGAAATTTTTATATTGCGAAAACGAATCTGAACGAACTCGTCATAGGCCGTTCATGTGAATCTCACCAAATTTGGTATATGTCATCTACAGACAATGCTGACAAAAAGTTATCAAAGGATTTATCTTGAGATAAACCGTTCCGAAGTTACACCTCAATGAACATTTAACACGTAGCTTAAAATTCTTCAAATGGCCGTATCTTGGCTTTTAATTGCTCAAATTTGGTCAAAGTTGACATGCCATCTCTAAACATCTTTCTTTTCATGTGTACTAAATTTTGTGACATTTCGTCATACGGGGCGATGTTTATCGCCGAAGCTAGGTGTTGAAAAACAGTTTTTGTTAAATAACTCATCAACAATTTTGCCCAAGACAACGATTTTGTGTTAGTATGTAGGTGTTACAGAGGCATATTGACCCAGCCCATAAACTCTCACTTGAAGCATAGCGCCACCTAGTGATAAGGGTAAATGCAAAAATTGGGATTTTGAGTTGCCAATATCTTGGACCGAGAAGGTGGGAACTGCACAAAATGCATCATGCACGATCACCACAAAGACCTCTAACACCACAGAACATGCCATAAAATTTGGTCCATAGGGGGCGCTGTAATTGTACAAAATCTCATTTTGCCGATTCCTTGCCTTCACAAATCAGTCCTTCACACTACACATTCAAAACCCACATCCATGCCCACTTACAGGAAATCATTTCCACAGAAATTCTCACCTCACAACACTGCTCTATCACACACTCATCACACCAACAGTTCCCACATTTCAATATACTGCGGCGGTCATACCATGTACCGCTATGCGGTACATCTAGTTAATATCCAGCTCGGGCGCTGGGTAAATAAGACTAAAATCGTCATAAATGCTGCTGTCCTTAATGTAAGGTCCCTCACCAACAAGAGTTTCTTTATAAATGATTACATCTCGGAAAATAAACTACACCTTATGTTCCTTGTGGAGACCTGGTTAAAAGAAGAAGGGGCTGCCACCCTTATTGAAGCCTGTCCCCCTAACTATAAATTCTATCAATCGATAAGAGACAATAAAAGAGGTGGCGGTATAGCTGTCATCTTCTCCGATAAACTCAGCTGTAACGAGATAAATTTAGGCACCTTCACGTCATTTGAGTACCTAGCGATTAAAGTTAAAACCGATCACAGCTTACTCCTTATCACGCTATACAGACCGCCAAAAAGTTCACCAACCTTTTTATCTGACTTCTCCACCCTCGTGTCAGCGGTACTTACAAACTACGACAGAATAATTATCACGGGAGATTTTAACATTCATGTTAATAAAAGCGGTGACTCAAATGGTAAAGACCTGCTAAACACCTTGGATGGTTTTGGGCTACATCAGTACGTAACAGAAGCCACCCATCAACTAGGAAACACGCTCGACCTAGTAATATCGCAACCCGCAAATATTAACAACATTTCCGTATCGGATATAGCCATCTCCGACCATTACTGCGTCTTATTTGAATTCCCATTTACTATACATAGCAATAGAGAGACCGGTGCAACCCACAAACGATGCATAAATGAATCAGCGCAACAAAAAATCACCGAACTTATTAGCTCCCGCGACCTCCTCAATGGCCACAAATCGCTCGATGAAATGGTGGCTGGCTTTAATAGCAACCTAAAGGAAATTTTAGACGAAGTTGCTCCTTTAAAAACAAAACGCAGCTCACGAGTTAAAACCTCACCATGGATAAATGAGAGAAAAAGGCAATGTAGAGCAGCAGAACGAGCATGGAGAAAATCTAAATTAGAAGTCAATCGTATAATCCTTAAAGAACATATTATCACCTATAACAATACAATACGCACAGAAAGAAAGAACTATTTATCAAAAATTATCACAGACCATCACAACAACACACGAGTATTATTCTCTACAATTGAAAAAGTACTAAATCCTGGGCCAGTCTGTGATATGCTTAGTCTAGCCACCACTCCAAAATGCGAAGAGTTTGCAGAATTCTTCACAAACAAAATACTCGCTATTAGAGCAGAAATCATTCGAGACCCTAACTACCTACAAGATGCCCCTATTAAGGAACCACCGACCCTACAGACTTTTAGCGCCATTACGGAAGACGATCTCTATAAACTTATTAAACATAGCAAGCGGTCAACATGCAGCCTTGACCCTATTCCCACTTTTCTCATGAAAAATAATTTTAATTATATCTCCACACCCCTATTACAGATCATTAACACCTCCATTCTCACAGGTATTTTCCCAAGCGCCTTTAAAACTGCTGTAGTGAAGCCATTGCTAAAGAAACCAAATTTGGACTATAACACACTAAACAACTATAGACCAATCTCCAACCTCCCATTTATAAGCAAAATACTCGAAAAGGCTGTCTTCTTACAGCTCAACCAATTCCTTAATGAAAACGACATCCTAGAAAAATTCCAATCAGGCTTTAGAGCAAATCATAGCACAGAGACTGCTCTAACCAAAATAGTAAACGACCTCAGACTCAGTACAGCCACAAACAAAGTCTCTGCCCTAGTCCTCTTGGACCTAAGTGCCGCCTTTGACACAATTGATCACAACATACTACTACATCGTCTCAAAACTTGGGTGGGCCTCTCAGGCCATGTACTAAAATGGCTTGAGTCATACATCACCGGAAGACAATTCTATATTAGTTTAGGAGATCATATATCTAAAAATCACGACGTACCCTTCGGTGTTGCTCAAGGCAGCTGCCTTGGCCCCCTGCTTTTCTCATTATACATGCTACCGCTGGGCAACATTATCAAAAAACATAATATAGACTTTCATAGTTATGCCGATGATACACAACTTTATATCTCAGTTGAGCCAAACAAAACCACAGCTCTACAGTCTTTAACCTCCTGCTTGTCAGCTGTCACGCATTGGATGAGCAATAACTTTCTAAAGTTAAACGAAAACAAAACTGAACTGCTACTTATCGGCCCTAAAGACAAACGGGAAGCTCTCCTCCCCAGTCTAGGCAACCTAAACCAATATGTCAGAGAACAGGTAACTAGCCTAGGTGTCATCCTTGACTCTGACCTAAGCCTTAAACCACACATCAACAAAGTGACTAAAACAGCATACTTCCATCTAAGAAATATAGCAAAAGTTCGCCCCTTCTTGACCAAGCCAGACGCTGAAAAACTTGTTCACGCATTTATTACAAGTAGATTAGACTACTGCAATGCCTTGTTTACAGGCCTCCCAAAAAAATCAATTGAAAAACTACAGCTTATTCAAAACTCGGCTGCAAGATTACTAACAAAAACAAGAAAGAGGGAACATATTACTCCTGTACTGGCTGAACTACACTGGCTACCTGTATCCTATAGAATTGACTTCAAAGTACTACTACTGGTATTTAAAGCTGTAAATGGCCTTGCCCCATGCTATATTGCTGACGCTTATACCCCTGCACGAGCCCTTAGATCCGCTGATGCCGGTCTCCTGAGGATTCCAGACGCACCACCCAAAAGGATCGGGGAATCGGCCTTTTCATACTACGCCCCAAAGAGATGGAATGCCCTACCACAGCACATCAGAAAAGCAGAATCCATCGACATCTTCAAGCGACAACTAAAGACCTACCTATTCAACCAAGCCTACACCTAACTACTCAGTCACCGACTTCCCGTTACCAGCCCCGGCAGATGGGCTACCCTGGGAGACGTGGTTCTGCCTGAGGTTTCTTCCTAGAAAAACAGGGAGTTTTACTCACTGATTCCTGAGGTTTCTTCCTGAATTCACGCAAATCAAACAAACAGGGAGTTTTTCCTCACCCCTGTTGCTCCCTGGGGACACTAACAACCGACTGCGCCTAAATGAACTTTCCTCGTGTAGTGCCCCTGGCCCGCAAAGACTGCCGACCTATGTTCACATAAGAGCCCACATTAACAGAGCGTTGCATAGCTCTAACGCCACTGGACTACAAAGATTGCTGACTAGGGCCTACAAGGACTGCCTACCTGTGTTCATGCAAGAGTCAGTCTGCTTCTGTATTTATGTGCTCTGACATCACTGAACCGCAAGAAATGTTGTCTTGCAACAACCCTGCCAAACTGTAAAGCACTTTGAGTTGCATATTGCATGTATGAACTGTGCTATACAAGTAAAGTTTTATTATTATTATTATTATTATATTTATTGTACCTACGAGATGCCGACACTTTTATCCAAAGTATAAAAACAAAAAACAAAAATAAACAAAGGCACCACATCACTACAGCCTTATATGGCCTTAAGCACTACAGCCTTATATGGCCTTAAACACTACAGCCTTATATGGCCTTAAACACTACAGCACTATATGGCCTTAAACACTACATCACTACAGCCTTATATGGCCTTAAACACTACAGCCTTATATGGCCTTAAACACTACAGCCTTATATGGCCTTAAACACTACAGCACTACAGCCTTATATGGCCTTAAACACTACAGCCTTATATGGCCTTAAACACTACAGCCTTATATGGCCTTAAACACTACAGCCTTATATGGCCTTAAACACTACAGCCTTATATGGCCTTAAGCACTACAGCACTATAGCCTTATATGGCCTTAAACACTATAGCCTTATATGGCCTTAAACACTACAGCACTACAGCCTTATATGCAGTGTGCGAAATCCCCATCGATATTCGGGGGGGTCCCCATCTCCGAATTGTTGCGCAATACTGATCAAATTTTTCTTCAGTATGCTAGCCAATGCAAAGTTGTATATTACAGTGCAGACGCAATAACAAATGCTACCTATCTGTCGCGTTTACAAAAGCGACTGAATAAATGATAAAGGTTTCGTCACGCAACTGGTGCACTTGAAAGCCTGCAGCCTATGACCAATTGTATGACACTATTTAACCATCCATTTAGCAATTGCAATCATTTAGAAAGATATATCTTTCTGCAAATACAAACTCAAGGTGAAGAAAACAACAAGCCACACAGCACCACGGCGGGTGCGCTCTCTCTCTCTCTCTCTCTCTCTCACACACACACACACACAGGCCAACGCACAACCACCCCACTTCTCCTAGGCTAGGCTGCTTCAACCAACCACAAGGCCCACAATCAGATCTATCACAGTTCAGTCACTGCAAAGTCACTTGAAAATTAGCCTCTTACCTTAAGTTAGAATAGACCAATTACAGATGGCTAGCTTTCCCGATGCTCATTTAATTCTCACAAGTCGAGATTCCTGCAGTCGCGAGAAGTGTTTACCACTGCCGCCGCTAGGGACAGCATAGGACCACAAAGGTTTACGCTGAAGTAAAGATCTCACTTCCGAGGTTGACCCACCCATAGCAAGACTTGCAGTATTTAGTTGACTGTAAAAGTGCTATTATCTCGTAATCCTCACGAGAACCTCACGAGATTCCTTCTGAGAACTGAGAATCGGGAAAGCTAACCATCTGTATGCCTCGGCTAGAGAAACGCTCACGGACTCAGCCTCGTCTTGTTCTTGACAGGGTGGGAGAGGCTCTTCTGTTGCTCCTCTCTTCTAGCAGGGAGTGTGCCCGTTGCAGCAGCAGCTTCATCTCTCACTGCCACCTTTTTGGATGTGATGAACCCAACGTGTGCTAGTGATACACTCTCTAACTTTCGCTTGCTAGCTATGTTCAATACGGTGGCCTACGCAACTCAACTCTATCGTCTGTATGGCGCGTGCTCCTCTGCGAATGGCTAATTTACATATGGGCACTAGACAGCTGGCTGGCTTGGCCAGTGATTGAATTCTGAATATGATATTGTGAGCTTAGAAAACATAATGACCATTAGTAACAATAATATGTACTATGATAATTTTATTTAATTTATTTTAACGAAATTTGAGACCCCCTCACAATTTAGCATTTGAGGCTTTCAAGGGGTCTCAAGGGTTAATCGGAGGGGTCCGACCCCCCTGCACCCCCCGTATTTCGCACTCTGCTTATATGGCCTTAAAAGTGCTGGAACATCTATATCTTGTAAGCCAATATCATCTCAACATGGCCCTTAGAGGGGTTAGAGGAGTTATCTGAGCTCTGGTTTGCATTCTCTGTGTACTTTCACAGCAGGAGATTACACTTACAGTCTGTTTACTGCCTAAGATAATGTTGTACTTTAACACCAGGGGATTACACTTACAGTCTGTTTACTACCTAAGATAATGTTGTACTTTAACACCAGGAGATTACACTTACAGTCTGTTTACTGCCTAAGATAATGTTGTACTTTAACACCAGGAGATTACACTTACAGTCTGTTTACTGCCTAAGATAATGTTGTACTTTAACACCAGGAGATGACACTTAAAGTGTGTTTACTGCCTAAGATAATGTTGTACTTTAACACCAGGAAATTACACTTACAGTCTGTTTACTGCCTAAGATAATGTTGTACTTTAACACCAGGGGATTACACTTACAGTCTGTTTACTGCCTAAGATAATGTTGTACTTTAACACCAGGAGATTACACTTACAGTCTGTTTACTGCCTAAGATATTGTTGTACTTTAACACCAGGAAATTACACTTACAGTCTGTTTACTGCCTAAGATAATGTTGTACTTTAACACCAGGGGATTACACTTACAGTCTGTTTACTGCCTAAGATAATGTTGTACTTTAACACCAGGAGATTACACTTACAGTCTGTTTACTGCCTAAGATAATGTTGTACTTTAACACCAGGAGATTACACTTACAGTCTGTTTACTGCCTAAAATAATGTT
>CM050213.1:32485000-32487500 GCA_027475355.1 Coilia nasus | reverse complement strand
AGTGTGCAGTAGTGTAGTGTGCAGTAGTGTAGTGTGCAGTAGTGTAGTGTGCAGTAGTGTGCAGTAGTGTAGTGTGCAGTAGTGTAGTATGCAGTAGTGTAGTGTGCAGTAGTGTGCAGTAGTGTGCAGTAGTGTGCAGTAGTGTGCAGTAGTGTAGTGTGCAGTAGTGTGCAGTAGTGTAGTGTGCAGTAGTGTAGTGTGCAGTAGTGTAGTGTGCAGTAGTGTGCAGTAGTGTAGTGTGCAGTAGTGTGCAGTAGTGTAGTGTGCAGTAGTGTAGTGTGCAGTAGTGTGCAGTAGTGTAGTGTGCAGTAGTGTAGTGTGCAGTAGTGTGCAGTAGTGTGCAGTAGTGTGCAGTAGTGTAGTGTGCAGTAGTGTAGTATGCAGTAGTGTGCAGTAGTGTAGTGTGCAGTAGTGTAGTGTGCAGTAGTGTGCAGTAGTGTGCAGTAGTGTAGTGTGCAGTAGTGTAGTGTGCAGTAGTGTGCAGTAGTGTGCAGTAGTGTAGTGTGCAGTAGTGTAGTGTGCAGTAGTGTGCAGTAGTGTGCAGTAGTGTAGTGTAGTGTGCAGTAGTGTGCAGTAGTGTGCAGTAGTGTAGTGTGCAGTAGTGTGCAGTAGTGTAGTGTGCAGTAGTGTAGTGTGCAGTAGTGTGCAGTAGTGTAGTGTGCAGTAGTGTAGTGTAGTGTGCAGTAGTGTGCAGTAGTGTAGTGTGCAGTAGTGTGCAGTAGTGTGCAGTAGTGTAGTGTGCAGTAGTGTGCAGTAGTGTAGTGTGCAGTAGTGTAGTGTAGTGTGCAGTAGTGTGCAGTAGTGTAGTGTGCAGTAGTGTGCAGTAGTGTGCAGTAGTGTAGTGTGCAGTAGTGTGCAGTAGTGTAGTGTGCAGTAGTGTAGTGTAGTGTGCAGTAGTGTGCAGTAGTGTAGTGTGCAGTAGTGTGCAGTAGTGTGCAGTAGTGTAGTGTGCAGTAGTGTGCAGTAGTGTAGTGTGCAGTAGTGTAGTGTGCAGTAGTGTGCAGTAGTGTAGTGTGCAGTAGTGTAGTGTGCAGTAGTGTGCAGTAGTGTGCAGTAGTGTGCAGTAGTGTAGTGTGCAGTAGTGTGCAGTAGTATGCAGTAGTGTAGTGTGCAGTAGTGTGCAGTAGTGTGCAGTAGTGTGCAGTAGTATGCAGTAGTGTAGTGTGCAGTAGTGTGCAGTAGTGTAGTGTGCAGTAGTGTGCAGTAGTGTAGTGTGCAGTAGTGTAGTGTGCAGTAGTGTGCAGTAGTGTAGTGTGCAGTAGTGTGCAGTAGTGTGCAGTAGTGTAGTGTGCAGTAGTGTGCAGTAGTGTGCAGTAGTGTAGTGTGCAGTAGTGTAGTGTGCAGTAGTGTGCAGTAGTGTAGTGTGCAGTAGTGTAGTGTGCAGTAGTGTGCAGTAGTGTGCAGTAGTGTAGTGTGCAGTAGTGTAGTGTGCAGTAGTGTGCAGTAGTGTAGTGTGCAGTAGTGTAGTGTGCAGTAGTATGCAGTAGTGTGCAGTAGTGTAGTGTGCAGTAGTGTAGTGTGCAGTAGTGTAGTGTGCAGTAGTGTGCAGTAGTGTGCAGTAGTGTAGTGTGCAGTAGTGTAGTGTGCAGTAGTGTGCAGTAGTGTAGTGTGCAGTAGTGTAGTGTGCAGTAGTGTGCAGTAGTGTAGTGTGCAGTAGTGTGCAGTAGTGTGCAGTAGTGTAGTGTGCAGTAGTGTGCAGTAGTGTAGTGTGCAGTAGTGTAGTGTGCAGTAGTGTGCAGTAGTGTAGTGTGCAGTAGTGTAGTGTGCAGTAGTGTGCAGTAGTGTGCAGTAGTGTAGTGTGCAGTAGTGTAGTGTGCAGTAGTGTGCAGTAGTGTAGTGTGCAGTAGTGTGCAGTAGTGTGCAGTAGTGTAGTGTGCAGTAGTGTGCAGTAGTGTAGTGTGCAGTAGTGTAGTGTGCAGTAGTGTGCAGTAGTATGCAGTAGTGTGCAGTAGTGTAGTGTGCAGTAGTGTGCAGTAGTGTAGTGTGCAGTAGTGTGCAGTAGTGTAGTGTGCAGTAGTGTAGTGTGCAGTAGTGTGCAGTAGTGTGCAGTAGTGTAGTGTGCAGTAGTGTGCAGTAGTGTAGTGTGCAGTAGTGTAGTGTGCAGTAGTGTGCAGTAGTGTAGTGTGCAGTAGTGTAGTGTGTAGTAGTGTGCAGTAGTGTGCAGTAGTGTGCAGTAGTGTGCAGTAGTGTAGTGTGCAGTAGTGTGCAGTAGTGTGCAGTAGTGTGCAGTAGTGTAGTGTGTAGTGTAGTGTGCAGTAGTGTGCAGTAGTGTAGTGTGCAGTAGTGTAGTGTGCAGTAGTGTAGTATGCAGTAGTGTGCAGTAGTGTGCAGTAGTGTAGTATGCAGTAGTGTGCAGTAGTGTAGTGTGCAGTAGTGTGCAGTAGTGTAGTGTGCAGTAGTGTGCAGTAGTGTGCAGTAGTGTAGTGTGCAGTAGTGTGCAGTAGTGTGCAGTAGTGTAGTATGCAGTAGTGTGCAGTAGTGTAGTGTGCAGTAGTGTGCA
>CM050213.1:32470000-32480000 GCA_027475355.1 Coilia nasus | reverse complement strand
CTACACTACTCTACTCTACACTACTCTACTCTACACTACTCTACACTACTCTATACTACTCTACTCTACTCTACACTACTCTACTCTACACTACTACTCTACTCTACTCTACACTACTCTACTACTCTACTCTACTCTACTCATCTCTACTCTACTCTACTCTACTCTACACTACTCTACTCTACACTACTCTACTCTACTCTACTCTACTCTACTCTACTCTACACTACTCTACTCTACTCTACTCTACTCTACACTACACTACTCTACACTACTCTACTCTACACTACTCTACTCTACACTACTCTATTCTACACTACTGTACACTACTCTACTCTACTCTACTCTACTGTACACTACTCTACTGTACACTACTCTACTCTACTCTATTCTACTCTACACTACTCTACACTACTCTACTCTACCCTACTCTACTCTACTCTACACTACTCTACTCTACTCTACACTACTCTACTCTACAGTACTCTACACTACTCTACCCTACACTACTCTACTACTCTACTCTACTATTCTACTCTACTCTACTACTCTACTCTACACTACTCTACTGATCTCTACTCTACTCTACTCTACTCTACTCTACACTACACTACTCTACTCTACTCTACACTACTCTACACTACTCTACTCTACACTACTCTATTCTACTCTACTCTACACTACTCTACTCTACACTACTCTACTCTACTCTACTCTACACTACTCTACTCTACTCTACTCTACTCTACACTACTCTACTCTACTCTACTCTACACTACTCTACTCTACACTACTCTACACTACTCTACACTACTCTACTCTACTCTACACTACTCTACTCTACTCTACACTACTCTACTACTCTACTCTACTCTACACTACTCTACTCTACTCTACTCTACACTACTCTACTGATCTCTACTCTACACTACTCTACTCTACACTACTCTATTCTACTCTACTCTACTCTACTCTACTCTACTCTACACTACTCTACTCTACACTACTCTACTCTACACTACTCTACTCTACTCTACACTACTCTACTCTACACTACTCTACTCTACACTACTCTACTCTACTACTCTACACTACTCTACTCTACACTATACTACTGTACACTACTCTACTCTACACTACTGTACTCTACTCTACTCTACTCTACTCTACTCTACACTACTCTACTCTACACTACACTACTGTACACTACTCTACTCTACTCTATTCTACTCTACACTACTCTACACTACTCTACTCTACCCTACTCTACTCTACTCTACACTACTCTACTCTACTCTACACTACTCTACTCTACTCTACTCTACACTACTCTACTCTACACTACTCTACACTACTCTACACTACTCTACTCTACTCTACACTACTCTACTCTACTCTACACTACTCTACTACTCTACTCTACTCTACACTACTCTACTCTACTCTACTCTACACTACTCTACTGATCTCTACTCTACACTACTCTACTCTACACTACTCTATTCTAGTCTACTCTACTCTACTCTACACTACTCTACTCTACTCTACTCTACACTACTCTACTCTACACTACTCTACTCTACTCTACTCTACTCTACACTACTCTACTACTCTACTCTACACTACTCTACTCTACACTACTCTACACTACTCTACTCTACTCTACTCTACACTACTCTACACTACTCTACTATTCTACTTTACTCTACTCTACTCTACACTACTCTACTACTCTACACTACTCTACTCTACTCATCTCTACTCTTCACTACTCTACTCTACTCTACTCTACTCTACTCTACTCTACACTACTCTACTCTACACTACTCTACTCTACTCTACTCTACACTACTCTACTCTACTCTACACTACTCTACACTACTCTACTCTACTCTACTCTACACTACTCTACTCTACACTACTCTACTCTACACTACTCTACACTACTCTATACTACTCTACTCTACTCTACACTACTCTACTCTACACTACTACTCTACTCTACTCTACACTACTCTACTACTCTACTCTACTCTACTCATCTCTACTCTACTCTACTCTACTCTACACTACTCTACTCTACACTACTCTACTCTACTCTACTCTACTCTACTCTACACTACTCTACTCTACTCTACTCTACTCTACACTACACTACTCTACACTACTCTACTCTACACTACTCTACACTACTCTATTCTACACTACTGTACACTACTCTACTCTACTCTACTCTACTGTACACTACTCTACTGTACACTACTCTACTCTACTCTATTCTACTCTACACTACTCTACACTACTCTACTCTACCCTACTCTACTCTACTCTACACTACTCTACTCTACTCTACACTACTCTACTCTACAGTACTCTACACTACTCTACCCTACACTACTCTACTACTCTACTCTACTATTCTACTCTACTCTACTACTCTACTCTACACTACTCTACTGATCTCTACTCTACTCTACTCTACTCTACTCTACACTACACTACTCTACTCTACTCTACACTACTCTACACTACTCTACTCTACACTACTCTATTCTACTCTACTCTACACTACTCTACTCTACACTACTCTACTCTACTCTACTCTACACTACTCTACTCTACTCTACTACTCTACTCTACTCTACACTACTCTACTCTACACTACTCTACTCTACACTACTCTACACTACTCTACACTACTCTACTCTACACTACTCTACTATTCTACTTTACTCTACTCTACTCTACACTACTCTACTACTCTACACTACTCTACTCTACTCATCTCTACTCTACACTACTCTACTCTACTCTACTCTACTCTACTCTACACTACTCTACTCTACACTACTCTACTCTACACTACTCTACACTACTCTACACTACTCTACACTACTACTCTACTCTACTCTACACTACTCTACTCTACACTACTCTACACTACTCTACACTACTCTACTCTACTCTACACTACTCTACACTACTCTACACTACTCTATACTACTCTACTCTACTCTACACTACTCTACACTACTCTACACTACTCTACTCTACACTACTCTACACTACTCTACTCTACACTACTCTACTACTCTACTCTACTATTCTACTCTACTCTACTACTCTACTCTACACTACTCTACTGATCTCTACTCTACTCTACTCTACTCTACTCTACTCTACTCTACTCTACACTACACTACTCTACACTACTCTACACTACTCTACTCTACACTACTCTATTCTACTCTACTCTACTCTACTCTACTCTACTCTACACTACTCTACTCTACACTACTCTACTCTACACTACTCTACACTACTCTACACTACTCTACACTACTCTACTCTACTCTACACTACTCTACTCTACTCTACACTACTCTACACTACTCTACTCTACTACTTTACTCTACTATACTACTCTACTCTACTCTACTCTACTCTACACTACTCTACACTACTCTACTCTACTCTACTCTACACTACTCTACACTACTCTACACTACTCTACTCTACTCTACTACTCTACTCTACACTACTCTACACTACTCTACTCTACACTACTCTACACTACTCTACACTACTCTATACTACTCTACTCTACTCTACACTACTCTACTCTACTCTACTCTACACTACTCTACTACTCTACTCTACTCTACTCTACTCTACACTACTCTACTCTACTCTACTCTACACTACTCTACACTACTCTACTCTACTCTACACTACTCTACACTACTCTACTCTACTCTACTCTACACTACTCTACTCTACTCTACTCTGCTTCAGGCACACTGCTCTAGAACTCAGAGATGTAAGCTAAATTCTGTTATTCTGTGTGTGTGTCTGTGTGTGTGTGTGTGTGTGTGTGTGTGTGTGTGTGTGTGTGTGTGTGTGTGTGTGTGTGTGTGTGAGTGTGTATGTGTGATTGTGTGTGTGTGTGTGTGTGTGTGTGTGTGTGTGTGTGTGTGTGTGTGTGTGTGTGTGTGCGTAAAAGAGAAAGACAGAGAGGAAGCTGTTTGCCTTTGTTGTGACAGCACTCCGGAGGCATAGGATGGGGTACATTTCCTAACAAATGTGTGTGTGTGTGTGTGTGTGTGTGTGTGTGAGAGAGAGAGAGAGAGAGAGAGAGAAAGAGAGAGAGAGAGAAAGAGAGAGAGAGAGACAGACAAAGAAAAATAACCTTGACAATGAAACCATTTAGAATCAGGGATGGACACACACACACACACACACACACACCCTACAGCTGTGGAGTAACGTGTACACATACACATGCATACACACACACACACACACACAATAAAGATTCTTTGCATTTATTTCACCATCTGTGTGTGTGTGTGTGTGTGTGTGTGTGTGTGTGTGTGTGTGTGTGTGTGTGTGTGTGTTCCAGCATCAGAGGCAACTGTGCGGTTGTGTGATTCACAAGGAGTGGTCATGCAAAAAGTAAAAAAACTCCCACACAGTCTGGGGGATCGCCGAGGAAGATGGCTGCTCACTAGAAGTTGTCCGTGGCCTCACCTAAATATTGTAATTCATTCGTCAATATCTCCTCATTAATGTAGTTTTTCGATAGGTTAGATACCAGTTATTGTTTTCCCCTCACTTTCTATGTGAAATATTTTCACGTTATGTCGTCCTCCTCGAAATACTTCAAGGGCACAGGAACGCGTGGGAAGCCTGCCCCGGCTACTGGCGATGATAGCCCAAAAATGACTGAGCAGACTGCTAGCCTGGAAAACCTTTTGGCCGAAGTAAGTAAAATGAGCTCCACGCTTAATACAGTGGCAACGGACGTGTCGACTATCAAAGAGACCACAACGGAACTGAAAAATGCTGTAAGCACCATGCAAGTACGACTGACCGAGGCAGAAACTCGAATATCCGATGCGGAAGACACCATACAACAGTTGACCAACGACCGCGAGCTACTATGTCAGCGAGTAGACACACTATGGAGCCGTGTAGAAGATTTAGAGAACAGAAGCCGCCGAAATAACATCAGACTGGTAGGCTTGAAAGAAGGCATAGAGGGGAACAACATAAAGGCGTGCATTCAAGAGATCCTGACTGAGGGCTTGGGCTTGAACATTGACAGTGAATTGGAAATTGAGAGGGCACATCGTTTCCCCGGTTCGCGCCCGGAGGAGAATCAACCTGCGAGACTGATCATGATCCGATTCATGCGTGCCTCTGCGAGGGATCGAGTATTAAAAGCAGCTAGGGAGAAGGGCGGAGCAGTGTGGCAAGGATGTAAACTTTCGCTTTTCCCTGACATGACAAGAGATGTGGCTGAAAAAAGAAAAACCTTCACAGCGGCCAAACAACTATTGCACGCAAAGAAAGTGAAGTTCACACTGGCTTTTCCTGCGACGCTGCGGTTCAATTGGAAAGGGAGGAATAGAAAGTTCCAAGATGCTGCGGAGGCGATCAAGTTCATTGAACAAGCTATGACGGAGGATGGGGGCGACATGGGAGACAGCGTTGAGGAACACTAATACACAATGACGTTTTTCAGGAGTTTGAGTAAGGTATATGGTGTGGCTGGGTAGTTTGGTGAAGCTATCTGAAACTAGGAAACTAGTTGGACGTTCCACAGACCAACAAAGAAACTTTCTTCTCTTCTTTTCTTTTTCCCTTTTTTTTTTTTTTTTTTTTTTCATTTCGGTTTATTGGGGTGGTTTTAAGGAAGAGTCTCTAGTTAATAGGAGTCTCTTACATTTAACTTTTAATGTTTTCTTTTCACAATAAGGGGGGGTTTGTGCGGACCAGTTTGGTCATGCTTGTTCATTTACTAATTGATGACATTTTGACATTATTCAGTAACGGTACAATAGCTTTGAAAATGGTACAGCTTTATGAAGGTCTGGCGAATAAGAAGTACTTTTATATGCCCTTTTTGTTTTACATTTTTAGTTTCCTTAAACCTTAATGGCAAATAATTCTTTGGTTAAAGTAGTGTCCTGGAACATTAATGGATGTGGAAGTCCAGTGAAAAGGAAGAAGGTGCTTTCATATCTTAAACTTCAACATACAGATATAGCGTTTATTCAGGAAACACACCTAAAGGATGAGGAGGCTAAAAAGTTTAAAAGAGATTGGGTGGGGCAAGTTTTCTTCAGTTCTTTTTCTACCAAGAAAAATGGTGTCCTTATCTTGGTACACAAACTCTTAAATTTTTCACTAGTTAGGGAATTTACTGATACCAATGGTAGGGTTATTTGTCTTGATGCCATTATTAATGGTATGAAGCTAACACTCTGTAATGTTTATGCCCCCAACAAAGAAGATCCGTCATTTTTTCATGAGGTTAACAAAATACTAGGGAATGCCCAAGGACAGGTGGTATTGGCAGGAGACTTCAATCAGGTTCTTGATGGTGCACTAGATAAAAGTAGATTTACAGGAACGGTTCTGCCCAAGGATAGAGCAGCTATCCAGATGTTAATGAAAGACAACGGTTTAATTGATGCATGGCGTATGGTTAATCCAAGTAAGCGAGAATACTCTTTTTACTCTCACTGCCATAAATCCTACTCGCGTATAGATTTTATTTTGATCTCTCAAAGTTTAATCAATGCTGTCACTGACTGCAACATTAATGCCATTTCTTTGTCAGATCATGCACCTGTTGAACTTTGCTTAAAACTACACCCAGACAAACTCAGACGAGGTAGATGGAGGATGAATACCTCCATTCTTCAAGATGAGGTTTTTCATAATGAACTGGCAAGAGATTTATCGTCATTTTTTGATATCAACATGGGTAGCACAGATAGTGTGGCTATGGTGTGGGAAGCGTCAAAGGCATACATCAGAGGTAAAATTATAGCACATACGTCCAGAATGAAAAAAGAATATATCAACACTGTTAAGACACTGGAGTCAGAATTAATCACCATGGAAAGACAATTGGCAGAGCATTACTCTGACAATCTGTTTAATGATATTTGTAAATGTAAAATCAAAATACAGGAAATATTCAACAAAAAAGCAGAATACGCCCTTTTTAGATTAAAAACGACATTTTATGAAGCAGGAGAGAAAACAGGGAAGTTGCTGGCGAGACAGCTTAAAGAACAAAGTTCTGCTCACGTGATCCCTGCAATAAGGAGAGATGGGGTGCTGGTAACATCTCCCAAAGAAATTAATGAGGTCTTCAGACAATTTTATGAGAAACTATATACATCAGAAGGCATGCCAAGCGAATCATCACTGCGGAACTTTTTCCTTAACATAACTCTTCCAAAGTTATCAGCTGAACAAGCAGATATTCTTGATAAACCTGTGTCCCAGGATGAGGTGAGGAAGGCTATTCAGTCTATGAAGACAGGGAAGTCACCTGGAACGGATGGGTTCCCTGTTGAATATTATAAACAGTACATGGACATACTGATTCCAGTTCTGACTAAAGTGTTTGAAGAGGCTTTCCAAGCTGGGTTTCTTCCACCTTCTTTGAATGAAGCTCTCATTTCATTAATCCCTAAGAAGGGCAGAGATCATACAGATTCTGCCAACTTCAGGCCAATTAGTCTAATGAATGTAGACAACAAAATATTAGCAAAGGTACTTGCACTGAGGTTAGAAACAGTATTGCCAGGTATTATACACTGTGACCAGGTTGGGTTCGTACGGGGTAGATCCTCTACTGATAATTTGAGAAGATTGATGCACTTGATGTGGTTAAACTCCTCCAATACTGTGCCGGTAGCTGCCATCTCGTTGGACGCTGAGAAGGCGTTTGATAGAGTTGGGTGGAACTTTCTTCACTCAGCCCTGTCAGAATTTGGGTTTGGAACTAGTTTCATGAAGTGGGTTAAAGTACTGTACAGTGATCCTAAGGCGGCAGTCACGACTAATGGTGTGATCTCATCATTCTTTAATCTCTCCAGAGGAACACGACAGGGGTGCCCCCTGTCACCTCTCCTATTTACAATCGTCTTAGAACCTCTGGCAATAGCCATAAGAGCAAACCTGTCCATTAAAGGAGTGGATGGAGGTGGTAGTGAACATAAGTTAATGCTCTATGCGGATGACATTCTTTTTCTGACTAGTGATCCACAAAACTCCCTTCCTGTTTTGATGCATATTATTAGTGAATATTCTCAGCTCTCAGGTTACAAAATTAATTGGACCAAGTCTGAGGCAATGCCGATATCCAAACACTGTCATCCACACATACTGACAAAATACAACTTTAGGTGGATCCCCAAGGGCATGGTTTACCTGGGCATCAAGATAAGCCCGGACTTTAGTGAGATGACTGCTTTGAATTATGAGACATTACTTCAGAAAATCAAGACAAACATAGGCAAATGGGGAAAGTTGAATCTGACTCTGTGTGGCAAAATAAATGTTGTTAAAATGGTGATTGCCCCACAGTTCAACTATATATCCATGATGCTCCCACTCAACATACCAGATCACATATTTAAACAGTACGATAACCTCATCAAGGAATTCCTTTGGGCAGGGAGAAAGCCTAGATTTAAAATGAATAAACTATTCACACCCAAGTCTAAAGGGGGGCTGAGTCTGCCTAACGTTAGACTTTACAATTTATCTTTTGAACTGGCTAAAATAGCTAAACACTGGAGTGGAACGGTGTCTGACTTGGGCTGGGTCACTATAGAACAGGCTCTTGCCACACCATTTCATCCTATACAGGTATTAGCCCAACAGGTTACTGGTCTAGTGGAGGATAGGAATCCAGTCATTCAACACTCTAGGGGAGTGTGGGCAAAGATTCATAAGCTACACAAACTCTCACATTACAAACAGCAGTACTCATCACTGTGGCTTAACCCAGAACTTAAAATAGATAAACGTACAGTGTTTTGGAAAAAGTGGGTAGAAAACGGAATCCATACAATTAATGACCTTTACAAGGCAGGTGTTCTTAAATCTTTTGCTGAACTATCTCAAGAATACCATTTGCAAGAAAAGGGTGACTTCTGGAAATACTTGCAGATCAGACACTGTTTATCAAAAAAGATTCAGTTAACAGTAGTAGACAATCCAATTGTAGATTGTCTTCAGTCGTCTGTTAATCATAGAGCTTCAGGGTTCTATAATAATACAGTTTGTTTGACCAGCAGCTCATGTGAACATTTAAGACTGATTTGGCAAAGAGACCTAGAATGTAATATAGATGAAGACACTTGGGAACACATCCTGGCTGACAGTGGTAAATATATCAGAGAAGTGCGATGTAAATTTATTCAATTCAAAATCTTACACAGGTTCTACTGGACTCCAAGTAGACTCTTTAGAATAGGACTAATAAATAGTAGTACCTGCTGGAAATGTAAAAAGGAAACTGGGACATTTCTACATCTTATATGGGATTGTGCCATGGTCAAGCCATTCTGGGGCAAAATATTGAAATTCCTGGAAACATGGATAACGGTGAATCTCCCATTATGTCCACGTCTATGTCTCCTGGGAGACAAATCAGTAATACCACGGCTTACTAAAGAAGTGCACTCAGTGTTGATGGTTGGGTTAGCCTCAGCTGCTAGAATTATATTAAGACATTGGAAGGCACCTGAACAACCGACGTTCCAAGAATGGAAGGTCCTAATGACTGAAACTGCATCATATGAGGTTATGCTGACTAGAATAAGAGGCAAAAGGCCAGTGGAATTAAGTCATTGGGTTTCCTTTCAAGTGTACCTAACCTCACCTTAATGGCTTTTATGAAAGATTGTATTACAAGGGTATTCATCTTTTCTACCTTCGCACTGTGACACAGTATCTGTAGGTAAACAAACCTGATTTTGATATACAGCATATGCTTTGTAACTTGTTAGGTACAAGTATATACTGTATTGTATACACATTTTTGTTGTCATTTTCTTTCTTATTACCCCATCCAGAAGCACTTACTACTCTTTATGTCTGACCGTGTGCTTCAAGGTTTGCCTTTGTTTGTATGATGTATCATATGAGCTTTGTACCATCTTGTTTAAAGAAAATAAAAAAACTTAAA
>CM050213.1:32447500-32457500 GCA_027475355.1 Coilia nasus | reverse complement strand
CTGATTCCCTGTCCGTCTATCTGTGTTTTTTCCTGTCTCTCTGTCTCTCTCTGCCTCTCTCTTTCTCTCTCTCTCTCTCTCTCTCTCTCTCTCTCTCTCTCTCTCTCTCTCTCTCTCTCTCTCTCTCTCTTTCATACACACACACAGTATTCTAGGGTATGAGGGTTTGTTACAGGCAGATAAGGCACTGAACATGGCCAGTGTGTAGGATTTCTATTGTTTGTTGGTACGTTCATTACGATGTGTAGATAATAGGTGTATATCTATTGATCACTGGTAGATTTATTATGATGTGTCAATAATAGGTGTATTTATATTGTTCACTGGTATGCCTACTATGATGTGTCAATAATAGGTGTATTTATATTGTTCACTGGTACGCCTACTATGATGTGTCGATAATAGGAATGTTTTATTGTTCACTGGTACGTTCATTACAATTTGTAGATAATAGGTGAATTTATATCGATGACTGGTACATTTATTATGATGTGTCGATAATAGGTGTGTTATATTGTTCACTGGTACATTTATTATGATGTGTAGATAATAGGTGTATTTATATTGTTCACTGGTATGCCTATTATGATGTGTAGATAATAGGTGTATTTATATTGATCACTAGGTGTGCTTTAAGAAGTCCATATTTTTAGTGTTATGTTTGTTTGCGTGTGTAACACCACACTGTAACACCTGCTGCTTTGAAGCACCGTCAAGAAGAGAAGACAATGTGCAGTATGGCTGTGCTTTACATTGCATAACTATTTCTCTTCCCCTATCTTTTCAAATACATCGCTGTCGGGTGGATTCCCTAACTATTTCTCTTCCCCTATCTTTTCAAATACATCGCTGTCGGGTGGAAACTCATATGAAGAGAAGACAATGTGTAGTATGGCTGTGCTTTACATTGCATAACTATTTCTCTTCCCCTATCTTTTCAAATACATCGCTGTCGGGTGGAGACTCATATGAAGAGAAGACAATGTGTAGTATGGCTGTGCTTTACATTGCCAACTATGTCTCTTCCCCTATCTTTTCAAATACATCGCTGTCGGGTGGATTCCCTAACTATTTCTCTTCCCCTATCTTTTCAAATACATCGCTGTCGGGTGGAGACTCATATGTCCACAATACGTTTCTTTCAGCAAGTAAAAAAACATGTATTTTCTTAGTGATCAAACATTTGTCATTTGTCAAATCTGCTGTTATGTCATGACGCATGATCATGCCCTGGCATGTTAAATATTTATAAAAGTCACAGACTGACATGAAGACTGACCCATAGCGTGTTATGAAAAAAAATACAATAGACTGAAGAGGCTTTCTCCCGACAACAGCCATATGCCTTGTGTCTTGAAGACGTTTTTTAAGTGGTTCAAACTGCACTTTTTATGGTGCATTTACTGGACAGTTTTATTTGCTTCTTTTAAACAAAACAGCAAAGATGTGTCTTCTTTAAGTAGTTTTTAAGTTACGTTTAGGCTAATAAAAATGTTCCCCTAAATAAATGCTCTGCCTGATGAGATCTCAGCCAGCCTGGAGGAAAGGGAAGACCAGCATCTAATGATTTCAGCTAGCAAGACAAGACAAGCTGCTCGTTCTGCCTGCAATGACAAACAACAGTAGTGAAATGAAAATGTCAAATATGGGGAAATGTGTGTGGTGTCATCCATATATGTGTTTTGAACAAAAAAAAAGAAACAGTTGAAATGAAAGTTGCTTAATTCCACAGTAGTTGTGCATGATTAACTAATATTAATAATACGCATTATTAATTAATATAGTTGGTGCTGATGGTCGACATGGGCTAGTATAAGTGTATGCTGTGCTTTGACATGTGACTGAAACCAGCCAGCCTGACAGCAATGACAAGGGGAATCTAGAACAGATCAATTGTCTTTAATAAATAAAAGGTTACATGCTATTTGCTATTGATCTATTTGCTATCTCCTATGACACAAGTCATAAAATATTAAAATGCTGTGTTCTTAGAAGCCTATTAATTTCATACATTTCTTCTACAAAGCATTCCTTTCTCTGCTTTGTTCTCTCTCTCTCTCTCTCTCTCTCTCTCTCTCTCTCTCTCTCTCTCTCTCTCTCTCTGTATATATATATATATATATATATATATATATATATATATATATATATCTGTATATATATATACAGAGAGAGAGAGAGAGAGAGAGAGATACACTCATTAGTTACATACTCACAGACACATTTATTCTCTCACACACATATATTCACCTATTGACACACGACCACACACACACACACACACACACACACACACACACACACACACTTTGACACATCTTTCTCTCACATACACTGATTAGTTACATACTCACAGACGCATTTATTCTCTCACACACATATTCACCTATAGACACACGACTATACACCTACACACACACACACACACACACACCTACACACACACACACACACACACACTAGTCTCTCCCTCACATACACTCATGAGTTACACACTCACAGACATACACTCCTTCTCTCACACATATTCACCTATAGACACACATACACACGCACACACGGCAGTGTCAGTAATGAGTGTGTAATGGGCTGGGATGGGTAATTATGTTTAAATAGGTCAATCAGGGATATTTTCAGACACTGATGGAATAATATAGCCCTAAAAAAGAGAACACTTTCATGTTCCACAGGACTCTACTGAACATCTCTCTCACACATTCTCCCTATCTCACACAAACTCTCTCTCTCTCTCTCTCTCTCTCTCTCTCTCTCTCTCTCTCTCTGTCTCTCTCTCTCTCTCTCTCTTACACATTCTCCCTATCTCACACAAACTCTCTCTCTCTCTCTCTCTCTCTCTCTCTCTCTGTCTCTCTCAGTCTCTCAACAACTCTCTCTCTCTCTCTCTCTATCTCTCATTGTCTCTCAAAATCTCTCTCTCTCTCTGTCTCTCTCTGTCTCTCTCTCTCTCTTTGTCTCTCTCTCTTTCACTATCTCTCAACAACTCTCTCTCTCTCACACACACACTGTCTCTCTCTCTCTCTCTCTCTCAACATCTCTCTCTCTCTCACACTCACTGTCTCTCTCTCTCTCTCTCACACTCACTGTCTCTCTCTCTCTCTCTCTCTCTCTCTCTCTCTCTCTCTCTCTCTCTCTCTCTCTCTCTCTCTCTCTCTCTCTCAACATCTCTCTCTCCCTCACACACATACACGCTGTCTCTCTCTCTCACACACATACACGCTGTCTCTCTCACACACATACACGCTGTCTCTCTCTCTCACTGTAGGGGCAGGAGGTCAAGTCAGGTTACTTTAGCGTAACCCCAGAGGGCAAATAGTTTTGCAGACAAAGGCAACATAACACCAGGACACTAAACAGCATAACACCAGGACACTAGACAACACTAACACCAGGACACTAAACAGCATAACACCATGAACACTAGACAACACTAACACCAGGACACTAGACAACACTAACACCATGCACACTAGACAACACTAACACCATGAACACTAGACAACACTAACACCAGGACACTAGACAACACTAACACCATGAACACTAAACAATATAACACCATGAACACTAGACAACACTAACACCATGAACACTAGACAACACTAACACCAGGACACTAGACAACACTAACACCATGAACACTAGACAACACTAACACCATGCACACCAGACAACACTAACACCATGAACACTAAACAATATAACACCATGAACACTAGACAACACTAACACCAGGACACTAGACAACACTAACACCATGAACACTAGACAGCACTAACACCAGGACACTAGACAACACTAACACCATGAACACTAGACAACACTAACACCAGGACACTAAACAGCATAACACCAGGACACGAAACAGCATAACACCAGGACACTAAACAGCACAACACCATGCACACTAGGCAACACTAACACCATGCACACTAGGCAACACTAACACCAGGACACTAGACAACACTAACACCAGGACACTAGACAACACTAACACCATGCACACTAGACAACACTAACACCATGCACACTAGGCAACACTTACACCAGGACACTAGACAACACTAACACCAGGACACTAAACAACACTAACACCAGGACACTAGACAACACTAACACCATGAACACTAGACAACACTAACACCATGGACACTAGACAACACTAACACCATGGACACTAGACAACACTAACACCATGAACACTAGACAACACTAACACCATGAACACTAAACAATATAACACCATGAACACTAGACAACACTAACACCAGGACACTAGACAACACTAACACCATGAACACTAGACAGCACTAACACCAGGACACTAGACAACACTAACACCAGGACACTAGACAACACTAACACCATGAACACCAGACAACACAAAAAACAATAAACAAGACAGCATCACACAACTTAAAAAAGAAAACACAAGACTCACACAGGGTTAGAGGCCAATAATTAAAAACAGCATACGAGTGGGATAAGAAGTGTACACTAGTGTATTTTATACTGCACATTGCAGAAAGCTGCATTGTAGTGCATTGCAGCAAAGTGTTAGTGCCTATTTATTACACTAAGGTGCGTGCGTGCGTGCGTGCGTGCGTGCGTGCGTGCGTGCGTGCGCGCGTGTGTGTGTGTGTGTATGTGTGTGTGAGAGTGTGTGTGTGTGGAGCACAGAAGGTCATGAGAGGCACAGTTGTCTTAGCACCACTGTTAGAGATCTGAGATGAGTCATGCTATATTTTAGTAAAGTACTCTAGGCAAAAACATGAATCATTTAACAAGAATGTGTGTGTGTGTGTGTGTGTTTGTGTGTGTGGGAGTGAGTGTGTATGAGACAGACAGAAGTGTGTGTGTGTGTGTGTGTGTGTGTGTGTGTGTGTGTGTGTGTGTGTGTGTGTGTGTGTGTTTGTGAGTGTGTGCTGGTATCTGTGTGTGTTTGTGAGTGCGGGCGTGCATCCATGTGAGTGCATGTGTGTGCATGTGTGTGTGTTTGTGTGTGTGCGTGTGTGTGTATGAGTGTGTGTACGTGTGTGTGTATGTGTGTGTGTGTGTATGTGTGTGTGTTTGTATGTGTGTGTGCATGTGTGTGTGTGTGTGTGTGTTTGTGTGTGTGTGTGTGTGTGTGTGTGTGTGTGTGTGTGTGTGTGTGTGTGTGTGTGTGTTTCTAGTTTAAATTTGCACATTTGGTGCTGAAATGGTCACGGTTTAGAAAAGGAGCCAACAGTGAAGCCATTTGTAAATGATTTCAGTAAATAATATTTGTCACACAAATAATGACATAGGCTGCTTTCCTTCTTGTTGGAAGTCTATATGTTTACCTGTATGTCTTATGTCTATTTTTTGTGGATGCCTGTGTACACTTCATGTCCATGAGTGTAGCTGTGTGTGTGTGTGTGTGTGTGCATGTTTCTAGTTTAAATTGCACATTTGGTGTCTGGTGAAACACAATTTCAGTCCTCTGTGTAATGCCTGTTACATAGTGAATTGACAATAAAGTACACTTTGACTTTAAGTTTAAGTTTAAGTTCAAGTGTATTATCATATGCACAGTCAGGAAACACATTTGAAAACATGTTTTTTTCTTTGCTGTCCACTTGAATGCTACACATAATGCCACATGTAATAAAACACATTTTAACATAATACCACATGTAATAAAACACATTTTAACATAATGCCACATGTAATAAAACACCTTTTAACATAATGCCACATGTAATAAAACACATAACATAATGCCACATGTAATAAAACGTGTAATAAAACACATTATAACATAATACCACATGTAATAAAACACATTTTAACATAATGCCACATGTAATAAAACACATTATAACATAATACAACCCTTGAGACATAGGAAACACCAAACACTGCTGTCGGCAGAAAACCTCTTAAATCCATTTTTGCTATTTTTATTGTTATTTATTTTTAATATACACTGTAGGTCAGTTTTCCTGTTGGTCTATGACTTTTTAACATGCAACCTCAAGACCATGTGTCAAGATACAAAGCCAACTTTGACTTTTACAGATATTTAACATGCAACCTTAAGACCATGTGTCAAGATACAAAGCCAACTTTGACTTTTACAGATATTTAACATGCAACCTTAAGACCATGTGTCAAGATACAAAGCCAACTTTGACAAGACAATATTCTAATTATTTAGAAAACACTTTTTTTCTCAACTTGCTGAAAGAAAATTATTTTGGACATTGGTTTTCACCCGACAGTGACGATAAGATCAAGTAAATTACTTCTTTTCCTGTTTTAATAAATGAGCTGGAATGACGCTGGTGTTGAGTGGAGGCAGGTCACATCCTGATTGGACGACGTCAGCTGATGCTTGCCTGTCTGACTCTAGCAGTCGTATGCTGTGTGACTGCTGAAGATAGCAGCAGTAATATATAAAGTGCCCTTTGAGTCCGGTGAAGGGCTATTGGGACTGCAGAATGGGCAGCCAACACCTGCACACAGACGCCCACACCAAACTGCCCTTACCGTGCTGTGTGGTTACAACTGTAGTGGAGCTGTATTTTTAAGAGTTCTGCAAAGCTAGACGTGCACTCGTACCGAAGTCAGGACGCTGCCCAGCCACACTGGCGTACTGACTTCTTAGTGCATTTGTAATCATGTGTGAGTCCAGCCACACTGGCGTACTGACTTCTTAGTGCATTTACAATCATGTGTGAGTCCAGCCACACTGGCGTACTGACTTCTTAGTGCATTTGTAATCATGTGTGAGTCCAGCCACACTGGCATACTGACTTCTTAGTGCATTTGTAATCATGTGTGAGTCCTTGACCGTTGTTCTGTGTAGGCTACCTTCTGGAACCTTTGTCTGTTGATGATCTGCGTGTTTGACCCGCTTACTCTTTTACTGCTACTGGATATGGTCTGTCTGCCTGCCTGCCTGTATGTCTGTCTGCCTGCCTGCCTGTCTGTCTGTCTGCCTGTCTGTCTGTCTGCCTGCCTGTCTGTCTGTCTGCCTGCCTGTCTGTCTGTCTGTCTGTCTGTCTGCCTGCCTGTCTGTCTGCCTGTCTGTCTGTCTGTCTGCCTGCCTGCCTGTCTGTCTGCCTGCCTGTCTGTCTGTCTGCCTGTCTGCCTGTCTGTCTGCCTGCCTGCCTGTCTGTCTGCCTGCCTGCCTGCCTGCCTGCCTGTCTGTCTGCCTGCCTGTCTGTCTGTCTGCCTGCCTGCCTGTCTGTCTGTCTGTCTGTCTGTCTGCTAGGAAATGAACTCAAAACGTGAAATGCTCATAATAGAACAAGGAACACGTGATTACATGTTAGTGGTGATCTGCAGCACCATGTGGAATTTGTATGGTGTCAGTGATCTTACTGCCTTGGCGGAGGTCTGCGCTCCCTGAGTGCTTTTCTAGTTCATCATTTGCTCTCTAATGTTTATGCTCTGCATTTCACCTCTGCTCCTTAACCCACCCTCTCCTCTGCACAGCTCTTTGCTCAGTGTTAGTTAATGTGCTTTAAAAATTAAACATATTTACTGACTTTACATAGGTACTTTCTTTAATGATTCCACTTTGCTCAGTGTTAGTTAATGTGCTTTATCAATTAAATGTACTTACCTACTTTACATAGGTACTTTTTTTTAATGATTCCACTTTGATCAATGTTAGTTGTTAATGCGCTTTAAAAATTAAACATACTTACTTACTTTACATAGGTACTTTCTTTAATGATTCCACTTTGCCTAGTATTAGTTGTTTGAAATGTGCTTTATCAATTAAATACACTTACGATTCCATTTAGTCATCTGTCCATGAGAAGAAGATCTTCCTGGTCTTGGCCATCCATCCATTCTTCACAGTACTTTAAAGTTCAACAGCAGCAGTGGATGGCGGGCCAATCCCTTGTTTATACCTGTAGTGGATGGCGTGTGGTGTGTGTGTGTGTGTGTGTGTGTGTGTGTGTTTGTGTGTGTGTGTGGTGTGTGTGTGTGTGTGTGTGTGTGTGTGTGTGTGTGTGTGTGTGTGTGTGTGTGTGTGTTTATACCTGCAGTGGATGGTGTGTGTGTGTGTGTGTGTGTGTGTGTGTGTGTTTATACCTGCAGTGGATGGTGTGTGTGTGTGTGTGTGTGTGTGTGTGTGTTTATACCTGCAGTGGCTGGTGTGTGTGTGTGTGTGTGTGTGTGTTTATACCTGCAGTGGCTGGTGTGTGTGTGTGTGTGTGTGTGTGTGTGTGTGTGTGTGTTTATACCTGCAGTGGATGGTGTGTGTGTGTGTGTGTGTGTGTGTTTATACCTGCAGTGGCTGGTGTGTGTGTGTGTGTGTGTGTGTGTTTATACCTGCAGTGGCTGGTGTGTGTGTGTGTGTGTGTGTGTGTGTTTATACCTGCAGTGGCTGGCGTGCCAATTCCTTGTTCACACCTGCCTGCACATGCCCTGCATGCATGACTGGTCGTGCACATGCATTGCAGACACTCTGTCCTGTGTGTGTGTGTGTGTGTGTGTGTGTGTGTGTTTATACCTGCATTGGCTGGCATGACTGGTCGTGCACATGCATTGCAGACACTCTGTCCTGTGTGTGTGTGTGTGTGTGTGTGTGTGTGTGTCTGTGTGTGTGTGTGTGTGTGTGTGTTTATACCTGCATTGGCTGGCATGACTGGTCGTGCACATGCATTGCAGACACTCTGTCCTGTGTGTGTGTGTGTGTGTGTGTGTGTGTGTGTGTGTGTGTGTGTGTGTGTTTATACCTGCATTGGCTGGCATGACTGGTCGTGCACATGCATTGCAGACACTCTGTCCTGTGTGTGTGTGTGTGTGTGTGTGTGTGTGTCTGTGTGTGTGTGTGTGTGTGTGTGTGTGTGTGTGTGTGTGTGTGTGTGTGTTTATACCTGCATTGGCTGGCATGACTGGTCGTGCACATGCATTGCAGACACTCTGTCCTGTGTGTGTGTGTGTGTGTGTGTGTTTATACCTGCATTGGCTGGCATGACTGGTCGTGCACATGCATTGCAGACACTCTGTCCTGTGTGTGTGTGTGTGTGTGTGTGTGTGTGTGTGTGTGTGTGTGTGTTTATACCTGCATTGGCTGGCATGACTGGTCGTGCACATGCATTGCAGACACTCTGTCCTGTGTGTGTGTGTGTGTGTGTGTGTGTGTGTGTGTGTGTGTGTGTGTGTTTATACCTGCATTGGCTGGCATGACTGGTCGTGCACATGCATTGCAGACACTCTGTCCTGTGTGTGTGTGTGTGTGTGTGTGTGTGTGTGTGTGTGTGTGTGTGTGTGTGTGTGTTTATACCTGCATTGGCTGGCATGACTGGTCGTGCACATGCATTGCAGACACTCTGTCCTGTGTGTGTGTGTGTGTGTGTGTGTGTGTGTGTGTGTGTGTGTGTGTGTGTGTGTGTGTGTTTATACCTGCATTGGCTGGCATGACTGGTCATGCACATGCATTGCAGACACTCTGTCCTGTGTGTGTGTGTGTGTGTGTGTGTGTGTGTGTGTGTGTGTGTGTGTGTGTGTGTGTGTGTGTTATACCTGCATTGGCTGGCATGACTGGTCGTGCACATGCATTGCAGACACTCTGTCCTGTGTGTGTGTGTGTGTGTGTGTGTGTGTGTGTTTATACCTGCATTGGCTGGCATGACTGGTCGTGCACATGCATTGCAGACACTCTGTCCTGTGTGTGTGTGTGTGTGTGTGTGTGTGTGTGTCTGTGTGTGTGTGTGTGTGTGTGTGTTTATACCTGCATTGGCTGGCATGACTGGTCGTGCACATGCATTGCAGACACTCTGTCCTGTGTGTGTGTGTGTGTGTGTGTGTGTGTGTGTGTGTGTGTGTGTGTGTGTTTATACCTGCATTGGCTGGCATGACTGGTCGTGCACATGCATTGCAGACACTCTGTCCTGTGTGTGTGTGTGTGTGTGTGTGTGTGTGTCTGTGTGTGTGTGTGTGTGTGTGTGTGTGTGTGTGTGTGTGTGTGTGTGTTTATACCTGCATTGGCTGGCAT
>CM050213.1:32435000-32437500 GCA_027475355.1 Coilia nasus | reverse complement strand
GGAGGACAGCCGTTCATATTTCTATTCAAACAAATAAAGGCTCTGAGGTGAACCGCATGGATGATTTCACTTCCTTCTCCTTCAGCAGGATGACTGAGATCTCTGCCTAGAGTCATCTCTGTATTAAAATACACACACACACACACACACACACACACACACACACACACACACACACACACACACACACAAACTCTAGCTCCTGCCATTTACTTATGCCCTCATTTCATACCTCCTTCATCTCTCTTCCTTCACAACTCCACTTCTCTGCTAGTCCTCCTGTAAACAGATACGTCATCTATCTATCTATCTATCTATCTATCTATCTATCTATCTATCTATCTATCTATCTATCTATCTATCTATCTAGTACTAATATGTAACAATACTACTAATAATAAGTAATAATACTAAATGTCTATATGAATAAATGTGTTTCTTAATTCTGATTAAATTACTTGTTTATTTTTACACAGCTAGACAAATGAACATTAAATACAGAAACACAAACACATAATTTCTCACATATACACAGTATACAAATCAGACACACGGTTAGGAACCCATCATTAATTATCAATGACATAATTAACCCTGATGAACAAGTGCTGTATTGTGATTACACCACTGCTAATGAGTGGATTAATTGATTTTGTGTAAATGTAATTACTTTTGTTGTAGATAGATAGTGAGCAAATCTAAGAGGGTCAACATGTCATATAATATCAGGAGAGATTCGCTTAAACATGTGAGGAACTATAACGAGATCACGGGTCACATAGTATTGCAAAAATGACAGAAATACCAATGAAATGACATTTAACGATTACCTTTATTGACCTCAATAACACTAACTTAACTGTGATTTTTTTCAACTTTCAAGTTTACAATAAGAATTGTAGCCTAAAAGTAAAATGAAAACAAAAAAAATAATTTGGCTGTCTGCACAGCACATGCCAGTAAAAACAGGCCAATGGTACAATGGTACAATTAACAAGCCAGATGTGCAGTCCATTGACCTGCTTTCGTGGTGCTTAACTGTATGAAAAGCATATGTACCTTCTGCTGCAGTGACGGCACTGTCGTGTTTAGTCGCAAAGAAATCCGTGACTTTAGATGATGTGCTCTCGCCCCTAGTTGCTTTTCCATGCTTGGCTGATTTTAGGTGTACCTGCAAGTCGTTGGCGCCTTTATTTGCAACAGAGACGTAAGTGCCGGCTTTACACACCAGGCACTCAGCTTCATATGGATCGCGACCAGTACGAAAACATGGGAATTTCTTCTTCAACTCCTCTGTAAATCTACATTTTCGTTTGGGCATAGCCACTGTAGATTGTACCTCATCGGTGCACGGGAAGACATGTGCTGTGCTTTTTCATGTGTAAACAAAATGCGTTCCGGCAGTGTAGTGTGACTGTGGGACAGAGGCGTCACTTGACCTATTACTTTACTGGGGCACAGCTGGGGCACACATAATTAATGCGAGCGTGCAACGCGGGCGAGTAATTTTTTTAGCACTTATTTATCATAAAAAAACCATAAACAGTGCTTTAAACTAAATAGACATATCAGATTATGTTGATATGCTTATCAAACATCGTAGATGTAAGATAGCAATCTCCAGAAACCGAGTGTGGGAGCTCACAGTGCTATAACCCTTACATAAATCAACACCGATAGGCATATGCCAGTTAGCTAAAAGACAGCAGCTAACGACTCCAGTAGGCTAGCTGCTACTTCAATTTACAGCCAGAGCTTGCATGACAGCTGCCATTAAACGTAAAAAGTAAGTTGTAATATGTAAATCCATATGGAAATGGCGACACAGAGGTGAAAACAAACAACAATGATGAGCAATTTACCCGGTACTAACCTGTAAGACAGGTGGAAAGACACAGCGCTCAGACACCGTTGTTACACGTTATGTCACAGCCAATGTCGCGTGAATAAATAACGATATTAAGTAGCCATGTGCACATTGTTTATGGAGTGAATAAAGTAGCAATGAGTTGCCATATTAAGTAGCTATGTGCGCATTCTGTAGATTATGTAGACCTAAAAGTCGAAAGTGGTTTTTTTTACTTGTGAAATTTATACTGGGGCACTACAGACCAATACTGGGGCACGTGCCCCAGTAAAATATGTCTGGCGACGCCCCTGCTGTGGGACCACTCCTACTCGCTTAACTCTAGCCCCGGTGCACTGTGCGTGGGCGTGCCTAATTTGTGATTGACAGAAACCTGGAATGGAATTTCGATACGTGTGTGCATGTTTAAGGCAGTCGAAAAAAATCCCGGACGATTTAAAAAATTCCCCCCGGACAGCTTTTTTAGGTCTCAAAAGGAGGACATGTCCGGGAAAAGGAGGACGTCTGGTCACCCTAATACAGTACACCACAATTAGCTAACATACGCATGTGTGAATACATACAGTACACCACAATTAGCTAACATACGCATGTGTGAATACATACAGTACACCACAATTAGCTAACATACGC
>CM050213.1:32410000-32415000 GCA_027475355.1 Coilia nasus | reverse complement strand
CGTGAGCTAAACTTTTTGCAGCCACATCACTGAAAGGTCATCAATGACACGCAGTTGGAGGATGCTGGCAGGTAGGCGAAAAAAATCAAAGTTTTGTGGTTTAGGCCCACGTATTTTAAAATAGACAACTAATGTCAAATAAAAATAGTAGTATTTTTTAACGTTTGGTAGCACTATCAGCTCATATCATGCGGCTGGATCTCTACTGAAGGGTGGAGTATGAAAGGGGGTGGATCTGTACTGATGGATGGAGTATGAAAGGGGCTGGATCTGTACTGATGGATGGAGTATAAAAGGGGCTGGATCTCTACTGATGGATGGAGTATGAAAGGGGCTGGATACTGAAGGGTGGAGTATGAAAGGGGCTGGATACTGAAGGGTGGAGTATGAAAGGGGCTGGATCTGTACTGAAGGATGGAGTATGAAAGGGGGTGGATCTCTACTGATGGATGGAGTATGAAAGGGGCTGGATACTGAAGGGTGGAGTATAAAAGGGGCTGGATACTGAAGGGTGGAGTATGAAAGGGGCTGGATACTGAAGGGTGGAGTATGAAAGGGGCTGGATCTGTACTGAAGGATGGAGTATGAAAGGGGCTGGATACTGAAGGATGGAGTATGAAAGGGGCTGGATACTGAAGGATGGAGTATGAAAGGGGCTGGATACTGAAGGATGGAGTATGAAAGGGGCTGGATACTGAAGGGTGGAGTATGAAAGGGGGTGGATCTGTACTGAAGGGTGGAGTATGAAAGGGGCTGGATACTGAAGGGTGGAGTATGAAAGGGGCTGGATACTGAAGGGTGGAGTATGAAAGGGGCTGGGTACTGAAGGGTGGAGTATGAAAGGGGGTGGATCTGTACTGAAGGGTGGAGTATGAAAGGGGGTGGATCTGTACTGAAGGGTGGAGTATGAAAGGGGCTGGATCTGTACTGAAGGATGGAGTATTAAAGGGGCTGGATACTGAAGGGTGGAGTATGAAAGGGGCTGGATACTGAAGGGTGGAGTATGAAAGGGGCTGGATCTGTACTGAAGGATGGAGTATGAAAGGGGCTGGATACTGAAGGATGGAGTATGAAAGGGGCTGGATCTCTACTGAAGGATGGAGTATGAAAGGGGCTGGATCTCTACTGAAGGATGGAGTATGAAAGGGGCTGGATCTCTACTGAAGGATGGAGTATGAAAGGGGCTGGATCTCTACTGAAGGATGGAGTATGAAAGGGGCTGGATCTGTACTGAAGGATGGAGTATGAAAGGGGCTGGATACTGAAGGGTGGAGTATGAAAGGGGCTGGATACTGAAGGGTGGAGTATGAAAGGGGCTGGATACTGAAGGGTGGAGTATGAAAGGGGCTGGATCTGTACTGAAGGATGGAGTATGAAAGGGGCTGGATACTGAAGGGTGGAGTATGAAAGGGGCTGGATACTGAAGGATGGAGTATGAAAGGGGGTGGATCTCTACTGAAGGGTGGAGTATGAAAGGGCGTGTCGCGATTCTGCTTTCTTACACCGTGAGACAGGTTCATAGCTCTGCGTATCGCGATTTCGGTTTCGATACGCGTATCGTTACAGGGCTAACTACATAAGTAATTACATGATTGCTAAATCACTACATATGTACCGAATGACTACATGACTACATGACTACTGAATGACTACATGACTACTGAATCACTTCATCATGACTAGTGTGTGACTACATGACTACATGCCTAATGAGTGGCTGTATGACTACATGACTACATGACTACTGAATGACTACATGACTACATGACTACTGAATCACTTCATCATGACTAGTGAGTGACTACATGACTACATGACTAATGAGTGGCTGTGTGACTACAGAATGACTACATGCCTAATGAGTGGCTGTGTGACTACAGAATGACTACATGACTAATGAGTGGCTGTGTGACTACAGAATGACTACATGCCTAATGAGTGGCTGTGTGACTACAGAATGACTACATGCCTAATGAGTGGCTGTGTGACTACATGACTACATGCCTAATGAGTGGCTGTGTGACTACAGAATGACTACATGACTAATGAGTGGCTGTATGACTACAGAATGACTACATGCCTAATGAGTGGCTGTGTGACTACAGAATGACTACATGACTAATGAGTGGCTGTGTGACTACAGAATGACTACATGCCTAATGAGTGGCTGTGTGACTACAGAATGACTACATGCCTAATGAGTGGCTGTGTGACTACAGAATGACTACATGACTGCACGAG
This sequence comes from Coilia nasus, assembly GCA_027475355.1. NCBI lineage: Eukaryota > Metazoa > Chordata > Actinopteri > Clupeiformes > Engraulidae > Coilia > Coilia nasus. Next base: position 32,412,759 of record CM050213.1, on the reverse strand, counting down.
TACAGAATGACTGCATGGATAACAACCTTACAAGTGAAAGACAACATTACTTACATTTCTTTTCTTTCTTTCTTTCTTTCTTTCTTTCTTTCTTTCTTTCTTTCTTTCTTTCTTTCTTTCTTTCTTTCTTTCTTTCTTTCTTTCTTTCTTTCTTTCTTTCTTTCCTTCTTTCTACAGTGTCACATGATTCTCGCTATCTGTGGTAGTGATGTGCATTTATGAGTGTGTGTGTGCATATGTGTGTTAAAAAGTCTGAGTACATCTGTGTGTGTGTGTGTGGTGTGTGAGAAACAGCAATGAGACAGAATAACAACTCCTACGGGTGCTTACCACTGCGTTACATCATCTTTCAGTCACCATGAAATGCTACCTACACACACACACACACACACACACACACACACACACACACACACGCAGAGACACAAACAAACACACACACAATTGAATGATCTAATGAGCTGAACAGACACAGACTGACAGAGATTAAGCATTTGCAACACACATGTGTGTGCACGCAAACACACACACTCTCTCTCTCACACACACACACACACACACACACACACTGAAAGTAATGAATTGAGCAGAGCTAAGAGGTGTTAATTTGTGACCCCAGGAAGAGACAGATTAGTCCTGAGATAACTCTAATGCACATCTGCAGTGTGTGTATGTGTGTGTGTATGTGTGTGTATGTGTGTGTGTATGTGTGTGTTTCTTCCTGCACACAGACATTAGCTCACACAGAAAGCTCTAGCCCAGACAGCAAAGCACTCTCCAAGGTCCTGAAGTTCAGCCACACAGCCGTGCTGGCTATGGAGGTCTGCACTACTGACACAGGAACAGACTGCTGTGCACTACTGACACAGGAACAGACTGCAGAACACTACTGATACAGGAACAGACTGCTGTGCACTACTGACACAAGAACTGACTGCTGTGCACTACTGACACAGGAACAGACTGCTGTGCACTACTGACACAGGAACAGACTGCTGTGCACTACTGACACAGGAACTGACTGCTGTGCACTACTGACACAGGAACAGACTGCAGAACACTACTGACACAGGAACAGACTGCTGTGCACTACTGATACAGTTAAACTCCTATTGGTTCATCTCATATTTTATACAGAGTGTACTCCTGGTGTTTGTGTGCATTATTTAAGTCGTGCAGGTAAACTCCTGGCGTCTCCAGCGCATACACCTAAGTTAGTAGCCTGGGGGCTCACTCACTCATGCTTTAAGAAGAACAAAGTGCTTCAGCAGCACCCTACAGTACATTCATGTCTGGAGCTGTCCATGGTGCTGAAATCAATCTGAACTGAAGGACTACTACAGTGTGCGCGCATGTGTGTGTGTGTGTGTGTGTGTGTAAGTAAGCATGAGTGAATGAATTAATGAGTGAGAAGAGAAGAGAACAGAAGAGAAGAGAAGAGGAGAAGAGAAGAGAAGAGAAGACTAGAAAGAGAGTAAAAATGAAGGCGATGTGAATAAGTAAGTACTGTATCCTCCTGAGTGTGGAGACTTACATAAGCCCATGACGACCTGACTGGAGAAAATATAATTAATGGCAGAGAGAGAATGAGGACACATTTCATGAAGCAGAAAAAGTGTAAACAAGAACATCTTCACATATACACTCATTAGGTGACGCTGATAAAACACACACACCAACACCACCTTGCTGTCCCACGTGACACACACACACACACACACACACACAGAGGGAGATAGAGAGCATGGAGGAGAGAAAGAAAGAGAGAGAGAAAAAGAGAGAGAGAGACAGACAGAAAGAGAGAGAAAGAGAGAGAGAGAGATTTAGTATACATAAACACATACAAACACACTGCCTTGCTGTCCCACGTGCCCTGTAAAAATAAACACACAGACACACAGACACACAGACACACACACACACACACACACACACACACACACACACACACACACACACACACACACAGACACTCTGCCTGGCTGTCCCATGTGACACACGTGCAGGCTGCCTCTGCTAAGGTACCTGGCCAGCCTGCCTGACCCTCTCTTCTGGGACATTCACATCATTTCCACTCCTTAAACAAACACACAGCCAGGACAGCCACATAGGGTTCATGCAACTTCATGCAACACTGTGTGTGTGTGTGTGTGTGTGTGTGTGTGTGTGTGTGTGTGTGTGTGCGTGCGTGCGTGCGTGCATGCGTGCGAGCGTGTGTGTGTGTGTGTGTGTGTGTGTGTGTGTGTGTGTGTGTGTGTGTGTCTGTATGTATGTGTGCGTGTGTGTATCAGGTTTGCATCTAGTTTGACACCTAAGTTCAGAAATGTAACTTGTTGTTTATCAATCTTCATCTCAGTGTAGTCTAGTGCAAAACTGTCATAGTGTAGCATGTCCATCTACTGGTGTATTTGCCCCTGGTATAGTATTATAGCATGACTGGCCCCTGGTATAGTATTATAGCATGACTGGCCCCTGGTATAGTATTATAGCATGACTGGCCCCTGGTATAGTATTATAGCATGACTGGCCCCTGGTATAGTATTATAGCATGCCTGGCCCCTGGTATAGTATTATACTATGCCTGGCCCCTGGTATAGTATTATACTATGCCTGGCCCCTGGTATAGTATTATAGCATGACTGGCCCCTGGTATAGTATTATAGCATGACTGGCCCCTGGTATAGTATTATAGCATGACTGGCCCCTGGTATAGTATTATAGCATGACTGGCCCCTGGTATAGTATTATACTATGCCTGG
>CM050213.1:32387500-32390000 GCA_027475355.1 Coilia nasus | reverse complement strand
AGAGTTCAGTTGTAAGCCATCATTTGCAATAACCTTTCATTAACATAGCAATGTTAGGAGAGGTGCAGGGAAAGGGCTACCGGCATTCTGAAGTAACAATTGTTTCTCAAACTCACGTGTACAGTGCACATTTCATAGTCGTAATCATTATCATGTCTCATCTGTTTAAAGCCCATATACTAGCAAAAAAAAACACCATTTTACACACTGGTCGTTTAAAACATCACAGTTTATTGGGTTTTAGACTTTTAAAGGCGCAAACGTAGCTCTGTTATGCTCTCTGAACGTACCGATTTCCCTGTGGAACCGAGGGCTGTACCACAGGCTCGATATGGGGGAGTTTCGCAGGTGTTTCATGGGATGAACTATTATGACAGGGATGTTTTAATGGTGAATGGGAAACGGGTATTTTATTATGCATGTAAGGCTTTTTGGTTAATGAAAATGATTTTGAATTATTGTGTATTTTGTATTTGTTTCTATTAATTGTTTTTTGTGATCACACTGTTGATATTAAGTTAATTAATTTCAAAAATGAAAGTTTTAGTCATATTGATTAAAGTAATTTGAGTACCATATTTTCCCAGTTTTGCTGAGCAAGATTTTTGTGAGGAAGGAACTAATCACCTGTCCCAAATAGCCGCCTGGTCTCAAATAAATGCCTGGTCTATGAAGTGATTGAAACAAATAATAGCCATTGTCTTAAAACCTTCACACCAGGGGAGGGCGCTATAGATGCCATGGATGGTGTGCAATATAAATGCAAGCAATGGAAAACATTTTGAACGTGCCGGCCTATTGCTGTAGGTCATGGTGTCGCATCAATGTCAAATGGGCGAAAAACATTGCTACAGGTTTTCTATTTTTTTCTACAACTGCAGTTTTGCACAATAGATGTTCTTGAAGTAACAGTTTTGACTATTTAGAAAGTGCGTTATTAACAGTTTACAAAAAACTACTTCCTGCTCCAATGACTTTGCTATGGCCATACATTGCCCATTCGGAAACCACTGTATTGTAATTTACACACCAACGTTTATTTCGCAATATATCATCTCATATCTTTGGTTAAAATGATACCGCTATGTCACCTAGCCCTGCTCAAAATAAAAACTTCACATCTTGCCACCTCAGCTGTCCCTATTGAAAGCCCTGTCACAGCACACCTCCCACTGCACCCAGTGACTACATTACATTAATTATCCAGAGTGACTTACAGGTATTTTAGGTAGAGGGAACAGTCCCTGGAGCAGCGTGGGGTTAGATGCCTTGCAGCCATGGATGAGGGTGCAGGAGAGCACTAGTTATTTACTTACCCACCTACTGGTATGGGACTAGAACTAGCGACCCGCCGATCTCAAGACCAGTTCCCCAACCATGAGGCCACAGCTGACTGTCAATAGCCCCTTTCACACTGCACGACACGGGGTGGCGACACGGTACGACACGCTAATTTAACCCGGGTCTGCAGTGTGAAAGCACACCGTGTTTTTGACCCATCTTCTGAAAAGGTGGGTTGAGGAGGCGTAGCCCAGTGGCGCTGTAACATTACGCCACACATATTGCTGGGCGTGTTCAATGAATGACCCGTGCATCAGTGGTAAATACGCCTGTCTGCAAAGTTTTCATTCGGGGGGACACAGAGTTGTTGCTGGCTCTTTGTACAACCATTCAAGGGCAAATGACATGCTACTGTACTGCACATGGATGCTTACATGGGATTGCAAATGTATGCAGAGAATACATTTGATGCCAAATTACCGTAGCTATTTGTACAAGGTACCATCAACGTATGGTAAACTATAGCGCTATCATCAAATAATTTACTCTATCCACACTCGCCCACGGTGAAAAACACTTAATATGAAGATGCACTGGGCGAAAGGGGTCTTCGCGGCGATATTTGCAGTCACATATTTCGGGATATTTACAATATATGAAGATATATTTATGGATGCGCTCTGGACATGTTTTCCACAAACAGTAGCGTTATCATCAAACATTCTACACTCACGGTTAAAAAGCACAGAACACAATGCTTGTGTTCTTCAAAATGTGCTGTTTATTTAACATGAAATGTTGTATAAATCGGCATAGAGTTTGTCTTACCGTGTCCATATGTCATTGTTTTGTGTCTCTAAAAACGTTTCCCGCGACCTTGGGGTTTAAAATGACGCTATGACTACCGGGGTAACAGGAAGTGAACTCGCAATTTGTTTTTATTTATTTAATTTGTTCATGTGCACAGGCTAGAGATCGTATAGGGATTGGTTTCGCGAGCCTGATTGAAACCCCTGGCTAAACCGATGTTAATCCGCTTGGTGCCGCCTTGTGCACACGATCATACAGTGAGGAAAAGGGCGCATTTATGCTGCTTAACAAAGCAAGTTACCTGGATCCACGCTTTCATCGTCTTGTGCATTTGAAAGAGGAGCAGAGACAGCAGGTGCAGGTAGCTATTCTGGAGGAGATGAAACAAGTGAATGTAGCAGGAGGCATA
>CM050213.1:32355000-32365000 GCA_027475355.1 Coilia nasus | reverse complement strand
GTGAGTCTGCCCCTGGATCTGTACCCCCCCCCCCCAGGTGAGTCTGCCCCTGGATGAGCATCCCCCCAGGTGAGTCTGCCCCTGGATCTTGCTGCCCGCCTCATGCCACCTCCCTCCACCACCCCCCACACACAGCACAGAAGTCACAGCCCTCACGGCTCAAGCCCCCCTCCCACATGCACACAGCACATATCTTTGCTCCCCAGCCCTCTCCACACACGTGTGTCCAACCCCACCTCAGCGCTGTCAGCTGCACACGCAGTGCCACTCCCCACACAGCCCGGTCATCTGCCACCACAGCCAGTCCTTCCTCCCAACCATAACTGCACTTTATGCACTTTATCCCACCCCCCTTCACCTTTTTTCTACCTCTGCCCTTCTTATGGCCCCCCCAAATGCATTCTACGCACTTTACTCCCCACTCCCCATGCACAGTCTAGACCCACAATCATCAGTTTCACTACATGTCCTACTACCCAGTATGTCTATGTACGTGACAAATAAAACTCCTTGTATCCTTGTATCCCTGTATCAAACTAGGCTTCTCTTTCTCTCCAGCTATCTTCCTCTCTCTCTCTCTCTCTCTCTCCCTCTCCCTCTCTCTTTGAGCTGGGTTTCTGCCAGAAGGTTTATCATCTACAGGGCATGACTCATCATTCTGTCATCATCTTGGCGGCCATTTTGTGCCAGGTTCACGGCTGATTTCCAGGTAGTGAGCTCTCAGGCTTCACAGGCGGTGTACTTCTCAAGGCAGCGAGCTCTTTGTCCTCATGGACGGCGTACCTCTCAAACTAGCGACCTCTCAGGCCTCATGGACGGCGTACCTCTCAAACTAGCGACCTCTCAGTCCTCATGGACGGCGTACCTCTCAAAGTAGCGAGCTCCCAGCCCTCATGGACTATGTACCTCTCCAGGCAGAGAGCTTTTGGCCCTCAGGGTGCACCTTTACAAGTCTAAGAGGCCCACTTTGGGCTCCTTCTCTGAAAAGCACAACTCTCTTGAAGCCTGCAATTGTGATACACCTTCAAGGAAGGAAATTGAGCCCACTTTAAACTATAAATGCCATCTAGCTCTCTTCATCTCTCAGATAGACACAAACACACACACACACTCCCTTTCTCTCTCAGATATGGACACACACACTATCTTTCTGACTGATACCCAGGCACACACACACACACTCTCACTCTCTTTCCCTCTCAGATACACAGACACACGCATGCATACGCGCACACACACACACACACACACACTCTCACTCTCTCTCTCTTTCTCTCTCTCAGATACACAGACAGACACACACACACACACACACACACTCTCTCTCCCCTTTTAGGAGAGCTGAGGTTTGAGGTTGCAGTGGTACACACTGCACAGTAAGTGATCCAGAGGAGGCTGCAGCATCAGTATCTTGTGGTCAGACAGACTGAAACACTCCGGTGTCTTTACGTGCGTGTGTGTGTGTGTGTATGTATTGTGTGAGTGCTTGTGTGTATGTGTGTGCTGTGTGTGTGTGTGTGTGTGTGTGTGTGTGTGTGTGTGTGTGTGTGTGTGTGTGTGTGTGTGTGTGCGCGTGTGTGTGTGTTGTGGGAGTGCATATGTGTGTGTGTGTGTGTGTGTGTGTGTGTGTGTGGCTGTGTGTGTGTGTGTGTGTGTGTGAGTGTGTGTTTGTAGGAGGAGGAAGGAAGTGAGCCCAAGATGTCTGGGTGCATTAGTGAAGCTGGCCACAAATATAGATATAGCAGCCTCCCGCACCCACATGTACTTCCTGTCCTGCTAAGTAGGAGCGTGGCTTGATTGATGTAACCCCCCCAGACACCGCCTGTCTGTCTGTCTGAGTGTCGAGACACTGTCCATCAGCGTAATCTTCAGTAGGCCTGAATACATAAGCTAATGAACAGCTGACTGTCTGTCTGTCGGAGTGTCGAGACACTGTCCATCAGCATAATGTTCAGTAGGGCTGAATACATAAGCTAATGAACGGCTGACTATCTACCTGCTACTGCTCTGATTTAGGGCACAGTAACAGAACAGCTCACAGCTGCTCACAGAGTCGATATAAATAGCCACTCTGTACGGGTAATAACATATAGGTTATTGCCACTAACTTGATAGTTTGACATGATACTTCGTTGTGTAACTGTAGAATGTCTAAATTTGTCTCGCAGTCATTTATTATTTAGGTGGCATCCATACGCTGATTGCGTAAGGGCTATCTATATACACGCATGAGCATCCGGCCACTCATGCCCACTCGCATGTATCATTGCTCCCATGACTGATCTATCCTCTGTCCAGTGTTTAGAAGGAGGACAGATTGCCTTGGCTGACAGCTCTTGCATGGATGGAGCAGAAGGCAGCATCTGGCACTAACCACCCCAGGCTTTGCTGCCCTACAAAGGCAACGTGCAGTAACTATGTGAACATAGAAACTGAACAAAATGTCTTTAGAGTTGTCATACTGTCCAGACAAACATGATGTAGGCATATGTGAGAAGCTAAATACCCCCCTTCTCACCGTCGTGCACTGAACTGACTTTCTGCTGCGCTACCATAGGCGGAGAGGAAGAGGAGACTTCTTCCCGCGGGCACACACACACTGACTTGCATACACGCATCCACACACACACACACAGGGCATTTCTCCTTCCCAATCACCCCTTCTGGACATTTTTTTGCAGCGTGTGTATAGTTAAGGGGATAGTGTGTTTTGTGCTTGGTGTTTGGCGTTTCCAGCCGAAGTTTACTGCCGACTCGGCGTTTATGCACGACCCCGACCAATTGTTTGGTCGGTCACGATGTGTTACACTTAGTGTGTCTTTCTTGCAGTGTTAACCTTTTGATCTACTCTTTCCTGTCTACATGCAGTGTGGTACCCGCTATAATGTCACCCATTTCGCATTTATATTTCTGATTTCGTCCATAAACCAGTAACAAACATTACTCACACTTCCTGGTGTTCCATCCAGCCGTTCCATAGCAAAATGCATTTAGCTCTCTCCCTAGGGGAAGAAGCTCTGCATTTCATGCACAGGGGTGTTTGTTGTCGCTGTTCAACCATTGTATGATTATTGTGTGTTTTCGAATAATATTTGGGGATTAGTATTTGGGTGTTTTGAACTATATTTTGTCATTGTTATTTTGTATATTTTTTTCTAAATGCTTTTGTTTGAGTTTTTTTATGATATATGTATATTTGTGAAGGGAGCTTCCCTTCTGGGTAGTTCAGCCCTGTTACCCAATTTGAGACAATTATGAGTTAATGGATGGGTGCATTTAGGCAGGGCAGCTCAGTTGGTCTGCATTGCTTGAGGAGCAAGGTTGTCTCTGCTGTAAGGTATTTGTGGTGAACTGCACTGTTGTGAGTGCTAGTGACAGTACCTTTTTCTTTTGTCTTCATTGAGTGTTTTTTTGTTTGTTATTTGCATTTGGCCTGGAAGACAAATAAATATTGTTTATTGTCTATTTTCACACCGGCAACTACCTCTCCTGCGTATTGTGTTTCACCTGTTCCTCCAAGCCCACATCCCAACGAGTTGGTGGGCTGCAGTGGTCTTCCACAGTTTAGAAGTGGTGATGCTTTTATGTACTTTCTTAATAGGAAGAAGCAAGAGATTTAGTCACAAGACAAAAAGGTGTTATAAAGACAATTTACTTAATTGTATAAACTCAGTTTTGACAAAATGTGTAGTTACTTAGTTACTGCTTTTTTTGGTTTTGTGCAGGCAGGTGGGGGTGTTGAGGGATTCTTTTCCCAGCCAGGGTGCCTCATTGCTGGGTACACTGGTGGAGCAGGCTGCCCTGGCTGGCTGGTCCTTAGAGATGGTGGTGGTGGTAGTCGTGTGTGTGTGTGTGTGTGTGTGATGCGGGTGGGTGGATGGGGGGGTGTTGAGGGATGCTTTCCCCAGCCAGGGTGCCTTGTTGCTGGGTACACTGGTGGAGCAGGCTGCCCTGGCTGGCTGGTCCCTGGAGATGGACATGGTGGTGGTGGAGGGGGGAGGAGGGATGCTCTACCCACACAGGGTGCCTTGTTGCTGGGTATGCTGGTGGAGGAGGCTGCCCTGGCTGGCTGGTCCCTGGAGATGGACATGGTGGTGGTGGAGGGGGGAGGAGGGATGCTCTCCCCAGCCAGGGTGCCTCATTGCTGGGTACACTGGTGGAGCAGGCTGCCCTGGCTGGCTGGTCCCTGGAGATGGACGTGGTGGTGGTGGAGGGATGCTCTGCCCAGCCAGGGTGCCTCGTTGCTAGGTATGGCGTTGGAGGAGGCTGCCCTGGCTGGCTGGTCCCTGGAGATGGATGTGGTGGTGGTGGAGGGATGCTCTGCACAGCCAGGGTGCCTCGTTGCTGGGTACGGCGGTGGAGGAGGCTGCCCTGGCTGGCTGGTCCCTGGAGCCTCCTGAGGGGAGCTGATAAGAAGCGCCTCGGCTCAGTGAGGTCGTGAACCCTCCTGATAAACCTGCCGTGCCGGAGGTGTGTCATGACCCCTTTTCACTTCAGCTACACACACAAACACACACACACACACTGTGTGTCAAAGACAGTGGTGTACACATAAACACACAGTCACACACACTGTGTCTTCAAGACAATGGTGTACACAAACACACACACACACACAGTGTCTCAAAGACAATGATGTACACAGACACTTACTTGCACTCACTTACACACTCACGCACGGTGTGTCTCAAAGCCAATGATGTACACACACAGACACACACACACACTTACACACCCACACATGCTGTGTCTCAAAGACAATGTTCCGTGCACTGCTGAGAGACCGTCATCCCCTGTGAGTCTGATTGAAAAAAGTGTGGGCAAAATTCTTAACACGCACCACAGAGAGTGCCTGGGGGTCGCTCAAAGCCTTTAGAAACATCACACGCCTGTCTCTCTGCTCTGGCTGCACAATTACAGTGTAAAACACTGCTCTATATTGGGACAGCTGTTTGTATACCAACATATTTTGCTTCCACCATAGCTATGATCAAACTTCTCTTAGCTTGCAAAGAGATTACTATTTTTTTCTTGTATAACAATGACCTGTTGAAAATTTGGACAACCAGGCCATTTATGTTGACCAGTATGCCATTATGCAGTTTTATTTACTATATACAATACCCTGTATACATAGCACATGGCATTAGCTGGTTGGAAGTTGAATCAACATTCCACTACAGTGTGACAGATGTAACACTAGCAACCAAAGATTCTAGAGTAGAACCGGCATAGTGCAAACTGCTCCACTGCTGCATGAATGAAAATAAATAATCTATTTCTGAAATTACCAATGCCAATCAGTGTGGCCCCTGTAAAATTATATAAATATATTTGGACTAAAACGCATATACTGTCACACCTTAATTACTATTATTATCACCATCATCACTGCTATTATTTCTATAAGTAGTAGTGTTTTGTTAGAACTATTTTTTAGGTATTTTAATATATTTGATACACTTTATTAGTTTGATTTTGGTTGTTATTCTCATCTTGTAAGTTGCTTTAGATGAACGCATCTTCTGGATACTTAAAGACACTCAAAACCTGAACAAGCACAATGTCACAGGGGTATAGAGAACACAAAATATTAGCAGGCCTTTCACAATCCCAACAACATTCCAATCAAACCTGGGTGACTCATTCATTCCCACAGTGCTCTGGCTACTTTTAGGTGCGTGTGGATAGGTGTGTGTGTGCAATCACCATCAGCAGGCAGGCTCTGAGTGATGTAATTGATCCCTCCAGCTCAGAGGTGGGGCAGTTTACCCAGGCAGGGGGGCGGCTATATGCTAAATGAGGGAGCCTCTGCAGATGAGAGTGCTGCCCTTCATAATGAAGGGGTCAGATAGGGGTATCCAAATGCTGGGCTGATTCAAGAGGCCACTCACTCACTCACATGCCTCTGCTGGTTGTGTGTGAAAGTGTGTGTGTGTGTGTGTGTGTGTATAGGGAGCTGGGATATTTCCCAAGTGCTAGAGGTGAGACAGGAAATGAAAAGGCCCCTCTGTGATTCTTTCCCTCATACCCAGCCCAATAATGCTGCTTAAATGCCAGAGATAACTCACACACACGTATGTACGCACACACACATAAATGCACGCACATACACACACACAGGCCTGCCCAGAGAGATGGCTGGGCCCCTGAAAAGATCCAATTATTGGCTCCCCCTCCCTCCCTATGGTTTTCAATTGACTGCCCCTCCCCCTGGAGGCTGGGCCCAGAAAAGCTTTCATCATGTTTATCCCCCCTCATGAGCCGCCTGCACACACACACACACACACACACACACACACACACAGCTCACTCAAAGATAATACCTGACCTCCACAACATGGAACCCTTAAAGCACTCAATATGGCCGTCTTGGCTTCATTCCACATGTTATTTGCAGTGTTTTTTTTTCTTTTCTCGAGTCCACCTCATTATGGCAGTGATGCCAGGCAGGTAGCAGACATCACACACACACTTCTCAGGCAGGTAGCAGACATCACACACACACTTCTCAGGCAGGTAGCAGACATCACACACACTTCTCAGGCAGGTGCCAGACATCACACACACAGTCTCTGAGTCACCTCCGGGCAATCCTAGGTCCATTTAGACATATAATACCGGGAAAGAGATGGATGGGGATAAACAATGATTCGCATGTTTGCATGCGCTGCAGTAAGCGTGTCATGTTGACAGAATAATGCTGTCTCTGTGACTAAGACAAGGGGTCACTAATGACATAACAGTAACTGTGCAATGATTGAGATCTGTAGTAATTGATAAAGTAAAATAAGTAAAGTGGTAAGTAAAGGTAATTGATTATTGATTTTATATTTGAATAACGATCAACACTGATTGGCTGCATTGAAAGAACATAAAAGATGTCCTCTTATTTTAAAGTGCTTAACCATTTGAGAAGTACGGTCACATGTGTGATTAGAACATTTGCAAAACAAAGAGTTCCCACTATGATGTAACAAATAGTCTGAGGGATTTTTCACTAAGTTCTATGAGAGCTAAAGAATGTTCATGTTGAATTCTAGAACAGGGAAAATGAATCCACTCCTCAAAGGGTTAATAGAAATCTGACTGTCAAGCAAGAGGAGATGGCAGCTTCCTGGAGCCTTGTTCATTGATGGAGTGGAGCTCTTAAAAGCATTACTGTGCTTAGGAGCACTTCTTAGCACTCTCCTTCCAACGGCACATGCACATAGACACTATGAATAGATCTGCAGAATGGTAATGTGATAATATATGCCTTTTTTTCTTCAAGAGGGCAGGCAGAGACACAGATGCACGCACGCACGCACGCACGCACGCACACACACACACACAGCAGGTGTGTGATCACTTGAAGACATCTGTGATGTTTAAGAAAAAGAAAAAGACAAAAATCATGGAGATTTCACACCAGAGATGAAAGGATCCAGGTGTCTATTTATGTAAAAAGCACAGAAGGGTTCGGTGGCAAGAGCGGTATGTGTGTGTGTGTGTGTGTGTGTGTGACTGCTTATAATCGCTCAAGGAGACTCATCGACACCATGCAGGAAAACAAGAAATGAGTCACGCTTTATGCAATATCTCCAAGAGTTGACACAGGGCAGTCAAGTCAGCAGTGGGGGGAGTTGTGTGTGTGTGTGTGTTTGTGTGTGTGTGTAGGGGGGGATGTATACAAAGTTTCCAGGGGCAGAAGTCTCTCCAGCATTATCAGGTTCAAAGAACAAGAACAGAAAGGCAAAAAGACAGAAATAAAATACATCAAAGATGTAAAAACTCTTTTGTGACCTTCAAACAGGATGCACATACAAAGGAGGTAACACAGATAAATAAATACATGCTGGAAATTTCTGTTCAGCTTCTCTTAGTAGCGACTCTCATCTACTTTTCAGAACTTTGTCTTCATAGAAACAACTGCTGCAGCAATAACACAACACATCCCAGTCAAGTGTGCAGAACACTGAATGTCCTTAATTCTTCAACAGCTGCGAGTCTGAAAGGTAAGCTGTGCTTCGCCTTCAATCAGGGAGTGTAATTTGAACAGCGTTAAGGCCACAATTGTGAGAGGGAAGGTCCGTTGCTTTCCGTCGGATGACGAGAAAGTTAAGGGTGTTTGGCAGAAGAGGAAGATATATGCACAGGCTAACCATCTCGCTTCAAAAGAGCCTGATGACGAGAAGACAAACCTGCTATTTTGTGACTGCGGGTACTAATGAAGGCATTCAGGTAAGATGTGATGGGGTCAACTGCACAGCCGCGCTTTCCCCAGAGGTAACAGAGCAAAGGCATGATCGAGTGCACTTCACATCAGTTTGAACCCTGATTTCATGGTCACGTGTAATGTTTCAAAAAACAAACAAAACAGCAAAATAAAAATGCTTTTGACAGTGAGTGTCATTCCCAAAATCAAAATGTCAAAAGTCAAAATGTGTCTTCATTGCTATATACTAACATCTAATTAGTTTTATACATGATCCGTCAACATATAACAACAAATCAGCGTTAATCAGATAAATGATCGATTACAAAAATCTTTTCCAAAGTGCAGTCCGAATTCCTGAGCGACATCTTTTTCAAAAATCTCAAAAAACGAGGGCTGGAATGGTCTTCCTGCTTGGAAAGGGAACATACAAAAGAGAGAAAGACTTCTTGTGATTAAATCTCTCTTTTGTATGTTCCTCGTTTGCTTCAATTCTTCCAGTAACATCTCAAGTCTTAAAAAGAGTGCGTGAGACAAATGCAGTAGAAAAATAAGCCTCTCTCTGTGGCTCAGGGAAACTAGAAGCTGAGCTGGGTCCACACTGGTGCTGCAGACCAGTGTCACTAATGCTGGTGGTCATGGGCTTTCTGAGATAGAGAGAAAGAGACAGAGAGACAGACAATGAGGAAGAGAGACAGAGAGAGACAAAGAGAGAGAGACAGAGACAGAGAGAGAGAAAGAGAGAGAGAGAGAGAGAGAAAGAGAGGGAGAGAGAGAGTGGAGGGCACTGAGGCTATGAGACATAGAGAGATCAAGAGAGGGAGAGAGAGAGAGAGAGAGAGAGAGAGAGAGAGGGAGAGAGAGACAGAGAGGGGGGGGGGGCACTGGGGCTATGAGATGTAGTGGGGGGGGGGCACTGGGGCTATGTAGGAGTGGGGGGGGGGGGGGGCTATGAGATGTAGGGGGGGCACTGGGGCTATGTAGGAGAGGGGGGGGGGGCACTGGGGCTATGAGATGGGGGGGCACTGGGGCTATGAGATGTAGGGGTGGGGTGGGGGGGCACTGGGGCTATGAGATGTAGGGGGGGGGGCTATGAGATGTAGGGGGGGGGCACTGGGGCTATGAGATGGGGGGGCACTGGGGCTATGAGATGGGGGGGCACTGGGGCTATGAGATGTAGGGGGGGCACTGGGGCTATGAGATGGGGGGGCACTGGGGCTATGAGATGGGGGGGCACTGGGGCTATGAGATGGGGGGGCACTGGGGCTATGAGATGTAGGCCAGCTTGTAGGCGTCCTGTGCGGGCTGGCGGATGTGTCCGTTGCGAGAGGGGCTGAAGCTGGGCTCCGACAGCAGCACCTGTGACGGGCTAAAGGGTTCTGGGGTCTCCCTGCCCGACCCCGACCCAGACCCCGATCCGCCCCCCTCCCCCGGCTCCGCTGACGCCCACGGGCCCGCTCCAGCTCCAGCTCCAGCTGCTGGTTCAGACGCAGCTGCGGGTCCGAGTGCGGCTGTGGGACCGGTTCCAGTACCACCTGCTGCTCCTGCTGCCGGGTCGTCTGGGTGGTCTGGGTCGTTTGGGTTGGGCTCCCCGGCGCTGAAGCCCAGAATCTCAGCCACAGAACTGGGCAGGTCCTGGCCATGGGGAGAGACACCACACCAGTGTTAGGGGTGGACACACACACACACACACACACACACACACACACAGCTGAAACACACACATAAACACAGCTCAAACACACTCATACACACAGCTTAAACACACTCATACACACATACACACAGCTCAAACACACTCAT
>CM050213.1:32332500-32345000 GCA_027475355.1 Coilia nasus | reverse complement strand
GAGAATGTGTACGTATGTGCATGCAAATGTGTGTGCGCAGCTATAAATCTGTAACTGTGTGTGTGTGTGTGTGTGTGTGTGTGTGTTGGAGCCATTTTCACTATTTTGTTGTTTCCATTTTGTTAGTACGTTAATAATAATAATAATAATAATAAGTTAATATGTCTTAATATGATTGCACTGATGGTGATAATGATCTGTGTCACAGGGTGGCTGGGGCGGTAACGAGCACAAATACACAGGTAGCTCCTATACGTATAGTCCCACCTCCTCTTACGTTACGTTAAATATACCAGGTGATCACAGGTGTTTTTGGAATCAGCGGGAGTAGGAAAGGGACACAATTGTTTGACCGTCGTGGTGATGCACAAAGAAATGTAAAACAATCAGAAAGAAAATAAATGTTTAAGCAAAGAAATTAACCCGCGCGTCATCAAATATTACTGACCGCTCCCGTCAAAGCGCATCCGCGCAAATGGTCTATTGTGTCGGAGGCTGCTACATTAAGTCAAACAATTCCCGTGGATTATACATCTGAAACTTTTCATGGATTATGGACTGTCGGCTCTGAAACTTCGTTACGAACACTAAGGAGTGGAAGGATTAACGTTACTGGTTGCATCCAAGAAGTCTCCGGTCCGTGAGTAAAAGTTTATTGCCTGAAGCGCTCCGATTCAAGTTCGCCTGTGTGAAATGAGAACAAAGGATGGCTTAAACAAACATTACGAAGGTGATCACTAATATGTTCTTGTGAAATGGACTACAAATCCTGAACATTGATCGCAAAGTGACTGCAAACAATAACTAAAGTGGAGTTTGTTTAAGTCGCGCATTGTATGGCCAAATAATTAAAGGCTGAGATGACTGATCCGAACTTGAAAACTGTAACCGCGACCCGCGGTGGGAAACTGGGTGTATGTACAAGAAAAGTAAATGAAATAAGGGCTTTGTTTGATGCTCATGCAAGTGTTGAAGAGGTTGACGAAAGCGTTACCGCATTAAGAGCTGCAATGAATGAATTGTCCGAAGCGCACGTATCTGTTCAAGCGTTAATGTCTGAAGTAGATAAAGAAAAGGATCGCACTGAATGGTATGAGCCAAAAGTGGCCGTGTTCCAGAGTCTTTTACGTGAGGTTGATTTGTGGAAAAAATCTAAATACGATCCACAATTAGAGATTAATCCAGAAGACAGTGTATCTAAGACTGGGTCAAAAGCCAGGTCAAAAGCCTCGTCAGTGTTATCTTCACGCGCACTAGCGGCTGCAGAGAAAGCGGCGCTTACGGCAAAGGCGCAAGGCTTAAAACAAAGGCATGCGCTCGAATTGGAAAAGATAAATATTCAAAGAAAAATGGAAATGGTCGAACTCGAAACAGACATTGCAGCAGCTGATGCTAAATTAAAGGTTTTGGAGAGTTATGATGATCAGCTTCAATCCACAACTGACTTAGTCTCACAGATGCTGAATGACGGCAATAATGGAATGAATGATTACCTTGACGGCTATCCTGATACATCTGTTATGAAGTCTGAGCCATTCCCTGAGTTCACCAAAATAGGGACAATTCCTAAAACACCTCTACAGAGAATTATGGAGGAGGAACCAAAGCCCATAATGCGTAGGCCCATCATTAATACCGATTCAGTATCACATACTCTGCCTGGACCCACAGTGCGCGCACAACCATCAGCAACAATTAATGCCAGTCAGCCCACACTTAGGAGTCGCATAATGGAGCAACCCATTGCCCCACCTGGCTTTCAGTTTGCACAACCAAATCCACAGAATGAGCTCGCAGATTTGATTATGCAGCACCAAAAGCACACTTCTCTCCCCTCTAGAGAATTGCCAACTTTCAGTGGTGATCTCATAAGCTACCTCCCTTTCATTAATGCCTTTGAACATCGCATTGAACAAAAAACTGAGAGCGACCAAGACCGGATCTACTTCCTCGAGCAGTGTACATCTGGTCAACCCAGAGAATTAGTTAGAAGCTGCTTGTATATGGATGCTCAGGCTGGATATGCAGAGGCCAGACGCCTCCTTGATGAACACTTTGGTGATCCGTATCGCCTCAGCAATGCTTATATGCAGAAAGCTTTAAACTGGAACATTATAAAACCTGAAGAGGGTAAAGAGCTCCACAGCTATGCATTGTATTTGAGAAGCTGTTGTAATATAATTAGAAGTCTACCTGACATGACAGAGCTTGATACCCCTTCCAATTTAAAACTGATTCTGTCCAAGCTGCCATACAAGCTACGGGAGCGATGGAGAACCAAGGCATGCGAGATTCAGGAGAATACAAGACGCAGAGCCAGATTCCATCACATTGTGGAGTTCCTTGAAAAACAGGCCAGAATATTGTTAGACCCAGTGTTTGGCTCCATTCAGGATTCTGCTAAAGCCATAAGAACAACTGAGCAGAAACGGCCACTCACAAAGAAAAGCTTTGCAACCACCATTGGCCCAGTAATATCCAAAGCACCGCAGGGTGAGGGTAGCACATCTGAGAGCCCCCTGGAGACTCAGCCAAGAATGGCCTACAGCAGACCATGTCTTTTCTGCAAAGGAGACCACTCTATGGAATCCTGCCACCAGATGGCGCTGCAACAGCATAAGGATAAAGTTGAATTCCTAAAAAATAATGGAATGTGTTTTGCGTGTCTCCTTAAAGGCCATATAAGCAGTGCATGTAAAAAACGTCTGACTTGTCAAATATGCCAGAAAAGGCATCCAACAATCTTGCACATTCAAGTCCCGGTCAAGCCACCTTTCATACAAGTCGCTAAACCTAGTAGCCCTGTTACTCAATCCTCAGCCTGTACAGTAAACAGCAGCAACCAAGTGACCATGCCTAGTAAGCATACTGGGGCCGGTGTGTCAGACTGCAAGCTAGCGATTGTTCCTGTGAAAATTAAGTCTGTTAAAAGTAATAATGCCATACTTACCTATGCGTTTCTAGACCCAGGAAGTTCTGCATCCTTTTGTACGCATAAATTGATGGAGGATTTACATGTGGAGGGCAGACGAACAGAAATCCTGCTCAGAACGATGGGGCAAGAGAGAGCTGTGGGTACACACCGCATCACAGGTTTGGAGGTGAGCAGCCTTGAAGGGTCCGATTTCACAGGACTGCCAGAACTCTTTACACAAGACAGAATTCCAGTGAGCCATGGAAATATTGCGACAGAAGACGACATACGAAAATGGCCTTATTTGAAAGATGTCCAAATTGCCACCATTGATGCAGACATCGGTCTGCTCATTGGAGCCAATGCCCCATGGGCATTAGAGCCTTGGAGGATCATACACAGCCAAGGAGATGGGCCTTATGCTGTCAAGACCCGTTTAGGATGGCTCATCAATGGTCCACTGAGTGGCGGTTCGCCTCCTGAGGAACATGGCCGTAAATGTGTCTCTTCAAATAGAATCTCTGTGGCCAGATTAGAGGAGCTGCTTGTCAGGCAGTATAATCAGGACTTCCCCGAGAGGGCCTGTGAGGAGCAAGCTGAACTGTCCTTTGAGGACAAAAGGTTCCTGAAAATCGCTGACGAATCAGCCATAAAGAAAAACGGACATTATGAAATGAAATTACCTTTCCGTGATGAGAGCCTTGTCATGCCAAATAATAAACCTGTGGCCGAGCTGCGAGCCATGACTTTACGGAGGAAACTTCTTAAGAATGAGGCATTTCGTGCAGATTACACAACATTTATGAATGCCATGTTGGATAAAGGCCATGCTGAGAAGGTGCCAGATGATGAGCTTTCAAGGTGTGATGGTAGAGTGTGGTATATACCCCACCACGGGGTTTACCACAAGAGGAAAAATAAAATCCGAGTTGTTTTTGATTGTACAGCATCATTTCAGGGAACTTCGTTGAACCTGCAGTTACTGCAAGGACCCGACCTGACGAACACCCTTCTGGGCGTCATCCTCAGATTTAGACAGGAACAGGTGGCCATGATGGCAGACATTGAAGGCATGTTCCACCAAGTGCAAGTTCCCAAAAATGATGCAGATTTCTTACGCTTCTTGTGGTGGTCCGATGGTGACATCAGTCAGCCCCTCACAGAGTATCGGATGGTAGTGCATCTCTTTGGCGCCGTCTCCTCGCCAAGCTGCGCCAACTACGCACTAAAGAGAACTGCCAAAGACAATGAGGGCAAGGTGAGCCAAGATGTGCTAAGCACCATCAGAAGAAATTTTTATGTCGATGACTGCTTGAAATCAGTGGCATCTGAGAAGCAGGCCATATGCCTTGTTAATGATCTTAAAGCAGCGTGTGCTATGGGAGGCTTCAGATTGACAAAGTGGGTGAGCAACAGCGCATTAGTGCTAGCTTCAATCCCAGAGAAGGATAGAGCCCTAAAAAAGATAATGGATGTCAATCTTGAGAAGAGTGAGCAGCCTCTTGAACGTGCTCTTGGAATCCAGTGGAACATCAGCTCAGACACCTTATGCTTTAAGATCTCACCGAAACAGCAGCCATGCACGCGCCGAGGCATTCTCTCTGTTGTGAACTCGTTGTATGACCCCCTTGGTTTCCTTGTGCCTATGATCCTTCCAGCTAGGAGGATAATACAAGACCTCAGCAGAGGAAGCCTTGGATGGGATTCAGAGATGCCATCTCCCTTCGTCAAAAGATGGGAGACTTGGATAAGTGCACTGGCCCAGCTGGAAGACTTCAACATCAGCCGATGCTATGCACCAAAGGACTTTGGGAAAGTCTGCAGAGCACAGCTACACCATTTCTGTGACGCCAGTGAGGTGGGATATGGCACAGCAAGCTACCTGAAGCTTACAAACACCAGAGGTCTCATCCATGTGGCATTTGTGATGGGCAAAGGAAGAGTTGCACCACTGAAGCCTGTAACCATCCCTCGACTAGAGCTGGCAGCTGCAGTCCTGGCCGTGCGGATCAACAGGACACTGGAGAGAGAATTGGAATTCATGTTAGAACCACCAGTCTATTGGACGGACAGCACCTCAGTTATAAAGTACATCCTCAATGACACCTGTCGCTTCCAGACTTACGTGGCCAACAGAGTGACTACCATCAGAGACCTGTCAGAAAAGTTTCAGTGGCGCTATGTGAGCAGTAGCCTTAACCCAGCGGATGATGCCTCACGAGGCATGTCAACTGAATCCTTTCTGAAGTCGGGACGATGGTTGAAAGGACCAGACTTTCTAAGGCAGCCTGAGCAGTCCTGGCCAAGACTCCCAGAGATCCCCCTCACCGTTTCTGATGATGACCCGGAAATCAAGAAGACTGTTGCAGTTCTCAGTACAGCAGCAACAGAGTTTTACGATCCAGTCATCAAGTTCATACAGCACTTTTCTTCCTGGGATCGTCTGAGAAGAGCTACTGCAAGACTTCTGCAGTTCAGGGACCTGCTTAGACAGTTAAGTAAGAAAAGAAGAGAGTTGGCATGCTCAGACCAACAGACGGGTGACCCCAAGAAAGGAACAAAAACACTCATCTGTGAACATCTGTCAGTTGAGGATCTTGCACATGCTGAAAAGGCTCTTCTCCGGTGTGTTCAGCAGCATCATTTTCCAGACGAGTGCTCTGCACTAGAGAAGGGGAACACGTCTGTCAAGAAAGGCAGCAGACTTTACAAACTCGACCCTATTCTTGATGATGGAGTGCTGCGAGTGGGCGGAAGGTTGAATAAGATGGCAATGCCAGAAGAATTTAAGCATCCAGCCATCCTACCCAAGACCAGCCACTTAACCAGACTGCTCATCAGGTATGCGCACGTTTCCGCTGGCCATGGTGGTAGAAATCAAACACTGGCAAAGCTCCGTCAAAAATTTTGGATCCTGAAGGCCAATTCAGCCACCAGAGGGACCATAAGGGATTGTGTCTTCTGTAGACGCTGGCACACTCCACCTACGATGCAGAAGATGGCTGACCTGCCTTTATGCCGCACATTACCAGACCACCCTCCCTTCACCTACGTCGGGGTTGACTACTTTGGCCCCATTGAAACGAAGAGGGGACGGGCAATGGTAAAGAAATATGGAGTCCTATTCACCTGTCTTGTCAGCAGAGCTGTTCACTTAGAGCTAGCACATTCCTTGGACACTGATCTAGCCTAGCCACCACCTCCAGTAGGGTAACTATGGCAACCATGACCTGTGTTTTCAGTAGGATAACCAGAGCCGTCACAGATTCGTTTCCAGCGGTCAGTTATAATTATTAAAAAAATAAATACATTTCCAGCGGCCAGTTACAATTATTGAAAAAATAAATACATATAAACATATCAGCAACAAAAATGTGTATTTTGCCCCTGGAAGGAGGAGTGGGGGAGGACTGAACCTCAAACTGGTTACTGCGTTTGCCTCCCCTAGACCTGCACAACACACACACACACACACACACACACACAGAGGGGGACGGGGCAGGTGTGCGTTTGAGACTGCGTTTGCCTCCCCTAGACCTGCACAACACACACACACACACACACACAGGAAAGGGGCAGGTGTGTGTTTGAGACTGCGTTTGCCTCCCCTAGACCTGCACAACACACACACACACACACACAGGAAAGGGGCAGGTGTGTGTTTGAGACTGCGTTTGCCTCCCCTAGACCTGCACAACACACACACACACACACACAGGAACGGGGCAGGTGTGTGTTTGAGACTGCGTTTGCCTCCCCTAGACCTGCACAACACACACACACACACACACAGGAAAGGGGCAGGTGTGTGTTTGAGACTGCGTTTGCCTCCCCTAGACCTGCACAACACACACACACACACACACACACACACACAGAGGGGGACGGGGCAGGTGTGTGTTTGAGACTGCGTTTGCCTCCCCTAGACCTGCACAACACACACACACACACACACACAGGAACGGGGCAGGTGTGTGTTTGAGACTGCGTTTGCCTCCCCTAGACCTGCACAACACACACACACACACACACAGGAACGGGGCAGGTGTGTGTTTGAGACTGCGTTTGCCTCCCCTAGACCTGCACAACACACACACACACACACACAGGAACGGGGCAGGTGTGTGTTTGAGACTGCGTTTGCCTCCCCTAGACCTGCACAACACACACACACACACACACAGGAACGGGGCAGGTGTGTGTTTGAGACTGCGTTTGCCTCCTCTAGACCTGCACAACACACACACACACACACACACACACACACAGGCACGGGGCAGGTGTGTGTTTGCCTCCCCTAGACCTGCACAACACACACACACACACAGGGGGACGGGGCAGGTGTGTGTTTGAGACTGCATTTGCCTCCCCTAGACCTGCACAACACACACACACACACACAGAGGGGGAGGGGGTAGGTGTGTGTTTGAGACTGCGTTTGCCTCCTCTAGACCTGCACAACACACACACACACACAGAGGGGGACGGGGCAGGTGTGTGTTTGCCTCCTCTAGACCTGCACAACACACACACACACACACACACACACACAGAGGGGGACGGAGCAGGTGTCTGTTTACCTCCTCTAGACCTGGACAACACACACACACACTTTCCCAGGAGTGTATTTGAGACTGTGTTTTCTTATGACTTTTACAGGAGTGTATTTGAGACTGTGTTTTATATGACTTTCACAGGAGTGTATTTGAGACTGTTTTCCTAATACTTTCACAGGAGTGTGTTTTCAGCATTTGTCCTAGAACCTTGAAGCACAATATAGATACACACTTCCACATACTTTACAGTACACAGCTTTGCTTGCCCTGCTGTGCGTTTGACTGTAGTTAGTTTTTATGTGCAGTGTGTTTATGACATAGCCTTTAATGGTGATGTATGTCTATGTGTCCTTCTGTCTGTCTGTCTGTCTGTGAGTGGGGTGTGTGGGACCCCAACTTTGGGGGGCACAGCAGGTCTGGGGGCCTGTGTTGAGTGTGGGGCGTTTGGGACCCCACCCTGGGGGGCCCGGCGAGCCTGGGGGGCTGAGTTGAGTGTGGGGTGTTTGCGAGCCAAACTTTAGGGGGGCACGACATGTGTGGAGGTGCAGGCCCAAGAGCCTGAGAAGCCACCACAGTGCCATGGTGGAGGGGACAGTTTGACTGCCCTCTGTCATCGGGGCCACCATGTCACCATGGCCGTGGTGGAGGGGACAGGTTGACATGTCTGGAGGTGGTGGAGGGGACATGTCTGGAGGTGGAGGAGGGGACAGGTCGACATGTCTGGAGGTGGAGGAGGGGACATGTCTGGAGGTGGAGGAGGGGACAGGTCGACATGTCTGGAGGTGGAGGAGGGGACATGTCTGGAGGTGGAGGAGGGGACAGGTCGACATGTCTGGAGGTGGAGGAGGGGACATGTCTGGAGGTGGTGGAGGGGACAGGTCTGGAGGTGGTGGAGGGGACATGTCTGGAGGTGGAGGAGGGGACAGGTCGACATGTCTGGAGGTGGAGGAGGGGACATGTCTGGAGGTGGTGGAGGGGACATGTCTGGAGGTGGAGGAGGGGACAGGTCGACATGTCTGGAGGTGGAGGAGGGGACATGTCTGGAGGTGGTGGAGGGGACATGTCTGGAGGTGGAGGAGGGGACAGTTTGGCTGCCCTCTGTCATTGTGGCCACCATGTCACCACGGCCATGTTTAGGCCAGTGACCCAACTATTTATAACCAGTGTTACCGGGGGAGACACTTTAAAGCCAGCCATCTGGAAATCCAGCCCCTGCAGATCTGACACTGTCAATGTGTCTGTGTGTGTGGGTGTGCGTGTGTCTGCATGTGTGTGTCTGTGTGTGCATGTGTTGTGTGTGCAGAATGCCTGGATCTGTGGTTGAACTGTGAATAGCCAAAGTTTCCTGTCAAGAGGCTTAAGTTCACATACTTGCCATCACACATACCTTATACACGCACACACGCACACACACACAAACACACACTCGCTCGCACACACTCTCTCACACTCTCTCAGACAAACAAGAATGCATGACACGCTCACCATCACAGAAATAACACACATTTGGAATTCCCAGACAATCCCACCCAGCTGCTACACACAGCCTGCAATGCGATCTGATGTGGCATGAGCCCCAGGTGCACTATGGGAGCTGTAGTCCTCTTGGGTGGATGAGCACTGCAGAGTGGCACCATATGTGGCCCTGAGGGGTCTCCGGCATGGCATGAGTCACCCTGCTTGGGGACCTGCATGTGTGGAGCTATCGCTGCCATGAGTCACTGTCCCCTGCTTGGGGACCTGCATGTGTGGAGCTATTGCTGCCATGAGTCACTGTCCCCTGCTTGGGGACCTGCTATGGCAAGCGAGGGAGAAAACAGTGGCCTACGGGGAGGTGTGGGGGGTCTAGGGTGAGAATGTGGTAGAGGACTGGTAAGCTTGTGTGTGCGCATGTGTGTGTGTACGCATGTGTGTGTGCATGTTCGTGTGTAACAGAGGACTTGTGAGCCACTGATTTTGGCACTTACGGGATGGGGAACACGAGTGTGTGTGTGTGGAGCATGAGTGTGTTGAAGTGAAAATAAGCGATGTTGGTGTGTGTGTGTGGATCATGAGTGTGTTGAAGTGAAAATAAAGGATGTTGGTGTGTGTGTGGAGCATGAGTGTGTTGAAGTGAAAATAAGGGATGTTGGTGTGTGTGTGTGGAGCATGAGTGTGTTAAAGTGAAAATAAGGGATGTTGGTGTGTGTGTGGAGCATGAGTGTGTTGAAGTGAAAATAAGGGATGTTGGTGTGTGTGTGGAGCATGAGTGTGTTAAAGTGAAAATAAGCGATGTTGGTGTGTGTGTGGAGCATGAGTGTGTTGAAGTGAAAATAAGGGATGTTGGTGTGTGTGTGGAGCATGAGTGTGTTAAAGTGAAAATAAGGGATGTTGGTGTGTGTGTGGAGCATGAGTGTGTTAAAGTAAAAATAAGGGATGTTGGTGTGTGTGTGTGGAGCATGAGTGTGTTGAAGTGAAAATAAGCGATGTTGGTGTGTGTGTGTGGAGCATGAGTGTGTTGAAGGGAAAATAAGGGATGTTGTTATGTGCGTGATGAATGCTGAGGACTGTGTCACAGAAGCCTGCTGCAGAACGTCATGAGGTATAAATGCATTATTGCATCACATTATATGAAAGACTGTGAGACATATCAAATGTTATTTCATAACAGTATGAAGGAATGCGTGTTATGCAAAATGTTATTGCATAACTCTATGAAGTAATGTGTGTTATGCAAAATGTTATTGCGTCACTGTATGAAGGAATGTGGAATATGTGAAATGTTTTTTTTTAAATATGTGCCTTCAACAAACATCAGCTCTGGTTCCGAATAACCTGCTTGTGTTTAACAACATCATCCACAACCGGAGATAACTCTGAACAAAAACACCAGTGATGTCATGCAGAGACTCTGGGAGCGGCATTATGGGATGGTTACCATGGCAATCCTCTGGATGTTAGCCTATGTGATGCTTCCAGAAATTCACTCCACGTTTCAGGGTCAGGGTCATGCTGTTTTCATTAAAAACAAACAAACAAACAAACAATCAAGCAAAATAAACACCTCAAGTAACCTGCGTATTTCTGCTGTGCTCTGTAGATGTCACGAGCTAGCTTAGCGATGAAAGCTGTTCATGGAGTCGATCTTCTCCGCCTCTCTCATCAAAGACTTTGTCTCTCATAATAGACTGTTTGTTTGTCAAGCAGTGCTTCCTCCAGG
Source organism: Coilia nasus (assembly GCA_027475355.1). NCBI lineage: Eukaryota > Metazoa > Chordata > Actinopteri > Clupeiformes > Engraulidae > Coilia > Coilia nasus. The sequence goes on along the minus strand of CM050213.1, from coordinate 32,334,331 downwards.
CTAGTCACAGAGGACAGCAGGGTCCTGTGATATTCATTTCTCATCATGTGTAATGTTGCAACAATTTTAATAAAACATTTGAAGAATATGACTAAGCATTTGTGCAAGAATTATTCCATCTTCTTTTTTATTATTACTATTCTTCTTCTTCTTCTTCTTCTTCTTCTTCTTCTTATTATTATTATTATTATTATTAGTAGTAGTAGTAGTAGTAGTAGTAGTATTCATACACATGTTATAATAGGCCTATTTTTTATATTACTTATGCATTAGTTATCAGTTTTAGATACGTAGGTTATAAGCATTATATTTTGCTTAAACAGCCCATAGCATAATTTTAATTTCGCTAGAATTGGTCTGTTTAATGGAAAACTGTTTACGGCTTGTGTCATCCACGACGACAGAGGGCGATGTTGCAGTAATAATGCTAACGTCATGTTTTCTGTGAAGCGAAGAATAAGAAAAACAAAAACATTATCGGGGAACGAGATTCCTCGCTGTCCACTGACCTGTTTTTTTGTGTAAAGTAGTCTGTTCAGTATGGAGAAAAAGAAGTTTGTTATCAACTTAGATGACTCGGCGTTCACTAAAGAAAGGTCGCCGGTAAGTTGATTACGAAAATCTGCACCGCCTAGTGTTTTTCCTGAGTCCTGACAGCATAGGTTTATGCTACCTAAGCAGGTAAATGAAGACTTTTGTAATGATGACCAATTTTATCTATAGGCTGCTTTAGACTGATGTTACAGCGCTTCATAACTTTAGAAGGGATGCATACAGACTTCACCAACCTATTAGGAGATGTTAATTATGGTTTGACAGCGTTTGACGAGGACGGTTAAACTCAGCATGATTTCTGTGTGCGTCAGCCTCTGTATACAAAAACCAGAGGCGGACAACAAGGCTTGAGAAAGTAAAAGTCCTGCCATATATTCCTTCTGCCTGTGCTCCTATCACAGGTGATTTCAATAATTAGCTCATCTACCTGGCTGAGGAGGTGTGCTATTTGGGATCAGCTGATTCAGTGAATTAGTGAAATATGTGGCAGGACTTTTACTTTCTGAACACAGGATGCCCGCCTCTGACAAAAATGTATCTGGCAGCGCAGGTAGCCTACATGATGATTACACAGCGAGTCACAAGAATCAGTGCAGCTAAACCTCCCTCGCACTCAAACACGATTGTTTCTTGTATTGTGTAGCTGGGCTTTAAAACAGCCTTAATCCTTTCACTCTAAATCATGACAAAACAGCATGTGTCCCTGTGATGACGCAAAGGGAGACAACAGCTGAAGTGACATAATCTTTATTTGAATCAGTCCCTATTGTGATATTCACTCAATAGTGGAACAAGCTACCAGCTGCTATGTAGGCTCATCCCTCTATACTTTTAAGAAGATTTCTCTTCTTTTCCGAGAGTAACCTCCACTCACCATCACTGTCCTGTACCCTGTCAGCACTAACTTTGTTACGACTTTGGTTACTCTACTCTGTGTTCCTCTGCATATCTGTAGGTTGTTTGTGTCCTCGTTGTAAGTTGCGTTGGATAAAAGTGTCTGCTCAGTGTAATGTAATGTAATTGTTTTCTGTTTTTTTTTACCTGGGGCTCAGCTCAGTGTGAGTTTGTGTCTCCCTACCTGTGCAGGTAGCATCCCTGTGTCAGTGGGTTTGTGTCTGTCTGCCTGTGCAGGTAGCATCCCTGTGTCAGTGGGTTTGTGTCTCCCTACCTGTGCAGGTAGCATCCCTGTGTCAGTGGGTTTGTGTCTGTGCAGGTAGCATCCCTGTGTCAGTGTGTTTGTGTCTCCCTACCTGTGCAGGTAGCATCCCTTTGTCAG
>CM050213.1:32320000-32325000 GCA_027475355.1 Coilia nasus | reverse complement strand
GAAGATGCGGAGGTCACCTCCTAACCCTAACCCTAGCTGTTATGTTCACCAACCACCAACATCCTCGTATGCATAGAGTAGATGCGGAGGTCACCTGTGTGTGCTCGTGCTAGTCATAGACAAAAGCTAATTAAGCATTTGTTGCACATTTTAAAAACTATATTAGAAAGAAACTAGAAAAAAGCCACATTGTATTGAGTATTTTTTCTTCTTTTTTTCTTTGTTCACTCATTTTATAGGTAGTTTGTAAAGAAGTAGTGCTTTTATTTAATTGTTTAACTATATTAATTCTGTTTTTACAAAGTAAGTAAAGCTCTGGGTAGAATACCCAGCCAACCCTGCCACGCAAAAGTTAGCCGACTCCACACTAGCATCTTAACTCCTTAATTACAGATGTGTTTCACTTCAGCACTCCCTCTATCTCTCTCTCTCTCCATCTCTCTCTCTCTTTCTCTGTCTCTCTCTCTTTCTGTCTCTCTCTCTCTCACACACATTGTAAGCATACTGGCAGATCTCTAGATGTCTTTATGCTATCTGCTATCTATCCCTCAGCCTGCTGCCTTTCTGTCTGTCTGTCATCTTCTCTGACTGCTTTAACATTTGTAGATATGTTTATAAATTATTTACTAATGAGAAAGGGTGTAAAAGCAATGGCTATACCAAACAATGAAGAAAGTGTTAGAGCAAGCAAGAGTAAAGAAATGCAAAATAAATGCTTCTTAGGGAGCAGTTATTCTAAAGTACTACTGGCCATCTTTGGTAGTTTGTGCAGTATGTGTGTGTGTGTATTCTAAAGTGTAGTGCACACACATGCACTCTCTACACACACATGCACTCTCTACACACACATGCACTCTCTACACACACATGCACTCTCTACACACACATGCACTCTCTGCACACACATGCACTCTCTACACACACATGCACTCTCTGCACACACATGCACTCTCTGCAAACACATGCACTCTCTACACACACATGCACTCTCTGCACACACATGCACTCTCTACACACACATGCACTCTCTATCTGAGTAATATGTAGGAGCAGGGGGCAGAAGTGACAGGGCACACACACACACACAGACACAAACATACATGCCCACACACATACACACACACATGCACACACACACACACAGACACACACAACGTGAGGCAATTTTCTTAATCCATCTGTTTAGTGTGTTTTAGACTAAGCCACTCATAAACTTTGGCCTCTCTTATTGAGTAGTGTCAGAACGATAGTTTCCAGCTGCCCACAGAGCTGACGCATGGCTCAGGGTTCCTGTCTGCATATGTGGCTGCACAGAAATGCTACTTACCAGAAAACCCACTCCATTTGCCCGTGTGTGTGTGTGTGTGTGTGTGTGTGTGTGTGTGTGTTTGTGTGACCATTGTTGAACCCTGGCTTGCATAGCATGTGTATATTTATGCATATATAGGTTGGGTCAATGTATGGGACACATTTAAAATGCTTATTGTATGTCTTCATATTATAAAAATATGATACAGTACCACATATATTTCTTATGTCTTCATATTATAAAAATATGATACAGTACCACACACATTTCTTATGTCTTCATATTATACACATGTGATGTACATGTAATACCACATATGTGTTGCATAACTGACATGCAGGAGTTTAGGTCACATAGGTTGGGAATTGAAGATGTCTCTTATGTTAGGGTAGATTTGACTAGCTAGTTTTTTACAGAGATACAGCCAATAACGTTTAAAACTATAGGGCTGGGTTAAAATGTTTGAAGAGCTAATAGAACCGTGTCAATAAAGACATTTTAAAAAAAAAACGGCTGGTGAACTACAGTTCTGCTACATGCCTAATTGAAGCTGTGGCTGATGAACTACAGTTCTGCTACATGCCTAATTGAAGCTGTGGCTGATGAACTACAGTTCTGCTACATGCCTAATTGAAGCTGTGGCTAGTGAACTACTGCTCTGCTACCTAATTGAAGCTGTGGCTAGTGAACTACAGTTCTGCTGCCTAATTGAAGCTGTGGCTAGTGAACTACAGTTCTGCTACATGCCTAATTGAAGCTGTGGCTAGTGAACTACTGCTCTGCTACATGCCTAATTGAAGCTGTGGCTAGTGAACAGTTCTGCTACATGCCTAATTGAAGCTGTGGCTAGTGAACTACTGCTCTGCTACATAATTGAAGCTGTGGCTAGTGAACAGTTCTGCTACATGCCTAATTGAAGCTGTGGCTAGTGAACAGTTCTGCTACATGCCTAATTGAAGCTGTGGCTAGTGAACTACTGCTCTGCTACATAATTGAAGCTGTGGCTAGTGAACTACAGTTCTGCTACATGCCTAATTGAAGCTGTGGCTAGTGAACTACTGCTCTGCTACATAATTGAAGCTGTGGCTAGTGAACTACTGCTCTGCTACATAATTGAAGCTGTGGCTAGTGAACTACAGTTCTGCTACATACCTAATTGGTTTTCACATCCACGCCATCCACTGGGCCGTCCCCACGTGGCCACTCATCCACTCATCACACACACACACTACTACACACACACTACTACACACTCTTACAAACATGCCTATGTATCTGGCACACCGTATCTACACATTACACACTTCAGGATTCCAATGTATCTGGCACACTGCACTGCACTACTAGGTGCACTTCACGTCCCACTGCATGTGTGCACATTACACACTCTTACTCACTCTATATGTGCACATTACACACTCTTACTCACTCCATATGTGCACATTACACACTCTTACTCACTCTATATGTGCACATTACACACTCTTACTCACTCCATATGTGCACATTACACACTACTACTACTACATTACACACTACTCCCACATTACACACTACTACTGTAGGTCCCACTGCATGTGTGCACATTACACACTACTACTGCCACTCCATATGTGCACATTACACACTACTACTCCCACTGCATGTGTGCACATTACACACTACTACTGCCACTGCATGTGTGCACATTACACACTACTACTCCCACTGCATGTGTGCACATTACACACTACTCCCACTGCATGTGTGCACATTACACACTACTCCCACTGCATGTGTGCACATTACACACTACTAGGCCCCACTCCATATGTGCACATTACACACTACTACTCCCACTGCATGTGTGCACATTACACACCACTAGGCCCCACTCCATATGTGCACATTACACACCACTACTGCATATGTGCACATTACACACCACTAGGCCCCACTCCATGTGTGCACATTACACACCACTAGGCCCCACTCCATATGTGCACATTACACACTACTACTCCCACTGCATATGTGCACATTACACACTACTACTCCCACTGCATATGTGCACATTACACACCACTAGGCCCCACTCCATATGTGCACATTACACACCACTAGGCCCCACTCCATATGTGCACATTACACACCACTAGGCCCCACTCCATATGTGCACATTACACACTACTACTCCCACTGCATATGTGCACATTACACACTACTACTCCCACTGCATATGTGCACATTACACACTACTACTCCCACTGCATGTGTGCACATTACACACCACTAGGCCCCACTCCATATGTGCACATTACACACTACTACTCCCACTGCATATGTGCACATTACACACTACTACTCCCACTGCATATGTGCACATTACACACTACTACTCCCACTGCATATGTGCACATTACACACTACTACTCCCACTCCATATGTGCACATTACACACCACTACTCCCACTGCATATGTGCACATTACACACTACTAGGCCCCACTGCATGTGTGCACATTACACACTACTACTCCCACTGCATGTGTGCTTGTCTTGTACATGTCCTACTTGTATAGAATGTCCCACATGTATATTATGTCCTATTTGTATATTGTCCTATTACAAATACTTGCAACATTACATGTCAATGTAATGGGGAGATATGGTGAACATACAGTAGTGTGTGTGTGTGTGTGTGTGTGTGTGTGTGTGTGTGTGTGTGTGTGTGTGTGTGAGAGAGAGAGAGAGAGAGAGATATGGTGAACATACAGTAGTGTGTGTGTGTGTGTGTGTGTGAGAGAGAGAGAGATATGGTGAACATACAGTAGTGTGTGTGTGTGTGTGTGTGTGTGTGTGTGTGTGTGTGTGTGTGTGTGTGTGTGAGAGAGATATGGTGAACATACAGTAGTGTGTGTGTGTCTGTGTGTGTGTGTGAGAGAGAGAGAGAGAGAGAGATATGGTGAACATACAGTATTGTGTGTGTGTGTGTGTGTGTGTGTGTGTGTGTGTGTGTGTGTGTGTGTGTATGTGTGTGTGTGTGAGAGAGAGAGATATGGTGAACATACAGTAGTGTGTGTGTGTGTGTGTGTGTGTGTGTGTGTGTGTGTGAGAGAGAGAGATATGGTGAACATACAGTAGTGTGTGTGTGTGTGTGTGTGTGTGAGAGAGAGAGAGAGAGAGATATGGTGAACATACAGTAGTGTGTGTGTGTGTGTGTGTGTGTGTGTGTGTGTGTGTGTGTGTGTGAGAGAGAGAGAGATATGGTGAACATACTGTAGTGTGTGTGTGTGTGTGTGTGTGTGTGTGTGAGAGAGAGAGATATGGTGAACATACAGTAGTGTGTGTGTGTGTGTGTGTGTGTGGGGGGGGGGGGGGGGGATATGGTGAACATACAGTAGTGTGTGTGTGTGTGTGTGTGTGTGTGTGTGTGTGTGTGTGTGTGTGTGTGTGAGAGAGAGAGAGAGAGAGAGATATGGTGAACATACAGTATTGTGTGTGTGTGTGTGTGTGTGTGTGTGTGTGTGTGTGTGTGTGTGTGTGTGTGTGTGTGAGTGAGAGAGATATGGTGAACATACAGTAGTATGTGTGTGTGTGTGTGTGTGTGTGTGTGTGTGTGCGCAGTCAATGTATCTTGCAGTATACAGCGGCCGTGTTTTAACGGTTTTCTTTGATAGCAGACTAGACTACTACACGACAATGCCTAAGAG
>CM050213.1:32295000-32315000 GCA_027475355.1 Coilia nasus | reverse complement strand
AGTAATCAGCATATGCACTATTAGTAACTGTAGTGTGATTAATGAACTTATAACAGTAACGCGTTACCGACAAATGTAATGTGAGTACAGTAAGGCCTTAGTGTATGTGTGTGTGTGTGTGTGTGTGTGTGTGTGTGTGTGTGTGTGTGTGTGTGTGTGTGTGTGTGTGGAGGAGTGCTCGTCAGACAGGACTACATGCTCACTGCTGCACACTGTCTCAAGTAAGGCTGTGTGTGTGTGTGTGTGTGTGTGTGTGTGTGTGCGTGAGTGTGTGGAGGAGTACTTATCAGACAGGACTACATGCTCACTGCCGCACACAGTCTCAAGTATAGCTGTGTGTGTGTGTGTGTGTGTGTGTGTGAGTGTTGACCTGTGTTAAAGGCAAATGTGTATTTCAACATGTCTCACTGTTCCATGTGTGTGTGGCGATGTGTGTGCAGCAGGTCGGACCCTGCCTACCGCTCGATGGAGGTGGTTCTGGGGGCCCATAACCACAGTGCCAATGAACGCAACCAGCAGCGGATCCCAGTCAAGGACTTCCACCAACATCCCGACTTCAAGAAGCCAGACCAGACCGACTACGACATCATGCTGATCAAGGTAAGCCTGTGAAAGCCTAATAATAATAATGATAATAATAATAATAGTAAAATAATAATAATAATAATAATAGTAATAATAATAATGATAATACTACTACTACTACTATTGCTAATAATAATAATAATAATAATAATACTGTTACTATGACCGCAGCTAGTGAAGCTAGTGGAAGCAACCATATTGGTGTTGCTGTGACTTTTTTTTCGTCAATGTTTGGTGGGACACTGGAACTCTGGGGGACATGAATCTTTCTAGGCATGTAGCCCTAGTAGGGTCTGAGCGACTAGAATCTTTTAGTCCCCAAGGGCCAGCCCCCCCCCGAAACAGTAAACAGGAAGTGCACCTGTGCTCTCTCCCCACAGCTGAAGAGCAAGGCCAAGCTGCGTAAGGGTGTGGCGGTGCTGGATCTGCCTGAGGGGGGCGACGCGGTGCCCGCGGGGGAGTGGTGCTGGGTGGCGGGGTGGGGCAAGACTCGCCCCACCTCCCCCGCACAGGACGTCCTGCGAGAGGTGCAGGTCCAGGTGATGGAGCAGAAAGCCTGCAAGACCTCATGGCAGAAATACTTCCTCCATGACCACATGATCTGCTCCTCCTCACAGCAGAACAAAGGCTTCTGCCAGGTGTGTGCGTGTGTGTGTGTGTGTGTGTGTGTGTGTGTGTGTGTCGGTAAGTGTGTGTGGGTGGGTGTGGGTGTGTGTGTGTGGCTTGGTGTGTGTGTGGGTGTGTGTGTGTAGGGGGGGTGTGAGTGCAATGCGGTATGGCGTTTGGGTGGCTGTGTCGGTGAGTGTGTGTGGGTGTGTGTGTGTGGCTTGGTGTGTGTGTGGGTGTGTGTGTGTGTGGGGGGGTGTGAGTGCAATGCGGTATGGCGTTTGGGTGGCTGTGTCGGTGAGTGTGTGTGGGTGGGTGTGGGTGTGTGTGTGTGGCTTGGTGTGTGTGTGGGTGTGTGTGTGTGGGGGGGGGTGTGAGTGCAATGCGGTATGGCGTTTGGGTGGCTGTATTTCTCCTTGGTTCTGTTCTATTCTGTTTCTCTGTTCACATGTGGGACTGACTTGGGCATGATGCCACATCCGCTTACCTAAACTGCTTTTGTTGCCATAGCAAATGGCGTTGCAGTTGCTGTTGAGACTCAAGTTGCGTAAGAAGTTCGGCCGGAACAGTGAAAAAATGACATGCTCATTATATTCATGGCTAAAGTGTACAAATCCGAAATCAGTGGTTGTTCGATACTAACTTACATGACCTCATTAACTATGTTCTCCTGTTTTGTGCACCTGGAAGGACTGGGTGCCATTGCTACGCCTGTCAGAAACAACCAGGGCCATCTGTTTTTTATTTGTTAGCTTCCTTAGGGAGGCTACCGTGTACAAGGGCCATTGGCATTTCAATTATACTAAGTACTGATTCTTCTGTCTCTTTACCCTTCTGTCTCTCTCTCTCTCTCTGTCTTGCCAGGGGGATTCTGGAGGGCCGCTTGTGTGTAACTGTAATCTTCAGGCTGTTATGGCATACACCAGTCAGGACTGCACGGACAGCAGCTACCCACAGGTCTACACACGCATCTCTGCCTTCCTGCCCTGGATGAAGAAGGTTATGGGGAAGAAGCATGGAGAATGACACCAAACACCAAAGCTTCACACCTTCACACATCCAGTGCGTACAGCACTGCCCTCTCCTCTCTCTCTCTCTATCTATCTCTCTCTCTCTCTCTCTCTCTCTCTCTCTCTCTCTCTCTCTCTATCTCTCTCTCTATCTGTCTCTCTCTCAGATATGTATTTCTGGCTATCACACAACTTATTTGAGTTACAGTACAATGATGTTATGTATCCAGAACTTTGCTTTAATAAACTAAGTGTTAAATGATGCAAGTTTGTGCTTCAGTGTTTTCTTCTATATTTTGTAATTTTCCAGAATTCTATAACTGCAGTATATATTTCAGAACTGAAGATAAATTGTATCAATCAAATATGCACAATCATGGAAAAAGAAAACAAATCACTCCAGAAACACACCAGGATGAACCATATCATGTGTTACCTTCACCCTGTGCTTACATATATTACATTGTGTTCCACAGCAGAAAAGGTCAGCTCCCTTTACCTGCATCACTTAGAGTTCCTGAAAGTACAGTATGTCATACTACAAAAGGAAATCCATGTAAATGTATGCAAAGATAGTTGTTGTCTGTAGAAGTTGGTTGTGGCCTTACCTACTGTAATGCTGTGCTGCTGTATTGTGGATAGGCCATGACTTACAGTACATACTGGTAATGGAACACACAGCAATATTAACTTTTTACATGGTAATTTGTTGCCCACAAACAAAACAACTCTTTGCATATGTGGTAACAAGCTATACTGTAACAATTCAAAATACTATAAAGAAACGGACAAGTATAAAAGTGCTAATTATTACTGTAATAATTATTTGCCTAACAGATGATTGTTTCAACTACATTATTTCAGTTGTGTGACAAAATGAAAAATGTTGTGTTTTGTAACATTGTCTTAGATTTGTTTTAGGTTTTGACCCTAAAGTTAACCGTTTTGATAAGAGTATCCACATGTCTGCAAAAATTAGCTGTAGTTGCACATAATTTTGTTGGTTGTGAACATCAACTGAGAGACGTACTAATGAATTTTGGTTGAAGTGGTGATTGAACGCAATTGTGTTAAAGCAATGCGAAAGAGAATAGTGTTTGGCCCCCATAGTCTATGGTCTATGCAAAAGTGTTAAGAGTTTTGAAAAAGTACACATGGTATCGAGACACGCGTGAAAGTCAAATTCCTTGTATATGTAAGTATACTTGGCCAATAAAGCTGATTCTGATTCTGATTCTGATTCTGAAAATGATTGGTAAAAACCTCAATGTTTTCTAATATGTATAGTACTGTATAGGCCTATAAAATGTCTGGGTTTGGTGTGTGTTGGTGGGCTGTCTTTCTACTGCAGAATGCAAAGGTGTGAAGTTTCCCCCACAGTATGATGCAGTCTGGGTTTCCTGTGTGTGTGTGTGTGTCAGAGAAAAAAAAGGTGGGTTGTGTGTGTGATGATTAAGGGTTGATAGGAAATATTTAGGAAGGCGATAACTGCCTACGTGTGTGTGTGTGTGTGTGTTTGTGTTTGTGTTTGTGCCTGTCTGTGTGTGTCTGTGTGTGTGTGAGTGCGTGTGAATATTTGTGTGTGTGTGTGTGTGTGTGCGCGCGCGCATGAGTGTGTGTGTGTGCGTGCGTGTGTGTGCGCGCGCGTGTGTGCGTGTGTGTGTGTGTGTGTGTGTGCGCGCGCGTGCGTGTGTGTGTGTGTGCGCGTGTGTGTGTGCCTGTGAGCACGCCATCCTGAGGTTCAGTGTAGGTGGGCTGCATAGTGTGTGTGTGTGTGAGAGAGTGTGTGTGAGAGTGTGTGTGAGAGTGTGTGTTGACTGTAGGTGGGCTGCATAGTGTGTGTGTGTGAGAGAGTCTCTTTCTTTCAGCAGTGCAGAATGTTGGTGTTGGTGTTCCTCTCTCATCTCTCTCTGTCAGGTAAGACTTTAGTTAACAACCATTAACAATCTATTTATTCAGTAAATAACTACTACTCATTTCTCTCTCTGACGATAGGAACAACTATAGAGTAGAGTAGTGTAGTGTAGAGTAGTGTAGAGTAGAGTAGAGTAGAGTAGAGTAGAGTAGGGTAGTGTAGAGTAGAGTAGAGTAGGGTAGAGTAGAGTAGTGTAGAGTAGGGTAGAGTAGGGTAGAGTAGAGTAGAGTAGGGTAGAGTAGAGTAGAGTAGTAAAGTAGAGAGCTGTTTAAAATTTTGGAAGATTTGAAGACAGTCAATCAGTTACAGCCACACAGAGTCATTAAAATGAGGTTGTTGTAGTCAGTCGGAGTAATCACAGTGGGTAGGAGATGGGCACTATGGAAAAAGAGATCTTAAAAAGACAGGCAAACACAGAAAAACATTTTAAAAAGGCAGGCAAACACATAAATAGTATTATTCATTAATAAATTAACTTATATTTAATTGCAGTGTCTTAATTCAATGAAGAAAAGCAATAAGCCACTTGGGTGTGTTGGGCAGGGTGTAGTACACCTACTGGGGTGCGTTGTGCTGGATATAGCATAGCTGTGTACACCTACTGGGGTGTGTTGTGCTGGATATAGCATAGCTGTGTATAGCTACTGGGGTGTGTTGTGCTGGATATAGCATAGCTGTGTATACCTACTGGGGTGTGTTGTGCTGGATATAGCATAGCTGTGTATACCGGGGTGTGTTGTGCTGGATATAGTATATATACTGGGGTGAGTTGTGCTGGATATAGCATAGCTGTGTATAGCTACTGGGGTGTGTTGTGCTGGATATAGCAGAGCTGTGTATACCTACAGTACTGGGGTGTGTTGTGCTGGATATAGCATAGCTGTGTATAGCTACTGGGGTGTGTTGTGCTGGATATAGCATAGCTGTGTATAGCTACTGGGGTGTGTTGTGCTGGATATAGCATAGCTGTGTATAGCTACTGGGGTGTGTTGTGCTGGATATAGCATAGCTGTGTATAGCTACTGGGGTGTGTTGTGCTGGATATAGTATATATACTGGGGTGTGTTGAGCTGGATGTAGCATAGCTGTGTATAGCTACTGGGGTGTGTTGTGCTGGATATAGTATATATACTGGGGTGTGTTGTGCTGGATATAGCATAGCTGTGTATAGCTACTGGGGTGTGTTGTGCTGGATATAGCATAGCTGTGTATACCTACTGGGGTGTGTTGAGCTGGATGTAGTATATATACTAAGGTATATTGTGCTGGGGTATAACGTTTTTTGCTCATTTGTGTGTGTGTCTGTGTGTGTGTGTGTGTGTGTGTGTGTGTGTGTATGCGTGTAGTGTAGTGTGTGTAGTGTAACATGTGTTGTGTTGTGGGTGGCATGCAGGGTGTGTGTGTGTGTGTGTGTGTGTGTGTGTGTGTGTGTGTGTTTGTGTGTGTGTATGATGGGCCTAGGGTGTGTGTGTGTGTGTAGTGTAACACGTGTTGTGTTGTAGGTGGCATGCAGGGCCTGTGTGTGTGTGTGTTTGTAGTGTAACATGTGTTGTGTTGTAGGTGGCATGCAGTGTGTGTGTGTGTGTGTGTGTGTGTGTGTGTGTGTGTAGTGTAACATGTGTTGTGTTGTAGGTGGCATTCAGGGTCTCTGTGTGTGTGTGTGTCTGTGTGTGTAGTGTAACATGTGTTGTGTTGTAGGTGCCATGCAGGGTGGCATCTTTGGGGGGCAGAGAGGCCAAGCCCCACTCCAGACCCTACATGGCCTCACTGCAGGTGGGGGGAGCCCACAGGTGTGGAGGAGTTCTCATCAAACACGACTACGTGCTCACTGCCGCACACTGTCTCAAGTAAGACTCTGTGTGTGTGTGTGTGTGTGTGTGTGTGTGTGTGTGTGTGTGTGTGTGTGTGTGTGTGGAGGAGTTCTCATCAGACACGACTACGTGCTCACTGCCGCACACTGTCTCAAGTAAGACTCTGTGTGTGTGTGTGTGTGTGTGTGTGTGTGTGTGTGTGTGTGTGGAGGAGTTCTCATCAGACACGACTACGTGCTCACTGCCGCACACCACTGTCTCAAGTAAGACTCTGTGTGTGTGTGTGTGTGTGTGTGTGTGTGTGTGTGTGTGTGTGTGTGTGTGTGTGTGTGTGGAGGAGTTCTCATCAGACACGACTACGTGCTCACTGCCGCACACTGTCTCAAGTAAGACTCTGTGTGTGTGTGTGTGTGTGTGTGTGTGTGTGTGTGTGTGGAGGAGTTCTCATCAGACACGACTACGTGCTCACTGCCGCACACCGTCTCAAGTAAGACTCTGTGTGTGTGTGTGTGTGTGTGTGTGTGTGTGTGGAGGAGTGCTCGTCAGACACGACTACGTGCTCACTGCCGCACACTGTCTCAAGTAAGGCTGTGTGTGTGTGTGTGTGTGTGTGTGTGTGTGTGTGTGTGTGTGTGTGTGTGCGTGTGTGTGTGTGTGCAGGTGTGTAAAGAAAAAGAATAAAATACATTTAAACCATGCAGATCTTTTACTTTCACATACAGTATTCCTAAAAGGATGCAAAATACTGATCTCAGGAAGCAGGGATTCACTCTGATTATCCTCATGTCAGTCATTATTGCTGTGTTCATAAAATACTGAAGTAGTGGTTCTGCATTCAATAGCTCTTGGTGTACTTTTGGCCTAAAAGACCAATTCTGTGTTCACATAAGGCGTTATTCTAAATGAGCAGTTCTGTAATCAGGTGGGTTATTCATGCTGTGTTGTAGGCCCGAAGCCGCAGTTCTGGTCATTGCTGTTGTAGTCCAGGCATTATGTAGCGGTTCTCTGTTCATGACAGTCATTGCTGTTGTTGTATTCAGGCCAGGGGTAGCGGTTCTGTATTCATGTCATCTGTTCTGGGTGTTTGTCATTCTGGGTGTGTTGTAGCCCGGATGTAGTTGTTCTGGGCGCCCACAATATTAGCAAGACTGAGGATAACCAGCAGCGCATTGGTGTGTCTGAGTCCATCCGACACCCAAAGTACCCCGTGAAGGAGCGACCAGTCGACGACCCGAGCACCCGACAGCACGACATCATGCTGCTGAAGGTGAGCAGTGGTGACATTAGCTTATTATCATGTTCATGAATGTGAAACTCTCACGGTGACTGCAGTGCTGACATTAGCTCATTATCATGTTCATGAATGTGAAACTCTCACTGTAACTTTTGGCTAGTGAACAAAAGCTGCTTTACCTCATCATGTCAAGGGGAATGTTAGCTACACTAATGTGTTCCTGAATGTGTGTGTGTGTGTGTGTGTGTGTGTGTGTGTGTAATGTTAGCTACATTACCTCATCATTGTGTTCCTGAATGCAAAACATGTTGATAAATAGATGGCTAAGGAACATTAGCTACATACCTTAAATGTTATGTGATGAATGGCTAATGAACGTAATCTACATACCTTAAATGTTATGTGATGAATGGCTAATGAACGTAATCTACATACCTTAAATGTTATGTGATGAATGGTTGTTAGCTTTACCTTTACATTAGCCCCATTACTCTGCCCACATCTCTAACTCCACCCCCCATCTCCTCTATCTCTGCCTCCACCCCCCATCTCTGCCTCCACCTCCCCCCTCCTCTGCCTCCACCCCCCCTCTCCTCCATCTCTACCTCCACCCCCCCCCCCCTCCTCTATCTCTGCCTCCACCCCCCATCTCTATCTCTACCTCCACCCCCCATCTCTGCCTCCACCCCCCCCCCCATCTCTGTCTCTGCCTCCACCCCCCATCTCTACCTCCACCCCCCCCCCCATCTCTATCTCTACCTCCACCCCCCATCTCTGCCTCCACCCCCCCCCCATCTCTGTCTCTGCCTCCACCCCCCATCTCTACCTCCACCCCCCCCTCTCCTCTATCTCTGCCTCCACCCCCCATCTCTGTCTCTGCCTCCACTCCCTCCCTTCTGTATCATTCATTTGCTTTCATATCTGACTCAGTCCCCTCCCCTGCCCACCTGCTGCCTCCACCCCCCTCCCTATCCTCTCTCTCTCTCTCTCTCTCTTCATATCTGACTCCACCCCCCCCCCCCCCCCCTTCTCTATCTCTGCCTCCACCCCCCTCCCTATCCTCTGTCTCTCTCTCTTCATATCTGACACTCAGTCCCCTCCCCTCCACCCCCCTCCCTATCCTCTCTCTCTCTCTTCATATCTGACTGTGATGGAGTGACCATCACTAGAGTTGTGGGTGTGCTCTGACTGCCATCCCAACGAGCCTGGCTCTTTGGCGTTCAGAGCCCCAGTTTGGTACCCCGGAGACCCGGGTTCGAAGCCGGGTGGGGTGACTTCTCCTCCCCTTCGCTACAAATGGTGTCAGAAGTGGGATGGCTTGCCGTGAGGTCATTGGAGGTCCACCCACTGTGTGAGCCATACGAGGGACCCCCAGGGTTAGGTTGACCCCGGTGTGAAGGACCCAGTGATAGGTGAAGCACCAGTATGTGTGGGGCACCCTGGATGGGAGAAGTATGGTGGGAGATGCGTGAGGGACACCTGAGTGTGTGAAGCGCATGGCTGCGCCTCCCGAAGTGGAAGGCAGTGTGATGGAGTGACCATCACTAGAGTTGCGGTCAGAGCCCCAGTTTGGTACCCTGGAGACCCGGGTTTGAAGCCGGGTGGGGTGACTTCTCCTCCCCTTCGCTACACTGACTCCCCTCCCCTGCTGCCTTCACCCTTTTCCTATCCTCTGTCTCTCTGTCTCTCTCTCTCATTGTCTCTCTCTCCTGTATGATTCAGTTGCTTTCATATCTGACACTCAGTCTGCTCCCCTCCCCAGCTGCAGCGCCCTGTGAAGCTGAATGAGTTTGTGGGGGTGCTGGAGCTGCCTAAGAAGTTTGGGAAGCTGCGAGCCGGGACGGCCTGCGAGGTGGCTGGGTGGGGGAAGAGAGTCCTCGGCCGGGGCGCGGAGAGCGTCCTCTACGAAGCCACCGTCACCCTGGACAAGGTGGCCAGCTGCAAACACAAGTGGGAGCGGTACTTCAACGAGGACCAGATGGCCTGCAGCATCTCTGATGGGAGAGACGGTTTCTGCCAGGTAAGATGGCTGAGTTAGACAGAGGTTTTCTGCCAGGTAAGATGGCTGAATTAGAGAGAGGGTTTCTGCCAGGTAAGATGGCTGAATTAGAGACAGAGAGAAAGGGTTTCTGACAGGTAAGATGGCTGAATTAAAGAGAGAGAGAGAGTGTATGACAGGTAAGATGGATGAGATGAGAATTAGAGAGAGAGGGGGGGGGGTTTGACAGGTAAGATGGATGAATTAGAGAGAGAGAGGGTTTCTGACAGGTAAGATGGCTGAATTAGAGAGAGGGTTTCTGACAGGTAAGATGGCTGAATTAGAGAGAGGGTTTCTGACAGGTAAGATGGCTGAATTACAGAGAGGGGGGGGGGGGTAAGATGGATGAATTAGAGAGGGGGGGGGGGTTTCTGACAGGTAAGATGGTTGAATTAGAGAGAGGGTTTCTGACAGGTAAGATGGCTGAATTAGAGAGAGGGTTTCTGACAGTTAAGATGGCTGAATTAAAGAGAGAGAGAGAGTGTATGACAGGTAAGATGGCTGAATTAGAGAGAGGGGGGGGGGGGGGGGGGGGGGTTCTGACAGGTAAGATGGTTGAATTAGAGAGAGGGGGGGGGGGGGTTCTGACAGGTAAGATGGTTGAATTAGAGAGAGGGTTTCTGACAGGTAAGATGGCTGAATTAGAGAGAGGGTTTCTGACAGGTAAGATGGCTGAATTAGAGAGAGAGGGAGGGTTTCTGACAGGTAAGATAGTTGAATTAGAGAGAGGGTTTCTGACAGGTAAGATGGTTGAATTAGAGAGGGGGGGGGGGGGGGTTCTGACAGGTAAGATGGCTGAATTAGGCAGAGGTGCCCTTTCCTAAACAAGCTTTTATTTCACCTTCCCTAATAACTTCCACTCAGTTTATGTGTGTGTGGAGGGCCCACCACAATAGAGAGCCTAATCCTGATTGGTCAGGTCCTAGTGTAATGGAGAGCCTAATCCTGATTGGTCAGGTCCCAGTGTAATGGAGAGCCTAATCCTGATTGGTCAGGTCCCAGTGTCATAGAGAGCTGAATCTGATTGGATGTGTGGTGTTGTCTGTGTTGCCAGGGCGACTCTGGGGGCCCTCTGATCTGTGGGAAGGGTAAAGCCACAACGCTGTACGGAACCATCGCCTACACCGGAGACCCCTGCGACAGCGACAAGTACCCAGAGGTCTACATGAGAGTGCCCTACTTCCTGCCATGGATCCGCTCTGTCATCGGCGTCAATGAGGCACTGTAGGCATCTGCGCTGTCATTGGACAATGAGGCACTGTCATCCGCTGTCATTGGACAATGAGGCACTGTGATCTGCTGTCATTGGACAGAGGCAGTGTGATCCGCGGTGTCATTGGTGTAAATGAGGCTCTGTAGAAGTAGCATATATCATCAGTGTTCTGCACAATCATCTATCATTACTGTGTTCTGTGATGTGAATCATCTATAATTACTGTGTGTTGCACATGTGAATCATGTCATTACAGTGTTCTGTGATGTGAATCATCTGTCATTACTGTGTTCTGTACATGTGAATCATCTATCATTACTGTGTTCTGTGATGTGAAATCAGGAGAAGGTGAACTTAGAGCTCAGAGGGAGAACCCAGTTGCCCAAGACTGCAGCAGCCATCTTGTTAGCCTTCAAATTAAAAAGCACTGTTGAGAGGTGTTGGAAATCCAGAAAACAAAAATAATGACGGTCATGTGATATATAGTGTAGTAGTATGCTTAATATAAATTCTGCAATAGTGTTATTGTTGTGATATATAGTGTAGTAGTATGTTTAATATAAATTCTGCAATAGTGTTATTGTTGTGATATATAGTGTAGTAGTATGCTTAATATAAATTCTGCAGAAGTGTTATTGTACACCAATTCATATTACTTTGTGCCCAAAAATCTTCTCATCAGAGTTGCACAGACTAAATATGCAACCCATAGATAAACTCAGTCATATGTCATGTGATGTAGAGTGTGTCATGTGATGTAGAGTGTGTCAGGTGACCTTCTCAGAAGAAAATAAACTCACAGTGAGCATGTGTTATTACCTGTATTGTTCTCATCTAGTAAACATTAAAGAGCCTGGATGCATCAAACTGACTACTTCATGAAGCATGTGTGTGTGTGTGTGTGTGTGTGTATGCACCAAAGCATATGTGTGTGTGTGTGTGCACCAAATTGACTACTTCATGAAGCATGTGTGTGTGTGCGTGTGTGTGTATGCACCAAAGCATATGTGTGTGTGTGTGTGCACCAAATTGACTACTTCATGAAGCATGTGTGTGTGTGCGTGTGTGTGTATGCACCAAAGCATATGGGTGTGTGTGTATGCACCAAATTGACTACTTCATGAAGCATGTGTGTGTGTGTGTGTGTGTGTGTATGCACCAAAGCATATGTGTGTGTGTGTATGCACCAAATTAACTACTTCATGAAGCATGTGTGTGTGTGTGTGTGTGTGTGTGTGTATGCACCTAATTGACTACTTCATGAAGCATGTGTGTGTGTGTGTGTGTGTGTGTATGCACCAAAGCATATGTGTGTGTGTGTATGCACCAAATTAACTACTTCATGAAGCATGTGTGTGTGTGTGTGTGTGTGTGTGTATGCACCTAATTGACTACTTCATGAAGCATGTGTGTGTATGCACCAAACTGACTACTTCATGAAGCGTGTGTGTGTATGCACCAAAGCATATGTGTGTGTGTGTATGCACCAAACTGACTACTTTATGAAGCGTGTGTGTGTGTGTATGCACCAAATTAACTACTTCATGAAGTGTGTGTGTGTATGCCACACATTCATTTGATTTGTGTGTGGCATAATAAAGTGTCACTTAAGACCTTTGTAGTAGTACAGTAGTGTATTTATTTACTGTGTTTCTGGTACACCAGGACCAGCAGTGGAAAATACACACACATATCCTGTCTGCTAATATAGCAAACGTTACATTCCCCCTTAGTCACATCTGTAAACTGTGAATGGAAATACTAATGCAGCAGTCCAATCCCCAAAAGACTCACATGAACCAGTTTACAACATTTCAAACTGTCTATGTGTGTGTGTGTGTGTGTGTGTGTGTATGTGTATCTATTAAGACAGTGTTTTAGTATCTGGAATCATCAGTGATGCTAATAATCCGTCTGTACAGGATGCCCAAGGAGGGGGAGAGACCACAGAGCAGAGACCAGAGAACACGGAGAACAACGTGTCTTTATGCAGGCGGGGGAGAGACCACAGAGCAGAGACCAGAGAACACGGAGAACAACGTGTCTTTATGCAGGCAGGGGAAGAAGCAGCAGAGGAAACCACACGTCTGTGTGTGTGTGTGTGTGTGTGTGTGTGTGTATGTGTGTATATGTGTGTGTGTGTGTGTGTGGTCTTGGTATGTGGCTCAGTCATAGTGCAGGCTCTTGAAATTGAAACGCTTGCGGTCCGTGAAGCCTGTAAGCTGAAAAAGGGGGCAAAGGAGCATGCGTTAGTCACTGTCACCAATGAATGATGTGTGAAATAAATGATATTCAGTGTGGCACAAGGGCGTTTGTTCAGTGTGTTGATTTCACCTGGGGGGGGGGAGTCTGGGATGGAGGTCAGAGAATAAAACACACTCACTTGGTTGGGGTCCTTCGTGAAATATCTCTTCTCTATCACCTGCGAGAATCAAGCACAGTTCATCAGGCCAGCGACTCCCTGCCCACATGCTATGGGTGAGAACCGCACCACCGCCTACTCAACACCACCTACTCTCATTGTAGTTTCCGTGTGTGTGTGTGTGTGTGTGTTTGTGTGTAAGTGTGTGTGAGTGTGTATTAGTGGTGTAAACCTTCACTCATCTCACGATTCGATTCGATTACGATTATTAAGTTAGCGATTCGATTCGATATCTCGATGCATCACGATGCATCACGATTATTCACATCACATTACTATTATTCACAACATATTACTTCACATGGCTTTACATTACACGATTATTCACAACATATTACTTCACATGGCTTTGATTTCAGCAACAAACAC
Source organism: Coilia nasus (assembly GCA_027475355.1). NCBI lineage: Eukaryota > Metazoa > Chordata > Actinopteri > Clupeiformes > Engraulidae > Coilia > Coilia nasus. Next base: position 32,301,797 of record CM050213.1, on the reverse strand, counting down.
AAGCAGTCAGATATTACCTTCCTCTTTTATTTGATAACATTTATGAATTGTCAGAACATCCTACCTGCACATCAGTGTAGAAGCATATTCTGACGGGGTCATTTGAATTGTCAAAACATCCTATCTGCTATATAATTGTGAAAGCATACTCTGCCGAGGTAAATTTAATTGTCATAGGGTCCTACTTGCACTTACCAGTGTGGAAGCATATTCTAATTTGATAATTGGAATTGTCAAAACGTTATACATCTGTGTTTTATTTCCGACAACATCATTCTCTGTGTTTGAACGCACTTGCAAAAAAAAAACAAACATTAAAATAGCGAGCGTACAGTGACAAAAAAATGAAACTGAAAGTGCACGGTGGGATTCTCTGACAAGGTAGCACAGCTCGGCAGACATGTCTGTCATTTCTTCCTACAGTAGGACATTTCACAGAAGTAGGACAACTCCGCGGAACACCGGTGTTGTTAACAACTCTGGATGGAGACGGCTAACACGATTTCTTAAGTTAGTGGTGTTCCCAACATATTTATTTTTATGGCGCCGTCATGTTGTGTTGTGATGTATGCTACACGACGACGAATGAGTCACGTAGATGAGACAAAGACCATAGACAGAGGTTGCCATAGACAAAACGGGTTACCGGGTGCCATTTTTAATACTTATGGCGAGAAAAAATGACTGTAAAAGGTACAACATAGTTGCTGTTTAGCCACAACCCACGCTTATTCCACAAAACACTACAGCACAACAGTGCAGCTACGTTTCCTCTTACCCCGCGCGCACACACACACACACACATGCGCGCACACACACACACACACACTCAACTCCCTTTCCTTAAAGGCACAAACACATAAGGAATATCAGCACAACAGAACACAATTAACACAGGTTATCACAATACATTATAATCGATTATGATCTGCTATTGAAACGATTATTAATTGTTCACGTCTGCATCGCGATGCATCGATTATATGATTAATTTCAACACCCCTAGTGTGTATGGCTGTGTGTGTGTGTATGGCTGTGTGTGAGAGTGCGCGTGCGTGCGTGCGTGATACGAGTCAGAGGAGAGTTTAGTGACCTTATCAAAGAAGCGACTCAACTTGACAGCGTTGGATGAGCCTGCTGCCAGGTAACGAGGGTTTGTGCAGTCCTGTATGAGAGAGAGAGAGGGAGAGAGAGAGAGAGAGATAGAGAGAGCAAGAAAGAGATAGATTGCATACCCAGAAAGAGGGGAAGAGAAGAAGAAAGAGAGAGAGAGTGCATAGGGAGGGGGAGAGATAAAAAGAGAGAGAGAGTGCATAGGGAGGGGGAGAGATAAAAAGAGAGAGAGAGAGAATGAGGCAACGAGAGAAAGAGTGGTAGCACAGTACAGAAGGCAAACGGAGAGGAAAGGTTGAAGAGAGGAAAGGGTGAAGAGAGGAGAGGGTGAAGAGAGGAGAGGATGAAGAGAGGAGAGGGTGAAGAGAGGAGAGGGTGAAGAGAGGAAAGGTTGAAGAGAGGAGAGGGTAAAGAGAGGAGAGGGTGAAGAGAGGAAAGGGTGAAGAGAGGAAAGGGTGAAGAGAGGAAAGGGTGAAGAGAAAGGTCGAGTCCTTGGCATACACCAGGCAAGAACCCTTCCTACACACACATTATTATTCTCACACACACACACACACACACACACACACACACACACACACACACACACACACCTAAATAAAACACCAGACAAGAACCTTTCCTACACACACATTATTATTCTCACACACACACACACACACACACACACACACACACACACACATCTAAATAAAACACCAGGCAAGAACCTTTCCTACACGCATCTAAAAAACACAACACAAGAACCCCTTTCTACACACATCTAAGTAAAATACCAGACAAGAACCCTTCCTACACATCTACCCCCATTCCCCCTGTGACACAAACTGTGTCTTTCCCCACCCACACAACACCTGCCATCAGCTCAGTCACCACAATGGTGGGGGGGGGGGGTTGCCCACCATGGAGGCAAGACATCCGCTCATCTCTTAGTTTCACCCTCACACATCAACACTTCGTTTCTTCGGTTTGAAGCCCTTTACGCCCTTTCCTCATGTCACATAGTAACACATGAAACACTCCTCTAATCTCTCCTCATGTCACATAGTAACACATGAAACACTCCTCTAATCTCTCCTCATGTCACATAGTAACACATGAAACACTCCTCTAATCTCTCCTCATGTCACATAGTAACACATGAAACACTCCTCTAATCCTTCGTCACATAGTAACACATGAAACACTCCTCTAATCTCTCCTCATGCCACATCGTAACACATGAAACACTCCTCTAATCTCTCCTCATGTCACATAATGACACATGAAACACTCCTCTAATCTCTCCTCATGTCACATAATGACACATGAAACACTCCTCTAATCTCTCCTCATGTCACATAATGACACATGAAACACTCCTCTAATCTCTCCTCATGTCACATCGTAACACATGAAACACTCCTCTAATCTCTCCTCATGCCACATCGTAACACATGAAACACTCCTCTAATCTTTCATGTCACATAGTAACACATGAAACACTCCTCTAATCTCTCCTCATGTCACATAATGACCCATGAAACACTCCTCTAATCTCTTATTCTCTTAAGTAAACACATACCAGTCAGTGCTCTTCTTATTCTCTTAAGTAAACACATACCAGTGCTCTTCTTATTCTCTTAAGTAAACACATACCAATGCTCTTCTTATTCTCTTAAGTAAACACATACCAGTGCTCTTCTTATTCTCTTAAGTAAACACATACCAGTGCTCTTCTTCACATAGGTTTGCAGCTACCTCTGGGATAGGTAAGCAAGGTTTGTCACTCAATATCCCCACCCCCCCCCCAACCCCCCTTATAATCTGCCCAATCTAGCAAACCCACCCCCAACCCCCCAACCCCCCCTTTATAATCTGCCCAATCTAGCAAACCCAAAACCACCCCCCCCCATAAATCTACCTAATCTAGTAAACCCAACCCCCCCCTTATAATCTGCCCAATCTAGTAAACCCACCCCCAACCCCCCAACCCCCCCTTTATAATCTGCCCAATCTAGCAAACCCAAAACCACCCCCCCCCATAAATCTACCTAATCTAGTAAACCCCCCCCCCCTTATAATCTGCCCAATCTAGTAAACCCAACCCCCTCCCCAACCCCCCCCCCCCCCCCTTATAATCTGCCCAATCTAGCAAACCCAACCCCCCCCCCCCCCCTTATAATCTGCCCAATCTAGCAAACCCAAAACCACCCCCCCTTATAATCTGCCCAATCTAGCAAACCCAAAACCACCCCCCCCACCCTATCCGGTCACTGTGCCCATGCCCACGGTAGCTTAACTCACCAGGTTGATTTCCTCTGCGTTGAAGTCCTCCGACAGGAAGGCCGTTCGGGTCAGAACCTCGTTGCGTTTGTTCTCTGGGATCTGGTCGTACTTGGTGCCAATGAGCAGCAGTGGAACTGGATTCTCCGCAAACTGCTCCCGGTCATAGTCCCTATGACGCAACACAGGAACTACCATTTATGTATGGTGGAGCACCATCACTATCATAGTCCCTATGACGCAACACAGGAACTACCATTTATGTATGGTGGAGCGCCATGACTATCATAGTCCCTATGACGCAACACAGGAACTACCATTTATGTATGGTGGAGCGCCATGACTATCATAGTCCCTAAGACACAACACAGGAACTACCATTTATGTATGGTGGAGCGCCATGACTATCATAGTCCCTATGACACAACACAGGAACTACCATTTATGTATGGTGGAGCGCCATGACTATCATAGTCCCTATACCACAACACAGGAACTACCATTTATGTATGGTGGAGCGCCATGACTATCATAGTCCCTATACCACAACACAGGAACTATAATGGATGTATAATGGAGCTCAATGACTATGATAGTCCCTATAGCACAATACAGGAACTACTATTTATGTATGGTGGAGCTTAATCACTAGCATAGTCCCCAAAGGAGAACAGAAGGACTAGTATAATATGTGTGACGGACGGACGGGCTGACAGGCGGACACTGTTGGAGAACGCAGGAACCATTAAGGACAAGATGAATTAACTGTAGAAATATGGATACTGTGCAGGTCCAGACATATAGAAAACTATGTATGTATACACTGCACTTTCAGCTACTTGTTCTGTATGAAAAACACTTTGTAAATTCAAACTAACTTTTCACCATTAATATAAATACATACAGAAATGTTTAAGCCATAATGTTGGCATTTTGGATCATAGGACACGAGGCTGAAACTCTCCCTGAGTATAGAGTGTGAGGTTTTTAATCTCCCAGAGTGTCTGAGAGCAGTGTGGAGTGTTTAATGTCCTAGAGTATCTGAGCGCAGTGTGGAGTGTTTAATGTCCTAGAGTATTTGAGTGCAGTGTGAGGTGTTTAATCTCCCAGAGTGTCTGAGCGCAGTGTAGAGTGTTTAATGTCCTAGAGTGTCTGAGCGCAGTGTGAGATGTTTTGTTCATGTTTGTGTCTCACCCGTTTGACACAATGACGCCAGTGGGGGAGGAGTCTTTATTGAGCGCCTCTAGCGACCAGCGATACAGATTCTGAGACGACTTCTTATTGGTCAGATCGTGAACCAGGACGATACCTGAGACACAGGTAGGAAGAAAGTAGGCCTGTTAGAGTTTTTGTGGTCTGCCTTTGGGCATGGACATAATGTAAGCCTCACACGCACGCACACACACACACACGCACACACACACTCACACACACACACACACACACACACACACACACACACACACACACACACACACACGTTACTTCTTCATTTGTGTACACAATCCTAAATAGTGACTTGATGTACAGTAGATCAGTACAGTAGTACAGCAGAAAACACACACACACACACACACACAGACACACACACACATCTTTGTCCTAAAAGAGGCAGCACTCACACTGCAGTACTGTAACTCAATAACCTTTAAACCTTCTATCTCCTTATATAAACACAGGTAAGGGTACCACAATGAGAAGGCTGGGATCGTGCAGGTGCACAATCTGACCGCAGGGTGGCACTCTCTGCTCACCGTTAACGGAGTTGTAGAACACTGCCCTTGTGCTCTTCACACTGCTCGCGCTACCCACCGACCCGCCAACATCCCACAGTTCAATGTAGTAGGTCTTCTCCTCCGGTGTGCCTTCTCTGTAGTCGTGGACCTATGAGTGAAATAAATCGTCTTTGCACTCACTGCTGTTAGGTTAAGACAAACGAAATTAGTCGAAAACACTGTCAGGTATTAGCGACACGACGTATCCTACCCGTACGTCGACAGAGCAGCCGACAGTCCAGGACGGGTTTCCCAAAACCTGGTTTTGACATAGCAAGTGGACTAGCGAAGATTTACCAACACCTGCAACAAACCACATATTAACACAACAGATGCCGACACGATAGAGAGAGAGCCCGAAGTAATGACTCTCATTCCACATTCTATTTGTGCAGGAACACGAACCCAATGCATACTGATTTTACCGTTTAAAACCCGAGACTACTACTTGCATTACATATTTATTACAGTTTAACTAGAAAAGGGAAACAAAACTCTGCTTTTACCAGAATCGCCTAGTACCAGCACCTTCACTCGGTCAAGGGATGCCATCTTTCTGACAACAACATCACGGAAGTTCAGAGCTTAACACTACACATTGCCATTGGTTGAAAAATGATAATAACGCCCTATTTTGACGTTGGAGAAATGAATTGGTCCAATGCTACACTCATTTTGAATGATCGGTAGTTTTAATTGGTTCATACTTGTTTAACACGGCTAGCCAATCAGATATAATTTCATCATATAGTAGGCTACGTTTTCATCCTGAACCACTTCCGGAGTTCCTATGCAGACTTAAAGCGCGTTGCGTCGAAGTTGGAATCGGAGGAAAATCAAAGGTTGTTTGCGTTTTTGAAGTTGTAAAATCCAATCTATATTTAGACGTAAGCATGTTACATTAATAAAAGTAGGTCTGAAAATTTGCTCGGACTCTTTGGCTACCTTTGTTAGCCTCAACCGGTGACTAATGTGTGTATGTTGCTTACAATGTCTAGACACAATCAGGTGTCCGCTGTTAAAACTCAAAAATCATTAAGAAGACTTTAATGCGTGTAATATGTTGTTATATCTCTATGCTTTGTAATGTATCTCTACACTTATTGGTGGATTTTAGGCGACATCTCCGTCCAAGCTGTCTAATGTATAAGAGTGCTAGTCTGGACATAAGTTAGACGTCCACTTGAATGTGATATCTCTGCTGAAAACCAGCTAATGTCTGAAAGCTGATTTAAGTTGGTTTCATTTGGTTTTCCCACACGGTCTTGGCAGTTTAAGATGTGTTTTCATGTATGATTTGATGGTTTAGCTGGTTTGACCAGCTTGTTATGGCTCTATGGTTACCATCCTATGGTTATTTTTGCTGGTTTTGTTGGCCATACCAACCTACTGCAGCAATGTTCAGTTGGACCCACTAGAGGTGGTGCTGCTACCCGCTACTAGCTGGACCAGCTAGGTTGACCAGCCCAAGGTGTGTTTAGCATAATTCGTGTTTGATAATTTGGATGGTTTAACCATCTTAAACCAGCTATACCATCTAAACCAGGGAGCAGCATCGGATGTTTTTGAGCTGGATATTTCCACATGGATATCTTGGATGGATTACTTTATTGTTTATTGTTGCCGGTGCTCCAAAATGTATTG
>CM050213.1:32285000-32292500 GCA_027475355.1 Coilia nasus | reverse complement strand
CCTCAGCTTGCGGAGGAAGTAGAGTCGCTGTTGGGCTTTACTGGCCAGTGATGCTGTGTTCTTTGACCAGGAGAGGTCCTCAGAGATGTGCACGCCCAGGAACTTGGTGCTGCTTACTCTCTCCACAGCAGCTCCGTTGATGGTGAGGGGGGCGTGCTGTGAGTGCGCTCTCCTGAAGTCCCCTACAATCTCCTTTGTCTTCTCCACGTTGAGGGAGAGGTTGTTCTCACTGCACCACTTGACCAGGTGGCTCACCTCGCTCCTGTAGTGGGTCTCATCATTGTTGCTGATGTGACCCAACACAGTTGTATCATCCGCAAACTTGATAAAGAGGTTGGAGGTGTGTGATGGAGTGCAGTCGTGGCTCAGCAGAGTGAAGAGGAGGGAGCTCAGCACACATCCTTGGGGAGCCCCCGTGTTCAGTATGACGCTGCTGGAGGTGTTGCTGCCGACCCGTACTGCCTGCGGTCTTCCTTTCAGGAAATCACGCAGCCAGTTGCACATTGAGGTGTTGATCCCCAGCCTGTCTAGTTTGAGTATGAGTTGCTGGGGGACGATTGTGTTGAATGCTGAGCTGAAGTCAATGAACAACATTCTAACATATGAGTCTCTGGTGTCGAGGTGTGTGAGGGCTGAGTGGAGTGCTGTTGAGATCGCATCATCGGTGGAGCGGTTAGACCGGTATGCAAATTGAAATGGGTCCAGGGTGGAGGGGAGAGATGTCTTGATGTGTTGCATGACTAGCCGTTCGAAGCACTTCATGAGGATGGGGGTGAGCGCAACTGCACGGTAGTCATTGAGGCAGGATGGGGATGACTTCTTTGGCACAGGGATGATGGTGGAGGTTTTGAGGCACGTGGGAACGACAGCCTGGCTCAGAGATGTGTTGAAGATGTCTGTGAGGACATCTGTGAGTTCCGCAGCACAGTCTCTCAGTGCACAACCAGGGATGTTGTCAGGTCCCGGAGCTTTGATCCTGCTGAGGGATCTCCTCACGCTGTCCGGGGATAGTGTCAGAACCTGGTCGCCGAGAGGGGGTGGAGTCTTCTGTGCCGGGGTGCTGTTGTGTGCCTCAAAGCGAGCGAAAAACTCGTTCAGCTCGTGTGTGTGCGTGTGTGAGAGGCCAGCCAGCTCTTCCATCCCATGACAGGTGTGTGTGTGCGTGTGTGAGAGAGAGAGGTCAACCAGCTCTTTCACCCCATGACAGGTGTGTGTTTGTGTGTGTGTATGTGTGTGTGAGAGGCCAACCAGCTCTTCCATCCCATGACAGGTGTGTGTGTTTGTGTGTTTGTGTGTGTGTGTGTGTGTGTGTGAGAGAGAGGCCAACCAGCTCTTCCATCCCATGACAGGTGTGTGTGTGTGTGTGTGTGTGTGTGTGTGAGGCCAAGTAGCTCTTCGACCCCATGACGGGTGTGTGTGTGTGTGTGTGTGTGTGTGAGGCCAAGTAGCTCTTCGACCCCATGACGGGTGTGTGTGTGTAGCCGTCTGGGGGTGGTGTTTGGTGTTTTGGGGTACAAGCTTCTACTCCAGCAATCTGGCATCACCCAAACAGCAGGCCAGTGGCACAGGATGTAAACACACACCCAGCGGGTATATTCATCAGTGAACTCATCTCCATAAGTGGTGCTCAGAATGGGCTTCGGAGTGTGTGGCTGTGACGCACTACCACAGTCAGACACCAGAGGGCAGTGCAGGCTTTTGGATAATAGACTCTGCAGCTCCTAGGCTGGCCTAATGACTGACCCATAGCACATGCTGGTACTACCACAGGCAGACACCAGAGGGCAGTGCAGGCCTGTGGATGAGCAGACTCAGCAGCTCCTAGGCTGGCTTAATGACTGACCCATAGCACATACTGCCTCTAGAGCAGATAAGAAGTCAGCTACTGTGTGATGCTGCAGCTGCCCGAGCTACTGCAGGCTACATATACCTCATACCGACCATGACACTATACCTCAAACCCACCATGAAACTATACCTCAAACCGACCATGACACTATACCTCAAACCCACCATGAAACTATACCTCAAACCCACCATGAAACTATACCTCAAACCCACCATGAAACTATACCTCATACCGACCATGAAACTATACCTCAAACCGACCATGAAACTATACCTCAAACCGACCATGAAACTATACCTCAAACCCACCATGAAACTATACCTCATACCGACCATGAAACTATACCTCAAACCGACCATGAAACTATACCTCAAACCGACCATGAAACTATACCTCAAACCGACCATGAAACTATACCTCATACCGACCATGAAACTATACCTCATTAGGATGCCCAACTATGAAACTATACCTCATTAGGATGCTTAACTATGAAACTATACCTCATTCAGATGCTTAACTATGAAACTATACCTCATTAGGATGCTTAACTATGAAACTATACCTCATTAGGATGCTTAACTATGAAACTATACCTCATTAGGATGCTTAACTATGACACTATACCTCATTGGGATGCTTAACTATGAAACTATACCTCATTAGGATGCCCAACTATGACATTATACCTCATTGGGATGCTTAACTATGAAACTATACCTCATTAGGATGCTTAACTATGAAACTGTACCTCATTCAGATGCTTAACTATGAGACTATACCTCATTAGGATGCTTAACTATGAGACTATACCTCATTAGGATGCCCAACTATGAAACTATACCTCATTGGGATGCTTAACTATGAAACTATACCTCATTGGGATGCTTAACTATGAAACTATACCTCATTGGGATGCTTAACTATGAAACTATACCTCATTGGGATGCTTAACTATGAAACTATACCTCATTAGCATGCTTAACTATGAAACTATACCTCATTAGGATGCTTAACTATGAAACTATACCTCATTAGGATGCTTAACTATGAGACTATACCTCATTAGGATGCCCAACTATGAAACTATACCTCATTGGGATGCTTAACTATGAAACTATACCTCATTGGGATGCTTAACTATGAAACTATACCTCATTGGGATGCTTAACTATGAAACTATACCTCATTGGGATGCTTAACTATGAAACTATACCTCATTAGCATGCTTAACTATGAAACTATACCTCATTAGGATGCTTAACTATGAAACTATACCTCATTAGGATGCTTAACTATGAAACTATACCTCATTAGGATGCCCAACTATGACATTATACCTCATTGGGATGCTTAACTATGAAACTATACCTCATTGGGATGCTTAACTATGAAACTATACCTCATTAGGATGCCCAACTATGAAACTATACCTTATTGGGATGCTTAACTATGAAACTATACCTCATTAGGATGCCCAACTATGAAACTATACCTCATTGGGATGCTTAACTATGAAACTATACCTCATCGGGATGCTTAACTATGAAACTATACCTCATCGGGATGCTTAACTATGAAACTATACCTCATTAGGATGCCCAACTATGAAACTATACCTTATTGGGATGCTTAACTATGAAACTATACCTCATTGGGATGCTTAACTATGAAACTATACCTCATTAGCATGCTTAACTATGAAACTATACCTCATTAGGATGCTTAACTATGAAACTATACCTCATTAGGATGCTTAACTATGAAACTATACCTCATTAGGATGCCCAACTATGACATTATACCTCATTGGGATGCTTAACTATGAAACTATACCTCATTGGGATGCTTAACTATGAAACTATACCTCATTAGGATGCCCAACTATGAAACTATACCTTATTGGGATGCTTAACTATGAAACTATACCTCATCGGGATGCTTAACTATGAAACTATACCTCATTGGGATGCTTAACTATGAAACTATACCTCATTGGGATGCTTAACTATGAAACTATACCTCATTGGGATGCTTAACTATGAAACTATACCTCATTGGGATGCTTAACTATGAAACTATACCTCATTAGCATGCTTAACTATGAAACTATACCTCATTAGGATGCTTAACTATGAAACTATACCTCATTCGGATGCTTAACTATGAAACTATACCTCATTAGGATGCTTAACTATGAAACTATACCTCATTCGGATGCTTAACTATGAAACTATACCTCATTCGGATGCTTAACTATGAAACTATACCTCATTCGGATGCTTAACTATGAAACTATACCTCATTAGGATGCTTAACTATGAAACTATACCTCATTCGGATGCTTAACTATGAAACTATACCTCATTGGGATGCCCAACTATGAAACTATACCTCATTAGGATGCTTAACTATGAAACTATACCTCATTCGGATGCTTAACTATGAAACTATACCTCATTGGGATGCTTAACTATGAAACTATACCTCATTGGGATGCTTAACTATGAAACTATACCGTGTTCTGTCATGCTAAGCCAAGAATAAGCATGAAAAAGCTGCTGTAGTGACAGTAGTAAAAGTGTGTGTGCGCGTGTGTGTGTGTGTGTGTGTATGTCTGTCATCTGGATGTTTTACACAAGTTTATCCTGTCCTGCACAGTAGTGGGAGCCTACTGTTTAAAGAGAAGGCTGTTTGTGTGTGTGTGTGTCTGTGTGTGTGTGTGTGCCATGCTTGATGCTTGATGAGCAGCCTTTTGGAATGGCACGGTGAGACTGGATAGTGTGTGTGTGTGTGTGTGTGTGTGTGTGTGTGTTTCCTCAGTGTATGACGTGTGTGTGTGTGTGTCTAGGTTGATGACCAGTAATTTCTGCGCTGTGGCAGTAAGATGAGGTGTGTGCTGAGTGTATGATGTGTGTGTGTCTGTGTGTGTGTGTGTGTGTGTATGTGTGGGGTGAGGTGAGAGAGACATGCTGTCACATCGGTACTCATCAGGAATGACCTCATGTATAGCCCACCATGGGGTCACACACACACACACACACACACACACACACACACACACACACACACACACACACACACACACACGTACACACACACACACACACACGTACTTCTACTGTGTGTGTGTGTACATATGAGTAACACACTGAGTAAACACTTCTGTCTGTTACCATCTTTTTATCCGTGTGTGTGTGTGTTTGTTTATGTGTGTGTATGTATGCTTGCATGCCGATGTTTATGGCCCATTCTAATGCATGTGCGTGTTGATGATTATGGATTATCAGATGCCGTGTAGAGTGGCACCTCCGTGTGTGTGTGTGTGTGTGAGTGAGTGTGAAGGCATTTGCATTGCATTCATGTATAATTTATGTGTCCTGGCGTGTGTCAACCATCTCCTCCTCCTGTGCGTGTGTGTGTGTGTGTGTGTGTGTGTCTGAGGGGCGAGAGGAAAGTGTAGGCATTTATAAATGGAGCTCAGAGACATGCGCACGCACGCGCATACACACACTAAGGTTTTGACTTTTGATCAAAAATCATATTCGAAGTTGGTTTATGAATATTAATATTCGAATATATTCGAACATTTATTAATAATATTTTGACCATTGAATGCCGTCAGTAAGACCTGCAGTGGTATGAGAAAGTTTGGGCACCCTTGACAATTGGCATTATTTACATTTACCAATCATTGGGTGTTTTAATTCACAACTTAATTTTGATATATCAAATAACTGATGAACACAATCATATTTCAGCAGTGAAATGAGGTTTATTGGGTTAACAGAAAATGTGCAATATGCCCCAAAACAAAAAAAAGGCCCGTGCATAAATTTGGGCACCTTAATAGAAAAATCATATTAGTATTTAGTAGAGCCCCCTTTTGCAAAAATAACAGCCTGTAGACGCTTTCTGTAGCCACCAATGAGTGTCTGGATCCTGGATGATGGTATTTTGGCCCATTCCTGCTGGCAAAACCTCTGCAATTCAGTGATGTTTGAAGGATTCCGAGCATGGACAGCCTGCTTCAAGTCATCCCACAGATTCTCGATGATATTCAAATCTGGGTGAATTCTGTGTTCTTTTGCCGCCATGCATATCGCCTCTTGTTGTGACCAAACAATTCAATTTTTGTTTCATCAGTCCAGAGTATCTTATTCCAAAATGATATTGGCTTGTCCAAATGTTCTTTCACATACCTCAAGCGACTCAGCTTCTGCATCACTCTTCCGTACAGCCTTTCCTTGAGCAAATTGCGCTGTATTGTTGACCGATGCACAGCGACACCGGCTGCAGCAAGATATCCTTGCAAGTCTTTGGAGGTGGTCTGTGGGTTGTTTTTAACCATTCTGACCATCCTTCGTCTTTGCCTTTGGAATTTTACTTGGCCTACCACTTCTGGGCTTAACAAGAACTGTGCCCGTGGCCTTCCATTTCCTCACAATGTTCCTGACAGTGGAAACTGACCGCTGAAATCTTTTGGACAGCTTTTTGTAACCTTCCCCTAAACCATAATGCTGGATAATCTTGCCCTGCATCCGAATACCCTTACTAGCCGCCTGCATAGTAGCCAAAAATGAAGAAGCCACGACCTAGAACATCCGAATACCTTAGTAAGCTTTCAGTAGTAGGCGAAGCCGGGCCAAAAGTACCCGGATGGCTTGCTATTTCTGGTAGTATTTTGCAGTGTGCAAGCGAACTACACTACGCTATCCCAAAAGTCACCGGGAGGTTGAAAACCGTAGAAGAAGAACCAAAAACTTCCCGCTCGTTAAAAGTAACCAAGATGGCGGAGACTCCGGTCGCTTGTCTGACAGTGTACAAATGTGCACTTCAGTAAATAAAAGCCATGTAAATAGTTCAAGTCACAAATGCACATAAATGTTGAGGTTATCTGATAAAATGTAGCTAACCGTTTACTATAAGCTGGCAAAATCATGACGTTAATGTAAACATCCGGGTCAGAGGACGGGCAAGATGGCGATGTCGTAGTACGTCCGAATTGTACCTGCTACTGGCTAGTTTTCTACGTAGAAGCTACTACTGTAACGGTCGAGTGGTAAGCACTGCATAGAACGCAGTGCCTACTAAGGTTTCGGATGCAGGGTTGGTCTTGAGGTCATCAGAAAGTTGTTTTGAGGCTCCCATGTTGCAGCTCTTCAGAGGAGAGTCAAACAGAATGAGAACTGCCATTTGGCCACCTTAAATACCTTTTGTCATTATTGGATGCACCTGTCAATTAAGTTCAAGGCTTAACGAGCTCACCAAACCAACTTTGTGTGTCCAATTATCTTACCAATTATCTTAGTTACAGGCCATCAAAGCAACAAAATGACAAGGCTTCCCACTTTTTTGCACAGCCTATTTTGTACATTTTATTTAATTTCATACAATTGCATACTATGAATACTTAAAATCTGTGTTTGGAAATCAAGCTAACACTTGGCTCTTATGGGCAAATGAAGGACATGCCACCAAGATGATTTTGTGTGAGGTCAGAGTCCATTATTATACAACCTCAGAGGGGGTGCCCAAACTTTCTCATACCACTGTATATTGGTATCAAACTTAAGTTGTCCACCAGAGGGCATGCCAATAGACTACGTGAATGAAAGGCTAAATATTTATGCGTGTTAAATATGCATTGT
>CM050213.1:32272500-32280000 GCA_027475355.1 Coilia nasus | reverse complement strand
TTTGATGGTAAAATGGCTGACAGAAATGTGTCAGTCAGGCTGAGAGAAGAAAGTGTGTTTTTCCCACTCGGATGAACTCTTCTGAGAAAGTGAAGACGTGAGCTTAAGTGAAAGACCACAGTTCTTGTCTGACAGGGAACATTTGAATGCGTCACTTGCAGCCCATGAGTCTGATTGGTCCTGCTGGCCTTGTCTTGCCTCCATGTTTGTTTCTGATTGGTCCTGCTGGCCTTGTCTTGCCTCCATGTTTGTTTCTGATTGGTCCTGCTGGCCTTGTCTTGCCTCCATGTTTGTTTCTGATTGGTCCTGCTGGCCTTGTTATGCTCACATGTTTGTTTCTGATTGGTCCTGCTGGCCTTGTTGTGCTGACATGTTTGTTTCTGATTGGTCCTGCTGGCCTTGTTATGCTTATGTTTGTTTCTGATTGGTCCTACTGGCCTTGTTATGCTCACATGTTTGTTTCTGATTGGTCCTACTGGCCTTGTTGTGCTGACATGTTTGTTTCTGATTGGTCCTACTGGCCTTGTTATGCTTATGTTTGTTTCTGATTGGCCCTGCTGGCCTTGTTATGCTTATGTTTGTTTCTGATTGGTCCTACTGGCCTTGTTATGCTGACATGTTTGTGGGTGCAGTACTTCCTTTTCCTTATTTCCATCCACCCTTTCCCGCTCCTTGTGACTCCTCCTGAAGGACGGGGGAAGCACTTTCTAGACGAGTGGAAAAGCAAAAGTGGCGTAGTCGTCATGCTTCGTCTAAGGGCACCTACCACTTCCATTGGTAGCCTTCTGGGACAAGCAATAAAAAATAGTTAAACTCTGAATGCAAGAAGGCTAACAATGGAAGTGGTAGGTGCCCTCAGACAAAGCATGAAGATTACGCTATTATTAAAACATTAAAACAGCTCGAATAAACTCCACACTCCATCAGTAGCATAACAAAGGCCGCAACATTTAAAACGAGGCACTGAGAACTTTGTAAGTGTACACAACATTTATTAATAAAACACTTTTGACAGGCAGTACGTTGCTGTAGTTTCTCGTCGCCGCCATGATAAAAGTCTGCACGAGTTGATTGACGAAGACGAACCAGCAGGAAGAATAGGAGGAGAGGTAGTTCAATCGACTTGTATGGACTTTCATCATGCCGGAGACGAGAAACAACTGCAAACTACTGCATGTAAGAACAGTTTTTTAAATAAACGTTGTGTACATTTACAAAGTTCTCAGTGCCTTGTTTTGAATGCCAGGACCTTTGTTGTACTACCGATGGAGTGTGGAGTTTCTTCGAGCTGTTTTAATGGTTTAATAATAGCGTAATCTTCATGCTTCGTCTGAGGACACCTACCACTTCCATTGTTAGCCAAATGGGACAAACGATAAAAAATAGTTAAACTCTGAATGCAACAGGCGAACCCAATTTTGCTCCTCAGCAAACATACCAACTCGGTATGATGTTTTAACATGCCAATTTTCATTTTACACCGAAGTTCTCCTTTAAGTTAGCTCGTTTTTGACCTACCCTGAAAATTTCATCAAAATCCATCCATAACTTTTTGAGTTATGTTGCTAACCAACAAACAAACAAACAAACAAACAAACACAGATGATTGCATATCCTCCGCTGGCAGAGGTAATGATGATGCACGAGGCATGAGCACAAGCACAGTAGATACGCTGCCCCCTGCTGGCTGTGTGTAGACATGTTTGACAGCTAACAATATGGCTGAGTGTATGTGTGTGTGTGTCGCTCAGTAACAATATGGCTGACAGCCGTGTTCATAGTGTGAAGCACAGGGGAGGGGGCGGGTACGGCACCCCCTGATAAAGACCCAGTGCCCCCCAAAGAGACAAAAATAGCGGGGTGGGGGTACCCACATATTAATCTAAATTCTGCAAATCATAAAAGGTAGTACCCCTACACACACACACACACACACACACACACACACACACACACACACTACTACTGGTACTGCAATTAATTAGTATTAATATTAATGTATTTAATAAGTATTAATGCAATTAATGTAAAGCGTAAAAGGTAGCACCCCGTAAGCGACCCCACAATACCCCACAATTTTGGAGGGGTAAGTCACACTCTGACTATAGTACAGATGTCTGGTGAGATAAGGAGAAGTGTTACCTGATTGGCTAGATGTCTGGTGAGATAAGTAGAAGTGTTATCTGATTGGCTGTGATGAGCAGACCTGCGTGGTGATTGGATGAATGTTTCGGCGTGGTCAAGAAAGTACTATGGAGTTTGAAATTGCTGTTGTTAGAAGAGGCCTGTAGAGTGCGTGTGTGCGTGTGTGCGTGTGTTATGGAGTTAGTTGTCCATGCTCAGTCTGACAAAGTAGAGAAGATTTCCCCTGACATTAAGGTCATTAATCTCATCACACCTGTGTGTGTGTGTGTGTGTGTGTGTGTGTGTGTGTTGATGTGTTGATGTGATGATGTTTGTCACCTAGTGTCGGGGCTTGACGTATTCTCACGACATGGTTGCAAATGGTTGCACATGGTCTCTCTTTCTCTTTCTTTCTCTCACCCTCACCCTTTTCTCTGTCTCTCTCTCACCCTTCTCTCTATCTCTCTCTCTCTTTCTCTCTCTCCCTATCTCTCTCTCACTCTTTCTGTCGTTCTCTTGCTTTCTCTCGCTCTTGCTGTATTTTAGGCAGTTTTTTAATTGGTGTGTGTCATTAATTAGTGTGTGTCATTAATTAGTGTGTTTGTTGTAGTGGTGTTGTTCGCTCTGTGTGTCTCTGCAACACTGTGTGTGTGTGTGTGTTTCTGCAACAATCACTACGGGCACATGGTAGGATCGGATTGGATTGGGATTGGATTGGGTGTTGCTACCCAACGGGTGGTCTGTCCCAAAATCCAAGTGCACATGGAGTTTGTGTAATCGGATAATGGTCAGAGATCTGGCCGTTTCCGCTACGCTAGGTGGCGCTGTATTCCTTTCAACAAGTGGTGTCACAACTACTTCAGGTTGACGGCTGCTAAAAAGAAAATAAACAAACTATCTGGTGGCATACAAAACAAAGATAGCACTCGAGGAGGTTGACAGAGCAGCATTTGCATGCATGTTGTGCATTCTCCTTTGTTTGGAAGTCCGTATGAAAGAACAAACAGCGTTTTTGGTTTCCTTGATGCGACATGAACTGTGCCGTTGGCGTTTGATATTACAAGCAATCAAGGACAACGAGAATTGCTTGAGAGCAGCCGCTCTGCTACAACAAATAAGGCCTCGACGTTCAGTATGGATGAAAATCAGGGACAGAAGCTTCTGGGATCGAGTGGTCTTACAATTCCAGTGCATGCGCAGTACGCGAATCCGACATGATCCCGTGCACAAGGCGGCACCAAGCGGATTAACATCGGCTTAAGCCAGGGGTTGCAATCGGATTCGCGAAACCAATCCCTATACGATCTTTAGCCTGTGCACATGAATTCGATACGATCCCAAACCATTTCCAATCGGATTCAACTCGTCCATGTGCACGCAGTGATTGTGTGTGTGTGTGTGTGTGTGTGTGTAGCGAGGAGGGGTGCAGGTCTCTTTTATGGCTTGTATGTACATACACTAGTGTGTGTGTGGGGAGGGTTGTTAGGCTTGTGTATGTGTGTGTGTTGGGAGAGGGGTTAGGCTTGTGTATGTGTGTGTGTGTGTGTGTGTTGGGAGAGGGATTAGGCTTGTGTATGTGTGTGTGTGTGTGTTGGGAGAGGGGTTAGGCTTGTGTGTGTGTGTGTGTGTGTGTGTAGATGTGCTCAGAGTAGTATGTAGTCTGAAGTGCTCTTTGTTTTTTGCTGTCGTGTGCGTGCGTGCGTGCGTGTGTGTGTGTGTGTGTGTGTGTTTGATTGATGTGATCTGTGCAGTTCTCCTGTGATTGTGGTTAATTGCAGAGCCTGGCGAGGGAAAATAAAAAAGACAAAGACCCATCTTCCATTCATCTATTCACACACACACACACACACACACACACACACACACGTATAAAGACCCATCTTCCATTCATCTATTCATTTGCTCACATCTCTCCCCCCCCTTTCACACACACACACACACACACACACACACACACACACACACACACACGTATAAAGACCCATCTTCCATTCATCTATTCATTTGCTCACATCTCTCCCTATCTCTCCCCCCCCCCCTTTCACACACACACATACACACACACACACACACACACACACACACACACACACACACACACACACACGTATAAAGACCCATCTTCCATTCATCTATTCATTTGCTCACATCTCTCCCCCCCCTTTCACACACACACACACACACACACACACACACACACACACACACGTATAAAGACCCATCTTCCATTCATCTATTCATTTGCTCACATCTCTCCCTGTCTCTCCCCCCCCCCTTTCACACACACACACACACACACGTATAAAGTCACCCACCCTGTCTCTTATTCTCTCCTCACTCTTCTTCTCTCTCTCCATCTCTCTCTCCATCTCTCTCTCTATCTCTCTCCCTCCCCCTTCTCTCTCACACACAACCCCACACACACACACACTCACACACAACCACACACACACACACACACACACACACACACACACACACACACACAGCCCTCCCTACCCCCCTCTTTCTCATTCTCTCCTCACTCTTCTGTCTCTCCGTCCTGTCAGAATGGAGTTGTTTTGGGCTGTGATGTTTGCACATGGACACACACACACACACACACACACACACACACAGCAGTCGGGCTGAAACGCTACAGATGTGAGGAGAAAACTGATTTGTGGATGAGGTCAGATCCGTGTGTGCGTGTGTGTGCGTGTGTGTGCGTGTGTGTGCGTGTGTGTGTGTGTGCGTGTGTGTCTCTCTTAATGACATGGCCTCTGCCTCCTCAACAATCTGATTAACTTGTGACCCGCACTGCATGTTGTCTGTTCCATACAAGTCGTCTGTCTCTCTCACACACACAGACACACACATTCTCTGTGTCTCTCATAGACATAGGCACACACAAACACACGCACAAATATTCTTTCACATGCATGCGCACACAAACACACCACTTCATCCAAAGTGAACAATGTCCGCACACCACACACACACACAAACACAGCAGACCACACACACTGACAAACACACACATCCTCCAGACTGACCTATTCCACAAGTGTGTGTTTTGCTTCTGTTTTTTCTGCATGTTTTCTCAAAGCCCATGTGTTTTCTGTGTGTGCATGTCTGTGTGTGTGTGTGCCTGTGTACGTGTGTGTGTGTGTGTGTGTGTTTTGCTTAAGCCCTTTTAAATGCAAGCAGGCAGGTGGTAGGCTTGTTTTTCTGGTCACAGAATCCATTTACTGGTATCTGTTTTTCAATTCCTTCTCTCTCTCTCTCTCTCTCTCTCTCTCTCTCTCTCTCTCTCCTATCTATCGTCTGTTTTTCCTCTCAGTCAATGTCTTTTCTTAGTCCTGCATATACAGTAGGTGCAAACAGCATTTAGTCCTGAATGTAGCTACAAATAGCATTTAGCTCTTCATATAGCTACAAGCAGGATTTAGTCCTGCATATAGCTACAAGCAGGATTTAGTCCTCCATATAGCTACACACAGCATTTAGCTCTTCATATAGCTACACACAGCATTTAGCTCTTCATATAGCTACACACAGCATTTAGCTCTTCATATAGCTACACACAGCATTTAGCTCTTCATATAGCTACACACAGCATTTAGCTCTTCATATAGCTACACACAGCATTTAGCTCTTCATATAGCTACACACAGCATTTAGTCCTGCATATAGATGCTAAACAACAACCTGTGTGAGCATGTGTGTGGTGTGCTCTCGCTTTCTGTCTTTCTCTCTCTCTCTCTCTCTTTCTCTCTCTGTCTCTCTCTTTCCCTCCCTCTCTCCCTCCCTCTATGGTGTGTTTATTTTAGTGACTGGACTGTCACTCTGCAGTTCTCTCATATGCTCTCCCTCCCTCCCTCATATGCTATTCCCCTCCCTCCCTCCCCCCCTCCTCTCTTTCTTTGCTCTCCTTTCTGACTCACTCTTCTTCCTCTTTTCCTTCCTCCCCTCTCTTCCTCTCTCTGTCTCCCTCTCTCTTCCTCCTTCCCCCTCTTCCTTTGCTCTCTCTCTCTCTCTCCCTCTCTCCCTCTCTTCCTTTCTCTCTCTCCCTCTCTTCCTTTCTGTCTCCCTCTCTCTTCCTCCTCCTCTCTCTTCCTCCTCCCCTCTCTTCCTTTCTCTCCCCCTCTCCCTCTCTTCCTCTCTTCCTCTCTTCCTCTCTCTCTCTCTCTCTCTCTCTCTCTCTCTCCCTCTCTTCCTCCTCCCCTCTCTTCCTTTGCTCCCTCTCTCTCTCTCCCCCTCTCTCTCTCTCCCTCTCTTCCTCTCCCTGTCTCCCCCTCTCTCTCTCCATGTCTTCCTCTCTGTCTCCATGTCTTCCTCTCTCTCTCTCCCTCTCTTTCTTCAATCCCTCTCTCTCGCACTGTAAAATCTGGACATTTTGTTAATAGAGACATGTCACTCACTATCTCCTACCTCTCCATCCTCCCTCTTTCTCTCCCTCCCTTTCTCTCTCTCTCTCTCTCCCTCAATCCCTGTCTCTGTCTCTCTCTCTCTCTCCCTCTCTCTCCGTCTCTCTCTCTCTCCCTCTCTCTCTCTCCCTCTTTACCTCTCTCTCTCTCTCCCCCTCTCTCTTTCTCGCTCTCTTCCTCTCTCTCTCTCTCTCTCCCTCTCCCTCCCTCTCTCTCTCTCTCTCTCTCTCTCTCTCTCTCTCTCTCTCTCTCCTCTCTCTCTCTCTGTCCTGTCATCTTGTGTTTTGTCATGTCCCTTCTTCTCTCTGTCACTCCTAGGAGCCATTTTCAATTTTCAGCCATTTGGACCTGAGTGTGTGTGTGTGTGTGTGTGTGTGTGTGTTTCAGCACAGTGCTGGACCTGAGTGTGTGTGTGCGCGTGCGTGCGTGTGCGTGCGCATGCGTGTGTGTGAGAGTGTGTGTGTGTGTGTTTCAGCACAGTGCTGGACCTGAGTGTGTGTGTGTGTGCGCGTGCGTGCGCGTGCGTGTGTGTGTGTGTGTGTGTGTGTGTGTGTGTGTTTCAGCACAGTGCTGGACCTGCAGCCGTCATCAATAACAGCCCTGAGTGTGTGTGTGTGTGTGTGTGTGTGTGTGTGCGCGCGCACGCACTATTCATTCTTCAGACACGCGTGCGCGCGCACACACATGCACATGGACTTTCTCTCTCTCTCCTACACACACACACACCTTCATCACACACACACGCACATGGACTTTCTCTCTCTCTCCTACACACACACACACCTTCATCACACACACATTTACAGGTTTCTCTGCTTCGTAGGAGACGAGGTTTGTTGAAACTCTGAATTACCCTGAGTATGATGAGAAGGGATTACAAAGCATCGACACAGACACACACGCGCACACACACACACACACACACACACACACACATCCAGTACTATTTGCGCTTAATAGGTGTAGA
>CM050213.1:32257500-32260000 GCA_027475355.1 Coilia nasus | reverse complement strand
AGTAGTGTGAGAAAAAGAGAGACAAAGAGAGATAGAGGAGAGAAACAGAGATAGAGAGACAGACAGAGAGAGATAGGAGAGAGAGACAGAGAGAGATAGAGTGACAGACAAAGAGAGAGACAGAGAGAGAGAGAGAGAGAGAGAGAGAGAGGAAGGGGGAATGTAAAAGACTAATCAAACTGCAAATACAATTATAACTAATCATACACCAGACTCAAATAATCTCTCAAATCCACCCTAATCTGACAGGAACACCAAACACACACATGCGCACACACACGCACACACACACACACACACACAACACATGCGCACACAACACGCAAACACACACGCACGCACACACACCGCATAGCGCACACACACACACACACGCACACGCACACGCACATGCACACAGTCTAGTGGTGCTAATGCATGGATGATGTCACAGTCACAAAGACTGTCACTGTAGGAGCAAAACGACAAACCTTGGTTCACTAGGGAGGTACGTGAGCTCCTGAGAGCACGCAACACTGCTTTCAAGTCCGGGGACAAAGACGCCCTCAGAACAGGCCAGGGCCAACCTGCACCGGGGCGTGTGAGCAGCAAAGCGGGCCTATGGACAGAAAATCCACTCACACTTCAACGACACAAAAGACCCCAGACGCCTGTGGCAAGGCATCCAGTCAGTCACAGACTACAAGCCAACCCCCCTGCCGTGCGAGGACAACACAGACTTCCTCAACTCCCTCAACACCTTCTTCAGCCGGTTTGAAGAAAACAACACCACCACCCCAACAAAAGCCCCTACTGACCCAGACAACACACCACTCCAACTGGACCCTACTCAAGGTGAACCCAGAAAAGCTGCAGGTCCAGACAACAAACCCGGTCGTGTGCTCAGAGACTGTGCAGACTCACTCACGGATGTCCTCACAGATATTTTCAACATCTCTCTGAGCCAAGCCAGCATACCAGAAAGCTTCAAAGCTACCACCATCGTACCACAACCAAAAAATCCCCAGCTACATCACTAAACGACTACAGACCCATAGCACTCACTCCAATAATGATGAAGTGCTTTAAAAGGTTGGTCAAAGCTCACATAACAGCCAGCCTTCCCACTACTCTGGACCCATACCAGTTTGCCTATCGCCCCAAGCGCTCCACTGATGATGCCATAGCAACAGCACTCCACCTATGCCTGGCTCATCTGGAAAACAAAAACAGTCACGTATGGATGCTGTTTATTGACTTCAGCTCCGCTTTCAACACGGTCATCCCACAACACCTGGTGAACAAACTGAGTGCAGTCGGCATCAGCACTTCACTGTGCAACTGGCTACTGGACTTTCTCACAAACAGACCACAGACAGTAAGAGTCGGCAAAAACTCCTCAGAGACCACCATCATAAACACTGGGGTCCCCCAGGGCTGTGTGCTGTCTCCATTGCTCTTCACACTGATGACCCACGACTGCTGTGCCAGATCCACATCGAACCACATCATCAAGTTCGCCGATGACACAACAGTGGTGGGCCTCATCAGTGACGACGATGACTCAGCATACAGAGAGGAGGTACATCAACTCATCAACTGGTGTGACAGAAACAACCTACAACTCAATGTCAACAAAACAAAAGAAATAACTGTGGACTTCAGGAAACAACACCCGACACACACCCCACTCACAATCAATGGCAGTGCTGTGGAGTCTGTGAAAAGCACAAAGTTTTCTGGGAGTGCACATCACAGACGACCTCACATGGACCACCAACACCACCTCCCTGGTCAAGAAAGCACAGACACGCCTTCACTTCCTGCGCAGGATGAGGAGAGCTGAGCTCCCCACTTCTGCACTCACCACCTTCTACAGGGGTGCTATTGAGAGCATCCTTACCAGCAGCGTCTCTGTCTGGCACGGCAGCTGCTCAGCTGCGGACAAGAAGGCTCTACAGAGGGTGGTGAGGACTGCAGAAAAGATAATCAGATCATCCCAACCAACCATTCAGGACCTATACACATCACACTGTTCCAAGAGAGCCACCAATATCATTAAGGGACACCCACCCACCCAGCACACAAACTGTTTGCCCTCTTACCATCCGGAAAGCGCTACCGCAGCATGCGGTGCCACACAAATAGACTGAGAAACAGCTTCTTTCCACAGGCCATCAGGCTACTCAACACAATGAAGAAGATTCCATGAACATGTTACTGACATCCAAACACTGATGTCCATGCTGCTTTTACACTTGCACTTTACCAACTGCACCTTCACTTATTGCACCCTTACATATTGCACATCTCACTTTTTCTTTTTCACCTACACCAGCTACTAAGAAGAGCTACCTCAAACTTTCCTTCTTGTTGGAAGCCTTATATGTTTATCTGAATGTCTTATGTCTATTTATTGTGGATGTCTGTGCACACTTCATGTGTGGGTGTGTGTCTGTGTGTGTGTATGTGTGTGCGTGCGTGCTGTGCGTGCGTGCGTGCGTGTTTCTAGTTCAAATTG
>CM050213.1:32252500-32255000 GCA_027475355.1 Coilia nasus | reverse complement strand
CACACACTCACTCCCAATCAATCCTCACAGAGAAGCATATAGCAGCCAGCTAAACGTGTGTGTGTGTGTGTCTGTGTGTGTGTGTGTGTGTGTGTGTGTGTACTTACTGCTCTATGGTGATGGAGGTGGGTTGTGTATTGATATGTGATTGGCTATATGTTACTGATATTGATATGTGATTGGCTACGTTATTGATATGTGATTGGCTATATGTTACTGATATATGATTGGTTATATGGTACTGATATATATTTGATTATATGGTACTGGCTATGTTATTGATGTGTGATTGGCTATATGGTACTGATATATGATTGGTTCAGTGTTTCCCCTAGAAAATGTCTGAAGGTGCGGTGGCAAGACCTGCGCTCAGACATACGACGTACGACGTATCGACCCTAGTATGAGGATACGGGAGCATTCTGAGAGTTTTTTTTTTTTGACACAACACTCTAAAATGGTGACCCTTTGTAAGGGAATAAAAGAATAAACCTAGTCTTGAAAGAAGAACCATAACCTTTAGAAAACAGCCAGGAAGACTAAATCCCCCTCCCCCTTCACCAATGCCAGAGCGACCTCTTACCCCACCCCCCTAAACATAAATCTCACAACACATGATTACTACAAGTACACATTTACTGGAAATCAGTGGAAACGTTTGCAGGCTTGCTCAGAGCACTTAATTTCCTGGTTTTTAAAAAAAACAATTTTAAGGCTTGCTCATGGGGGAACTCGCTGACAGGAGGTCCGTGGCCCTGTGTTTGCCCTTCTTTTGGCTGCTCTCCTCTCTGTCTACCCTCTCTTCACATTCTCTTTGTTCCAGCCTATTTTGCTCCCCTGCTTGATTACTGCTACTCTAATAAAACATTCATATTTTCAAAACATTTACGTGCACATTTGAAATTAACGTGGTTTTAACCATTTCTGATCTGATATGGCATTTGGCAGATGAGCAAACACTGACGTTTGGGGAGAGGACTGTGTTTAATCATACATACTCGAATTAGGGATGGACATCACATATTCTCTATGTCCAAGTTTACTGTCATCACTGTAATGGAGCGTAAATAAATAGCCAACAATTCACCTGCAACAACATTTGAACAGCGCGCACCGGAGCCTTGTAAAATGACGGTGGCGGTTCATCTCAATTCCAGCTGTCGACTCAGTTAGACTCGGACAAGAAGGAGCTTGAACATCTCATAGTAAAACTGAGGTGGGCTAGTTAATACAAACGTCATGGCTTTGATAGTAAAACACGAGGAAGAGGGTCTAAGTTTCCACAGGCTATCAATATGAATAGCCAACTTTAATATTAATTATTAAGCAATGCCCATCCTTAGCTCGAATGACCTTAATTTTGCACGAACGAATCTTCCCTGACGAGTTTCTTCATCTCTCTCCTTTCTTTTTTGGGGCGAAATACTTAAGCAAGCTCATCGGCAATCGAAAGATATCGTTGACGTTAGATCTCTCTCTATCAGTCAGCTCAAATGAAAACTAGCGCTCTGGTGATTAGCTGTAAAAATCGTCCTTACATTTATAATCTATCTAAGAGAGCTATATGGATGTGGATATGCCTATGTAACGGAGGTTTACTAATGTTCTACGCCAAGCTCTGCTAGCTGGCATCCGTTACACCTATTTATCCCCTCAGTGTGTGAGCGCGTGATCTACCACTGAAGACTGGGAGGCCAAACGAGACGTCTTGTCTAACATAACCTAAACGTTGCCTACTAACAGTTTTACATAAAGTTTTACATAAAGTAGCCTACTTATGTGACAAAACGAAACATAATCACTGGAAATATAAGGTAACACAACATCTTCAACACCTTTCCTAATTTGGCATCTTAAGTGACAGCTCTGTAGTAGCGATTTATTTTACTTCAGTTTGGCTTGGCTATGCTGCTTCAGGCAGAACGTTGTCCAATCAGAGCTCACGGCGACCCGTGGAAACCAATCAAGTAACTGCTAAATCGGCCGGTGGAACTCCGCTTCGGCCCAAACGCAAAGACTGGGCAAGCAACGTAAAATTGGTAGTGGAATACAAAAAAAAGGTAGTGGGAAATTCCTGAAGGTGCGGCGGTAAAAATTAAGGTGCGGCGGCCCGCCGCAGTCATTTGTACATAGCGGAAAACACTGTGGTTATATGGTACTGATATATGATTGGCTATACTATATTGATATATGATTGGCTATATTATACTGATATATGATTGGCTACCGGTATATGATACTGATATATGATTGGCTATGTTATTGATGTGTGATTGTAGGTAGTGATCAGTAAAGGATTGTTTCATCTTTGTGTGTCAGATTATAATTCGTATATGCAATATTGACAATGTTAGCCAACGCAACAAAACTAATAATGATGAAATCTACTGGGTAAGCAAAATGACATTTAAAAACATAGCTATTGTAACAAACTGCAAACAATTCAAACAAATAGGACAGCATTTATGAAGTTAATTATTGTTTTGGAAATGAACTTGAG
>CM050213.1:32237500-32250000 GCA_027475355.1 Coilia nasus | reverse complement strand
CTTCTCCTCTCCTCTCCTCCTCTGTTCTCCTCTCCTCTTCTCTCTTCTCCTCTCCTCTCTTCTCCTCTCCTCCCCTCCTCCTCTTCTCTCCTGTCCTCTCTTCTCCTCTCCTCTTCTATCCTCTCCTGTTCTCTCCTCTCCACTCTCCTCTCCTCTCTCCTCTCCTCTCTCCTCTATCTCTCTGTCTTAATCTCTCTATCTTTCAATGTCTCTAAGAGTCTCTTGCCTACTATGAGCTATCAGATTAGCGTGTCCCAGGCCCAGCCAAGACTGTCAGCGGGCCTGCACACACACACACACACACACACACACACACACACGCGCACACACACACACACACACACACACACACACACACACACACACACTCTGAACATCACTATGTATAGACCATTTCTCCTTATGACCATGCTGTCTCTCTTAACAATTATGCTGTCTGTCATGACTAAGCTGGCTGTCTTTACTATCAGAATCAGAATCAGCTTTATTGGCCAAGTATACTTACGTATACAAGGAATTTGACTCCGGCAGATGTTAGCTCTCTATACACATAACACAGAACATAATACAATACAATAAATACAATAGACTAAACAAGTATGTGTACTTGTATTGCACAGTAGGGACAACAATATACAATATACATACAGGCACCCAATATGGGCAATAATGTACAAGTAGGCAACATGGTGTCACAGTGGGTTAAACAACCGGTATGACAATATACCAACAAGACAAAAAGAGTCTTGAGTTGCTGGGCAGGGGACACCTAGGCAAGTCTTTGCTTGTGTCATGTGCAAGAGAGGCGCTGGGAGGGGGGGAGGGGAATACAAGGGCATAACAGTAAGCATACACATATGTGCATGTATGTATGTATGTATGCATGTGTAGTTCAGCTGTTCAGTAGGGTGATGGCAGTGGGGGAAGAAGCTGTTTTTGTGTCTGGTAGTTTTGGTGCGCAGGGATCTGTAGCGTCTACCAGAGGGAAGGAGGTCGAAGAGGGTGTGTGCAGGGTGAGAGGGGTCTTTGATACCTTATGTATTGTAATGTTCAAACTGTGTGTCATGACTGTGTTGTCTGTTGTCCTGGCAATGTGGTTTTGCTGTTATTCCCATGTGTCATTACTATGGTGTATCCTTCTCCACTGGCAACTGTAAATCTATCCATCACCACGGCGATTATCGCCATGACCCCAGCACAACACCATGTCACAGCTCCCGGAAAGCAGCATCTAGGGCTGGGCGATATATCGATATTATCGTAATATCGTATCGTAATATTTATATCGATATGTATTTGACACTATATCGCCATATCGATATATTTTCAATGATACAATACCACTTTATCAAAACCACTTATCCTAATGTGTTCACACTGTTCAGACAGCCGGAGCTTTTCTCGGATCACTCAGTTTTCATTGTGATCGTAACATTGAACGTGTTTTGACAGTCATTTTGCCTGAATGCTTATTGCCTGTCAGAGGAAGGTTAAGTTAAAAAAATAAAAATGATAGATTTTTCCCTCCTGTTACTTTTAAATAGGTCACACAATGTTTCAATACTCTTACTCAACTGCACAAATTTCACACAACACATCAACTTTCCCACCCATAACCATGGACACATCCTTGACTTGGTCTGCTCCACTGGCCTACACATCCACAACATCTCCAGCTCGGACCTCTCCATATCTGATCACCTGGCTATCACATTTGAGATTAACATCCCCACCCCCCAACCAAAGCTCAGCCGCAAAATCACTTTTCGCAATATAAAATCTGTCTGCCCAGTCAATCTCTCCACCTGTATAGCTAACACTCTCTCTAATCTCACCCCTCCTACAAATCCAACCCCTATGGACCTGGTCAACATTTACAACAACACTCTTTCTACCTCACTCAATAAACTGGCACCCCTGAAGACCAAAACAGTCACGTTTAGTCACTCGGCTCCCTGGTTTACCCCGGAACTCCACAAGCTCAAAAAACAACTCAGACAACTTGAAAGACTCCACAAGAAAACCGGCCTCACAGTTCACGCCCAAGCCTACAAGGACCATATACTACTTTACAAATCAGCACTCCAATGAAGCCCGTTCCTGTTACTACTCCGGCATTATTCATTCAGGATCTTCAAACCCACGCTCCCTGTTCTCCACCATAAACAAATTACTCAAACCTCATGACAATATTACATCCACTTTCACCACGGAAAAATGTGACCGCCTCATGTCATTTTTCACCTCAAAGATAGACACCATCCATAATCAGCTTGCCTCCTCCTCTGCCAACACCCCAGTCCCAGGACCCCCACTTGCCTCCCCCTCTATTCATCGGCTTTCTCACTTCACACCCATAACAACAGCAGATCTGTCCAAAATATTCTCCACCATGAAGTCATCCACCTCCCCCTGGATCCCATGCCATCTGATCTCGTCAAAGCCTGCCTCACCCCCCTCACTCCACTCATCACCGACACCATCAACTCCTCCCTCACCACTGGAACGGTCCTTCACCACTCAAGCTTGCTGCCATCACCCCTCTCCTTAAAAAACCTGGCCTCGACCCCGATGACCCCAATAACTTCAGACCCATCTCCAACCTCACATTCCTCTCAAAACTACTTGAAAGAGCTGTCGGCAGCACAATTAAATCAACATCTCCTCACCAACAAACTATATGAAACATTCCAATCTGGCTTCAGAACCCACCATAGCACCGAAACAGCTCTTCTCAAGGTAACCAACGACCTCCTACTCTCCTCTGACTCTGGAACCATCACCATCCTCCTCCTCCTCGACCCTCAGTGCTGCCTTTGATACAGTCAACCACTCCATTCTCCTCAACCGTATGCAATCCATTGGCATCACCGACACCGCCCTCTCCTGGTTCAACTCATACCTCTCCGGCAGATCCCACTACATTAACATCAACAACCACACATCCTCCACCACCCCTGTCCGACACGGAGTCCCACAAGGCTCTGTTCTGGGCCCCGTCCTCTTCATCCTCTACATACTCCCACTTGGTCACATCATCCGCCGCCATGGACTCAACTTTCACTGCTATGCAGACGACACTCAGCTCTACATAAACACCAAAACCATCACTCCAGAAATCCTCTCCACCCTCACCAACTGCATCACCGACATAAAAATCTGGATG
Source organism: Coilia nasus (assembly GCA_027475355.1). Taxonomy (NCBI): domain Eukaryota; kingdom Metazoa; phylum Chordata; class Actinopteri; order Clupeiformes; family Engraulidae; genus Coilia; species Coilia nasus. The sequence continues at coordinate 32,246,834 of CM050213.1, read as the reverse complement.
AGCCAAAACTTCCTCAAGCTCAATAGCAATAAAACAGAAATAATCATCTTTGGTCCAAAATCCATGCTCCACACCTTCCAGAATTTCTCACTCTCCATCGATGGTCACTCTGTCACCCCCTCCGCTCTGGTAAGAAACCTAGGACTCTATATGGACCCCGCACTCTCCTTCAAGCCACACATAAACCACACCACCAAAACATCTTTTTTCCACCTCCGAAACATAGCACGCCTCCGACCCACCCTTTCACCATCAGCTGCTGAAACACTAATCCATGCTTTCATCACCTCCAGACTCGACTACTGCAATAGCATCCTATATGGCCTCCCCTCAAATGTTCTTCAAAAATTGCAATATGTCCAAAACTCTGCTGCCCGACTGCTTACCCGCTCCCCATCCAGAGAACACATCACCCCCATCCTCCGCAAACTCCACTGGCTTCCCATCAAACAACGTATACAGTTCAAGATTCTCCTCATCACCTACAAAGCCCTCAATAACCTTGCCCCCCCATATCTCACCGATCTCCTACACCGCCACTCCCCCCCTCGCCGTCTACGCTCCTCGGATGCCAACCTCCTCACTCCCATCATCAAAACCAAGTACCGCACCCTGGGGGACAGAGCCTTCACCATCGCCGCCCCCACCCTCTGGAACTCCCTCCCCCTAGCCATCCGAGAATCTGATTCACTACCATCTTTCAAACTGAACCTCAAGACCCACCTCTTTCAAACCACTTATTACACCTGAGTCTTCTTTCCCAGTACCACCAACATCACCAGTTCCCTTCACCCTAATCTGCTGTACCCCTTTGTATCCTCGCTGTCTTGATGTCACTGTCTTCACAGTTTCTATGTACTATATGTAATGTATGTCCCATTATTGTGTGTCTGTACTGTCCTTATGTACTGTTTGTCCCAATACTGTGTGTTCTGTACTGTCCTTTGTAAAGCGTCTTTGAGTGTCCTGAAAAGCGCTATATAAAACATATGTATTATTATTATTATTATTAATAATTATCGATATCGACCGATATGAAACACTTATATCGTGATACAGATTTCAGCCATATCGCCCAGCCCTAGCAGCATCCCATCACCATGGCTACAGCACTGTGTGGCCTAGCTACACCTGCTATCGCTAGGAAGAAGCTGTTGGTTGCCATGGCCACCTGCACATGCCCAGTGATATTAAAGTCCACATGCACAGCACTACTCCTCAGGGTAACATACACACACACACATACACTTACACACACACACACACATCCCCACTCTTCAGAGCAAAAAAGGGAGCCATGACTGAATAATGCAAAGTGTGAGTAGGAGCAGGAGAGAAAGGGAGAGAGAAAGAAGCAGAGAGAGAGAGAGAGAGAGAGAGAGAGGGAGAGAGAGAGAGAGAGAAAGAAGCAGAGAGAGAGAGAGGGAGGGAGAGAGAGAGAGAGAGAGGGAGAGAGAGAGAGAGAAAGGGAGAGAGAGAGAAGCAGAGAGAGAGAGGGAGGGAGAGAGAGAGAAGCAGAGAGAGAGAGAGAGGGGGGGAGAGAGAGAGAGAGAGAGAAAGAAGCAGAGAGAGAGAGAGGGAGGGAGAGAGAGAGAGAGAGGGAGAGAGAGAGAGAGAGAAAGGGAGAGAGAGAGAAGCAGAGAGAGAGAGGGAGGGAGAGAGAGAGAAGCAGAGAGAGAGAGAGGGAGAGAGAGAGAGAGAGAAAGAAGCAGAGAGAGAGAGAGGGAGGGAGAGAGAGAGAGAGGGAGAGAGAGAGAGAGAAAGGGAGAGAGAAAGAAGCAGAGAGAGAGAGAGGGAGAGAGAGAGAAGCAGAGAGAGAGAGAGGGAGAGAGAGAGGGAGAGAAAGAGAAGCAGAGAGAGGGAGAGAGAGAGAAGCAGAGAGAGGGAGAGAGAGAGAGAGAGAGGGAGAGAAAGAGAAGCAGAGAGACAGAGAGAGAGGGAGAGAGAGAGAATCAGAGAGAGAGAGAGACAGAGAATCAGAGAGACAGAGAGAGAGAGAGAAGCAGAGAGAGAGAGAGAAGCAGAGAGACAGAGAGGGAGACAGAGAGAGAGGGAGAGAGAGAGAAGCAGAGAGAGAAGAAAAGAGATGGAGAGAAAAAGAAAAGTGCAGAGATAGAGAGGGGGAGAAGGAGAGGGGATAAATGGGGAAAGAGGTACTGTAGACCTCATTCTCTAGTTTAATACTACAGTAGTCTTACATACTGTAGACCTCATTCTCTAGTTTAATACTAGTCTTACATACTGTAGACCTCATTCTCTAGTTTAATACTAGTCTTACATACTGTAGACCTCATTCTCTAGTCTAAGACTAGTCTTACATACTGTAGACCTCATTCTCTAGTTTAATACAAGTCTTACATACTGTAGACCTCATTATCTAGTCTAATACTAGTCTTACATACTGTAGACCTCATTCTCTAGTCTAAGACTAGTCTTACATACTGTAGACCTCATTCTCTAGTCTGAGACTAGTCATACATACTGTAGACCTCATTCTCTAGTTTAATACTAGTCTTACATACTGTAGACCTCATTCTCTAGTTTAATACTAGTCTTACATACTGTAGACCTCATTCTCTAGTTTAATACTAGTCTTACATACTGTAGACCTCATTCTCTAGTTTAATACTAGTCTTACATACTGTAGACCTCATTCTCTAGTCTGAGACTAGTCTTACATACTGTAAGGCCTCATTCTCTAGTCTAATACTAGTCTTACATACTGTAGACCTCATTCTCTAGTCTAATACTAGTCTTACACTACACCACAAAAAAACTGATGAGGTCTGGTGACCCCACGTTTGCCCCAAACCCCTTGTAATTGCATTGGGCAGGCCAGACCGGTCCAATCTTTAGGCTGGTTACAAGAAATTTGGCTAGTAATGTTGTTTTGGTTTGGGAGCAACAAATTACATTGCTTCAGGGGCGTGTAGGGGCCCTAACCCAGAAATTTTGTTATAAATTATATGTAATTTTGTGCATTCTGGTTTGTTTTTACAGGCTCTTAGACCTACAGAAATTGTTTTTCAATTGTATCTATAGAAATAGGCTTAGCATTTAATTCAATGCCTTAATTTGTCGCCACTTAAAAGCATAGTGATTTGGTGAAACTAAAATGTCAATGGAACACCATCACAAAAACTAGGTAATTTTAACTCCTCCTGCCCCTGCCACTACAGCGCTGAGAGAACAAGAACTAGGATGACATGCTATAGACTGAACAACAGCACAACAGCAGTTTTGCTAGTTGTGCTAACTTCAATATGAAGCTATAAGCAGGTTGTGGATGGATGTTGAATGCAGAAAGACAACATGAACGACGTCAAAAACGAGGACCATAGCAACAATATCTACAAAAACACTTCAGTCAGTGTTAGTTAGCAAACTTAAAGGCAACGTAAAGTAGTTTAGCAACTCAATTGTAACCTTATGGAAAAGCAACGTTAGCCAACCAATGCTGCCCTCAACCTGTCAGAGAAGTTATGCATCCTACCTTCAGTGTTTCCATGCGCACAGCTTCTTCCTTATTCTATCGGCCACTTTCTCTTTCTTGTCTTTTTAACACCGTGAGGGTGCCATAGAACGTTTCTTCATTCTTGTTTTCTCCATCGTGACTATGCGAGAGTCGAGAGCAAACTACATAAAACGAGTCGTTTGGCAGCCAGCGCGCTCAAGCCCACCGTCTCAACATTCCAAAATGCAATGTTGAACCGCTAACCAAAACTAGCCTACAAGAAGCCGTGAATCGCTGTCTAAATTAGCCAAAATTAATTTCAATACCGTAGCCCTGTCTATAAGTTGAACACTGTTAACAGCGCCTATGAATACGAAAAAAGCAGATTTGAATTTTACTTTGTTCTTAGTTTTACCTGGCGAAATAACATGCTATTTTCTGACAGAAAAAATAATTTGGCGACCCAACCAAAGAGTTTGGCGACCCCGCTGGGGTCTCGACCCCTAGTTTTAGAAGAATATTTTATTTGTCACATGCATAGACATACTGGGTAGTGGGACATGCAGTGAAACTGTTGATACTCTTACTCTTACATACTGCAGGTCTTATTCTCTAGTCTGGTACTAGCCTTACATACTGTAGTACTGTAAGCCTCATTCTCTAGTCTAAGACTAGTCTTACATACTGTACTGTAAGCCTCATTCTCTAGTCTAAGACTAGTCTTACATACTCTACTGTAAGCCTCATTCTCTAGTCTAAGACTAGTCTTACATACTCTACTGTAAGCCTCATTCTCTAGTCTAAGACTAGTCTTACATACTGTACTGTAAGCCTCATTCTCTAGTCTAAGACTAGTCTTACATACTCTACTGTAAGCCTCATTCTCTAGTCTAAGACTCAGACATCCCAAGTCTCCCGGAAGTTCCGGGAGTCTCCCGCATATCGATAGTGGCTCCCGGATGCCCGGAATTGGAATAAAATATCCCGGAACCCAGACCAAGCGAGCAAGAGCTTGCACGGGAGACATTAATGTGTATATTATATAGCGTTGTGTTCTGTTCTACATCGCCTCGGGGGGGGGTTTAGATGGTGCGCTCCGTGGTGTGCTGTTGTACATCGCCTCGGGGGGGGTTTAGATGGTGCTCCATCTAGTCTTACAAGACTAGGCTCCGACTAGTCTTACATACTGTAGGCCTCATTTTCTAGTCTGAGACTAGTCTTACATACTGTAGGCCTCTAGTCTAAGACTAGTCTTACATACTGTAGGCCTCATTCTCTAGTTTAATACTAGTCTTACATACTGTAGACCTCATTCTCTAGTCTGATACTAGTCTTACATACTGTAGTCCTCATTCTCTAGTCTAGACTAGTCTTACATACTGTAGACCTCATTCTCTAGTTTAATACTAGTCTTACATACTGCAGGCCTCATTCTCTAGTCTAAGACTAGTCTTACATACTGTAGACCTCATTCTCTAGTCTAAGACTAGTCTTACATACTGTAGACCTCATTCTCTAGTCTAAGACTAGTCTTACATACGGTAAGGTCTCATTCTCTAGTCTGGGACTAGTCTTACATACTGTAGACCTCATTCTCTAGTCTAAGACTAGTCTTACATACGGTAAGGTCTCATTCTCTAGTCTGGGACTAGTCTTACATGCTGACAAATCTAAGGTTATGCATTTGACAGAGACAAAGCTCACTCTCCTCTCACCCCACCTCCCCACGCCTCCGCACCTCCCCACCTCCCTACACCTCCCCACCTCCCCACGCCTCTCACCCCACCTCCCCACCTCTCTACGCCTCTCCACCACACCTCCCCACGCCTCTCACCCCACCTCCCCACGCCTCTCACCCCACCTCCCCACCTCTCTACGCCTCCCCACGCCTCCCCACCTCCCTACACCTCCCCACGCCTCTCACCCCACCTCCCCACGCCTCTCCACCCCACCTCACACACACACACACACACATTCCTTTGTGTAAGAGCAGACGAGAGACACACACGCACACACACGCACACACACACACACACACACAAACATACTCCTTTGTGGGAGAGCACACAAGAGATCAAATGAAGCAAATTAAAGAGTTCAGTTCAAAGCAGCCCAAAGACATGAAGAGTTCTTAGTGGGTCAATAAGTATGTCACACCCACACGCGCACACACACACACACACACACACACACACACACACACACACACACACACACACACACACACACACACACATGCATTGTTCACACACACACACACACAGCTGTGGGGTTTACAAATCTGAGGGTATTTGAACATCAACAGTTCCACTCCTCTGGCTTGCAACAGGCGATACATTGTTTCAGTGTAGCACACAGATTTCCATCAAATGCCACCAGCACTTTTAGTTTCACCACTAACAACAACACATTAACAACAATTACTAACAACAATATACAACACACAATACACTAACAACAATATACAACACACAATACACTAACAACAATATACAACACACAATACACTAACAACAATATACAACACACAATACACTAACAACAATATACAACACACAATACACTAACAGCAATATACAACACACAATACACTAACAACAATATACAACACACAATACATAAACAATAATACACAACATAGAGAGTGAGAGAGAGAGATAGAAAGAGAGGGAGAGAGAGAGAGAAGGGAGAGAGAGATAGAAAGAGAGGGAGAGAGAGAAGAGAGAGAGAGATAGAAAGAGAGAGAGAGGGAGAGATAGAGAAGAGAGAGAGAGATAGAAAGAGAGAGAGAGAGAGGGAGAGAGAGAAAGGGGGGGGGGGCGGTGTTACTAGGAGTACATCTAAAATGCCGGGTTTTGTCATATACAGAAATTGCATAAACTGTTTTAATATTTACCACCAGCTTATCAGTATTTGCTTGAATGCAAGTGTGTGTGTGTGTATCATGTGTGTGTGTGTGTGTGTATCATGTGTGTGTGTGTGTGTGTGTGTGTGTGTGTGTGTATCATGTGTGTGAGTGTTTTATGTGTGTATGTACTGAAATGCCTCCCAGGCTTACGGAAATGAACTGTAAGGTAATGTGATTACATGCTAGTACGCTCAAACCAGCATGCCTTTCAACACATCTGTTTATGTGTGTGTGTGTGTGCACTGTGTGTGTGTGTGTGTGACTGGTTCTGCATGTTTTAGATGGTGTTATGGCTGGACAGAGTTAAACACACACACACACACACACACACACACACATATGCACACCCACACACACACACACACACATACATGCATGCACATACACACACACACACACACATACACACTCTCCCCTTTGTCTCCAGTCACAACATGGCAGCCTCATGGGGACGTAAAGACACAAACTCTGTAGGCTACTGCACATCTTCAGCCTCCTCCAGCATCCCTAGTCTAGTCCCCCAGTCAGCTTCCCTAGTCTAGTCCCCCAGTCAGCCTCAGCTTCCCTAGTCTAGTCCCCCAGTCAGCTTCCCTAGTCTAGTCCCCCAGTCAGCTTCCCTAGTCTAGTCCCCCAGTCAGCCTCAGCTTCCCTAGTCTAGTCCCCCAGTCAGCTTCCCTAGTCTAGTCCCCCAGTCAGCCTCAGCTTCCCTAGTCTAGTCCCCCAGTCAGCTTCCTTAGTCTAGTCCCCCAGTCAGCTTCCTCCAGCTTCCCTAGTCTAGTCCCCCAGTCAGCCTCAGCTTCCCTAGCCTAGTCCCCCAGTCAGCCTCAGCTTCCCTAGTCTAGTCCCCCAGTCAGCCTCAGCTTCCCTAGTCTAGTCCCCAAGTCAGCTTCCTCCAACTTCCCTAGTCTAGTCCCCCAGTCAGCCTCAGCTTCCCTAGTCTAGTCTAGTCCCCCAGTCAGCTTCCCCTTCCTCTAGTAGTCTATATCCAACATCAGGTTCCTCCAGTAGTCTATATCCAATATCAGCCTCAGCCTCCTCCAGTACTCTATGTCCAATATCAGCCTCAGCCTCCTCCAGTACTCTATGTCCAATATCAGCCTCAGCCTCCTCCAGTACTCTATGTCCAATATCAGCTTCCTCCAGTAGTCTATGTCCAATATCAGCTTCCTCCAGTACTCTATGTCCAATATCAGCCTCCTCCAGTAGTCTATGTCCAATATCAGCCTCAGCCTCCTCCAGTAGTCTATGTCCAATATCAGCCTCCTCCAGTACTCTATGTCCAAGATCAACTTCCTCCAGTACTCTATGTCCAATATCAGCTTCCTCCAGTACTCTATGTCCAAGATCAGCTTCCTCCAGTAGTCTATGTCCAACATCAGCTTCCTCCAGTAGTCTATGTCCAATATCAGCCTCCTCCAGTAGTCTATGTCCAATATCAGCCTCAGCCTCCTCCAGTACTCTATGTCCAAGATCAGCTTCCTCCAGTACTCTATGTCCAATATCAGCTTCCTCCATTAGTCTATGTCCAACATCAGCCTCAGCTTCCTCCAGTAGTCTATGTCCACTATCAGCTTCCTCCACTACTCTATGTCCAATATCAGCTTCCTCCAGTACTCTATATCCAATATCAGCTTCCTCCAGTAGTCTATGTCCAATATCCGCTTCCTCCAGTACTCTATGTCCAACATCAGCTTCCTCCAGTAGTCTATGTCCAACATCAGCTTCCTCCAGTAGTCTATGTCCAACATCAGCTTCCTCCAGTACTCTATATCCAATATCAGCCTCCTCCAGTACTCTATGTCCAATATCAGCTTCCTCCATTAGTCTATGTCCAACATCAGCCTCAGCTTCCTCCAGTAGTCTATGTCCACTATCAGCTTCCTCCACTACTCTATGTCCAATATCAGCTTCCTCCAGTACTCTATATCCAATATCAGCTTCCTCCAGTAGTCTATGTCCAATATCCGCTTCCTCCAGTACTCTATGTCCAACATCAGCTTCCTCCAGTAGTCTATGTCCAACATCAGCTTCCTCCAGTAGTCTATGTCCAACATCAGCTTCCTCCAGTACTCTATATCCAATATCAGCCTCCTCCAGTAGTCTATGTCCAATATCAGCCTCGCCTTCCTCCAGTAGTCTATGTCATAACATCCTGCGTGTGTGTCTGTGTGTGTGTGTGTGCGTGTGTCTGTGTGTGTTTGTGTGTGTGTGTGTGTGCGTGTGCGTGTGTGTGTGAACCCCCATCATAACATCCTGCCTGCTCTCCCTCAGGAGCCTGTTGCCATGGAGACACACCACAGAGATGATGGGATGGCAGCAGGGTGGGTCCTCTCATCAGGAGCCGTTACCGCGACGATGACCCATGATGGGACCATCTCGCCACACATATTCAGACAACAGGAAGTGAGGTCGTGAGGGAGGAAGCACACAAAGAAGTGCAAAAGGAAGCAAAAGAGACATGTTTGAGATATGTTTGAGACATGTTTGAGATATGTTTGAGATATGTTTGCACTGGTGAAACTGAAGACTCCTTATGGGCAACAGGCTGGTCTGAAAGACCTGCACTCGTTTGCTTGTGAGTGTGTGTGTGTGTGGGGGGGTGTGTGTGTGTATCTGTGTGTGTGTGTGCATGTGTGTGGCTGTGTGTGTGTATGTATGTGTGTGTGTGGCTGTGTGTGTGTATGTATGTGTGTGTGTGTGTGTGCATGTGCATGTGTGTGCATTTGTGTGGCTGTGTGTGTGTATGTATGTGTGAGTGTGTGTGTGTGTGTGTATATATGTATGTGTGAGTGTGTGTCTGTGAGTGTGCACGTGTGCATCTGTGAGTGTGTGTGCATGTGTGTGTGCTTGTGTGTGTGTGTGTGTGTGTGTGCGTGTGTGTGTGCGTGTGTGTGTGTCTGTGTGTGTGTGTGAGTGTATGTGTAGGTGAAGATGTTTACTACACAACCTTACCAGAGTCTCACTACAGCCTG
>CM050213.1:32230000-32232500 GCA_027475355.1 Coilia nasus | reverse complement strand
GGCCCTAACACGGCTGTACTCTGCTCCGCTCTGCACGCGCTGCAGCTGGAGGCTGGAGGCTGGAGCATGCGCCAGCACAACCAGACTGCCTCCCGGACACGCCTTGTGGAACTATCTTCTGTTGTTGCCCCGATTTGTCAAGTTAATAAAGCAACAAATTATATCAAATCATGTATTAAAGCATAAAGGGAAAGACCATCAACTCAGAAAAAGACATGTGTGTGTTTTGGGCATTATTATGCACACAGATCAGACAATTAAATAAAAAAGTTATAATCAGCCCGTGGAGGGATGCTCGGATCCAGGCGCGCGTGCCATTCCAGCACTTTCTGTGGGCTGCAGCAGTCTCCAGGCTGGAGCACTCTCTCGCGCTCACTCTCGCGCGCTCTCTTTGCTTTAGCGCTAGTACACCGAGGGGCCTCGCTCCCCTGGCAATAAATTATTCACGTCGGACTCAAACCTTCCTCTGTGCAGAGCAAAGCCGAGCCGAGCCGAGCCGACTGCAGCCGAACCAGAAACGCTGCAGTCAGCTACAAGCACATCAGCCGGCCGCAATGGGCGCGGGGAGAGCTAAAAATAGCGCCACGAAAATCGCATCCGCTAGTAGCCTACCCTGACTTTTTTATGTAAGGAAATGCCGAAGAAGCTGAGGTTATGTCATCCCCTCCTTTCTCTTCTCTCTCTCGCTCCCGCTGTCTGAGGCTGGTTCGCTGTCCCTACAGTAACCCTCTCTCTCTCTCTCTCTCTCTCTCTCAGCTCCTCCGCTCTCTGTCATGGGATACTGGCCGATATTTTGGGTCTCCACTGCGGGTAGTGAGAGGGTGCAGGCGCCAGTGGCTGGAACCAAAACACGGGTGGGGGTGGGGGGGGGGAGGTGTGCTAGCCCGGACTGGCCAGTTACCATAACGGGTACCGGGGCAGCGCTCGCATCCTTAACTCCTACAGCATGGTCTATCTCCGCCACTGGAGTCTGTGTCTGTGTTCTGCTCTCCGTAAAAAAAAGAAAAGTTGTATTTTTGTATTTTCATCAGGAGTACATGTGTGCACCTGTAATGTCACTAAAGCACTAACAGACAGGCCTTGCTCTGGGAGAAACAATGTTTAGTGCTTCGGAGGAGCAACAATCCAGACATGACTTGCTTGCTCGTTGTTACAAACAGAATGTTAAAATGTAACATAAATGACACAAGTCATTGGGCTCGTACGGTCTAGGGGATATTTGTTTACAAAAGGTAAGACAAAAATAAGACAAAACGGATAAGGGTGTAACCAAGGCAAAGATGGGGAATCAAAAAGTCATAAAGGGAGAAAAATAGGAGCAAGCGGAGAGGACGCAACCCCCGGGAGAGAGAGATGTCAAACTGCCAGCCCGACATAAATAGGACGGTCCAATCAACGCACCTGAAAAACAATTAAGCAGCAACAGGTATACAACAAAGTAGCGACGGTGACCCCTAGGGGTAGGAGGACGTAACACTCGTGCTCTGACGTGTCAGTGTAAACTTTTCTGCGTCCTGCAACTAGACAGACTGTAAGTCACACCAACACCACGGGCTTAACACACACACACACACCAGTTGGCAACCCCACCGCCCTCTTAAGTGTAACAGCATGACCTGCTAAGCTCGCCAACAGCTGTGGCTAGGGGTGTAGGCTACCTGCGGCGGCGACAGAGAGAGACTGCTGCACTTACCTTACAAATCTGGAAGTTTTCTGAAACCAGCGTCTCCGGAATGTCAATCTCACGAGGGGTCGGTGCTGCAGTGGGGGTCCCGGCAGCACTGCCGCACGAGGGCGACCCACTGGTGCTGGCCGGGGTGGATGTGGTCAAGCCGTCCAGTACCTTGCGAAACTTCTTCATCTTGCGCTCCGCGTAGTCCAAATACACGCCTCAGAGTGTTAAGTTTCTGGGTATTGCGAGCAGCTGCAGCGACTAGAAGCGCGTGTCGGTCGGAGAGGCAGCGCGAGAAATCAGGCAGGAGGAAGCCCGCCTGGTGTTAGAGGCTGTGACTCTGCTAGCGACGTCTGCTTAACCCTCGCGCCCTCCTCTTGTTTATTTTCAAGTGAAATTCAGCCCGATACAGCGAAACCGCATTCTGCACCAGGACCCGCAGCGGGAGCGGCTGAGGCTCGAGACAGCAAGGATGGAGCAAGAAATCTTCAAAACAGGGAAAGGAAAGGGGCCGGATAACGTAGCAGAGTGGGGACGGTATGGGAGCTCTATTAGGCAATAAAGCCCCGGGCAGAGCGGAAACTCACCAACTTCATCTTCCCTCCGGTCCACACAATTGCATCCAAGTTAAAACATTCTCTGCATCCTGCCTGGCACAAAACAGACGTCATTTGGCACAGACGAAACCCTGATTACTGTAGCCGCCACCTACCACAACAAAGCTTTAAAATCAGTTTCTATCAGGGAAGCAGATATTGCGCCGTCAAACAAGGAGCACCACACTTAACCACTTAGACAAATCGATAGGGTGGCCGACAAAACGCCAGT
>CM050213.1:32210000-32212500 GCA_027475355.1 Coilia nasus | reverse complement strand
TCGCCGATCACTCCATGTTTCCTCTATGTTGGTTTCAACAGCCCTGTTTCACACTTGGCCGCAGTAAATCCTTCGTCCTGTGGTTTCAGTGTGCAGTGGCAGATCATGTGTGAGGCAGGAAATGGCATTAATGGGGTGAACTGGCCAGCCAGAGAGTCCTCATAAAACTACATCTAGTGTAATATGCCCCATTAACATCATGGCACGTCATTAGAAGCATCAGGGGATCTTACAGCCTGATAAGCGTGAGGGCCATGACGAGCATAATTAAAATGTAATCAGTACATGTGTTAGTGACATATTGAAGTAGCAGAGCCATTGGCACCTACTGACCTTTCCATGGACTGCCTAAGAGACCATAGGCGCATGCGTGCACACACACACACACACACACACACACACACACACACACACACACACTCACACACACACTCACACACACACACACACACACACACACACACACACACACACACACACACACACACAAACTCACGGTGATGTTGGTGTTGGCCTCGTCGCGACTAAAGCGGAACAGGATGAGGTTGGCAGAGATGCCCACTACACAGAGCAGCACACACACACACACACACACACACACACACTCACACACACACACTCACACACACACACACACACACACACACACAGACAGACTCACGGTGATGTTGCTGTTGGCCTCGTGGCGACTAAAGCGGAACAGGATGAGGTTGGCAGAGATGCCCACTACACAGAGCAGGCGACTGTGAGGGCACCAGCTGATCATCTGTACGGCGTACGGGTCGTCCTCCAGCTCCGCCCCCCGAGGCCCCTCCCCCACGCCACGCGGCTTCTCAAACACCTTCCACGTCTTCAGCTTATACAGCATCTGCAGCGTCACTGCACACACGCACACACACACACACACACACACACAGATGCATGCGTGTCCACACACACACACAAGGACACACACACACAGACAAAAATACACGCAAGGATGCGCGCACGCACACACACAGACACGCATGCGTGTCCACACACACACACACACACACAAGGATGTGCACAAACACACACACACACGCACACACACAAGCATGTGCAGAAACACACAAGCATGTGCACACAAACATACATACACACATACAATCTTGCTTATTAGCAGGTTATAACATGCACTGCATATACAAAACATACAATCCAGGTTGTTAACAAGTTATAACAAGTTGCTAAATGTAATGTAATAGAACTTAGCTGGTCAGACAGGCCAACACACACACTAAGGGCCCATTTCCACCGCACTCTCTGCGTGTTCAGCGCGTGGCCGTATTCTGTCCGTATTCGTTTAGAATGCACGTTAACAGATTAGACCATTTCCACCGCTGGCGTGTTCTGAGCGTATTCTGTCCCTATACAAACCTATTGTATACGCCCACGCGCTGAACACGGCTACGCGCTGAACAAGGCGGTGGAAATGAGCCCTTAGAGTAGAGTGTATTGTAATGCAATGTAATATAATGTTACTGGCTTTAAGTGTAATGTTGATATAATGTAAGTATAAAGTATAATGTTAGTGTAATGTAATGTAATCTGCTATGGGTAATGTAATGTAATCTGCTAAGTGTAATGTAGTGTAATGTAATATAATGTAATGTAATCTGCTAAGTGTAATGTAATGTACTGTAGTGTAGTGTAGTGTAGTGTAATGTAATATAATGTAAAGTAATCTGCTAAGTGTAATGTAGTGTAGTGTAGTGTAGTGTAGTGTAATGTAATATAATGTAATGTAATCTGCTAAGTGTAGTGTAGTGTAGTGTAGTGTAGTGTTGTGTAATGTAGTGTAGTGTAGTGTAGTGTAGTGTAATGTAATGTAGTGTAGTGTAGTGTAGTGTAATGTAATGTAGTGTAGTGTAGTGTAGTGTAGTGTAGTGCAGTGTAGTGTAATGTAGTGTAGTGTAGTGTAGTGTAGTGTAGTGTAATGTACTGTAGTGTAGTGTAATGTAGTGTAATGTAGTGTAGTGTAGTGTAATGTAGTGTAGTGTAATGTAGTGTAGTGTAGTGTAATGTAGTGTAGTGTAATGTAGTGTAGTGTAGTGTAATGTACTGTAGTGTAGTGTAGTGTAGTGTAGTGTAGTGTAATGTAGTGTAGTGTAGTGTAGTGTACTGTAGTGTAGTGTAGTGTAGTGTAATGTAGTGTAGTGTAATGTAATGTAAGCTGGCTAATCACACACTTACTTGCTGTAGCATCCCAGAACTTGAGAGTCCCATCTGCATGCCTGAAAACAAAGGACAGGAGAGAGAAGGTGTGTGTGAGCTCTGTGTGTGTGTGTGTGTGTGCATGCGCGTGTGTGTGTGTGTGAAAATGTGTATCTGTACTGTAAGTGTCTATGTGTGTGTTTGTGTATGTTTCATGAAGAGCTTTTTGTACAAATAGAGTCTATCAGCTCTAACAGTTCCAGAGACAGGGAATGTGGCTAACACATTCCCTGTCTCTGGACTAACACAGTGTCTGTGGCTA
>CM050213.1:32152500-32157500 GCA_027475355.1 Coilia nasus | reverse complement strand
ATATTAGTGTACCATAGAGTATATGTAATAGTATATTAGTGTACCATAGAGTATATGTAATAGTATATTAGTGTACCATAGAGTATATGTAATAGTATATTAGTGTACCATAGGGTATATGTAATAGTATATTAGTGTACCATAGAGTATATGTAATAGTATATTAGTGTACCATAGAGTATATGTAATAGTATATCTATATACCATTTAGAGTATATGTAATAGTATATTAGTGTACCATTTAGAGCATATGTAATAGTTTAGTTAGCGGAGTGCAGAAGTGTAATATAGGTGTTTAATAGTATATTAGTGTGTGTGTTAGCGGAGTGCAGAAGTGTAATATAGGTGTTTAATAGTATATTAGTGTGTGTGTTAGCGGAGTGCAGAAGTGTAATATAGGTGTGTGTAATATAGGTGTGTGTAATATAGGTGTATGTGTGTGTGTGTGCCTGGTGTGTATATACTGTATGTGTCTTACCCTGTGTGTGTGTGTGTGTGTGTGTGTGTGTGTGTATACTGTATGTGTCTTACCCTTTGTGTGTGTGTGTGTGTGTGCCTGGTGTGTGTATACTGTATGTGTCTTACCCTTTGTGTGTGTGTGTGTGTGCCTGGTGTGTATACTGTATGTGTCTTACCCTTTGTGTGTGTGTGTGTGTGTGTGTGTGTGCCTGGTGTGTGTATACTGTATGTGTCTTACCCTTTGTGTGTGTGTGTGTGTGTGTGTGTGTGTGTGCGCCTGGTGTGTGTATACTGTATGTGTCTTACCCTTTGTGTGTGTGTGTGTGTGTGTGTGTGTGTGTGCCTGGTGTGTGTATACTGTATGTGTCTTACCCTTTGTGTGTGTGTGTGTGTGTGTGTGTGTGTGTGTGTGCCTGGTGTGTGTATACTGTATGTGTCTTACCCTTTGTGTGTGTGTGTGTGTGTGCCTGGTGTGTATACTGTTTGTGTCTTACCCTTTGTGTGTGTGTGTGTGTGTGTTTGTGTGTATACTGTATGTGTCTTACCCTTTGTGTGTGTGTGTGTGTGCCTGGTGTGTGTGTGTGTGTGTGTGTGTGTGCCTGGTGTGTGTGTGTGTGTGTGTGTGCCTGGTGTGGGTGCCTGGTGTGTGTATATTGTATGTGTCTTACCCTTTGTGTGTGTGTGTGTAGGCCTGTCGCGATAAGCGATAAGTCAATTAATCGCATGATAAGTAAAAATGAGCGCGATAACTTTTCCGGCTGCGATAATATTTGCAAGCTTGTTTATTTTCCACAACTCTCTCTCTCTCTTTCTGCCAAAGATACTGGATGAAAAGAGTTTTCACTCCGGTGCATTGGTGTCGACGGACCCCTCTTGTTTCATTAAAGCCTTTTCAAGGCCAAAGACAACTGAGCATGACACCGACTGCAGCTACTCTCTTGGGAGAAAAGCATTTCTATGCATTTAATATTGTTGTTTGTAGGATGGTTACCCTCAACTTAGGCTACTTCTAAAATCAATGTACCCTCGTGTCAGTGTACATACTACAAATTGTCCATACAATCTTATTTCCAAGTAAATAAGGCTAGCCCGTTAGATGTTGACCTGTTATATGCGTCTTAGCATGCTAAACGGAATTTATATATTAGCAACGAAAGTTAGCCCACAATATCAAGGTATTACAGTCCTATTTGGTTGGTAAAGCACATTTTCTGAGCATTAATGCGTTGTGTAAACGCATTTATTTGAAATAGTTTTGCCCATTTAATGGTTTGATACCCTGTGAACTTCAAAGCAGGGTGAAAACAAAGCCTACACTACTTGGTGTGCATATAAACTAGCATAGCATTCTTAGCTGCTCTTGACAAGTGGATGCAAGTAAACGCAAGTCTCCAAGATTTTTTCACGTTTTCCCTGAAGTGAAACAAATGAAGCAAGGCCTAATGTAGTAAATGAATACACACAGAAACGAAGACATTCTTGCAACACATTGCATCAAGAGATGGGCAACAGCATTCTAACCTAAGGGGCAACCGGTAACAATAGTGGAACACTCAGATATCCCCAATCCACAGTGTCCATACGCTAACCCTAGCATCCTCCAGTGTCCATACGCTAAGCCCATCATCCTTATCAGTGACATGAACATTAGCTAAAGTCAGAGCCACCGCTCTGGCTAAAGTCAAACAGGCAATGAGGCGGACCTGCCTGCCTGCTGATTCAAATTGTTTCGGCTGTGTATGGTTTTTATTTCCATTTTATTTATCCTAAGAGACTGCGATGGAGAGTCCATTTTATTTATTGTTTTTGGTTGTTTTTTTTTTTTTTTTTTATATATATATTTTTTTCTTTCCAGTGTTAAATATTCTTTAGAAATTAAACTTTATTGATCTTTGAAAGTGTGAACATTGCATTATTATGCATTATCATTATATTAGTTGAAAATGGTCTTAAAATGACATATAATAATATTAGCACTTATCGCAAGAATTTCTGGGACAATTTATTGCACAGCAAAATTTGTTATCGTGACAGGCCTATGTGTGTGTGTGTGCGTGTGTGTGTGTATACAGTATGTGTATTCCCTTTCTGTGTATGCCTCTTACAACTGGACCATGAGTGTGTTTAGGAATAATACTAAAACTTCAAATAGTATCTATACAGGATTGGTTAAGACACCTGTAAAGGCGGGCCCAGCATGGGGACAGGCCTTTAAGGATTGGTTAAGACACCTGTGGGGGCGGGCCCAGCATGGGGACAGGCCTTTAAGGATTGGTTAAGACACCTGTAGGGGCGGGCCCAGCACGGGGAAATCCTATCACTGTGGGGCAATGCTGCCATCTTCGCCGTCCCTTACCATCTGTGCCCATGGCAACCAAGCCAGCGTTTAGGGCCACTTAGCCATCGGACACTACCTGACGTACAAGCCCCACACACATATGACACACACACAAGCCCCCCCCATATGACATACACACACACACACAAGCTTCCCATATGACATACACACACACACACACACACAAGCCCTCCACATGACACACACACACAGCGTATGACACACAAGCCCTCCATATAACACACACACACACACACACACAGGGGCGAGCAAGCTCTACAACTGTAAGGAGAGGTGGTGCAGTGCAGACAGTTGTCTTCCGGATGCTGTCCGGTCTCTGTCAGCCGCGTGCTGCTGCTTCTCATAAACACCCTGTGTCCCACATCCTGCGCGAGGAACACTTAAAACCACACGAGACACGCAGCCTTCCCAGCAGCTCGCGCCGCCTGCCATTTCTCCGAAACGGTCCTGCTGTCTACTTCCCATAACCACACACGTCTGTCGTGTGTTCCGCATTTCTTGGCGGTTTCTGTCTTTCACCGTCGCCTTTTAAATAGGCTAGCATGTCGCTAGAGTCAGCACCTTTTAGGCAGGTGTATCAGGTAAGATTAGGTAACTTTTCCCCTGACCACACTTCCTGGAAAAAGTTACGCCACGAGAAACTTTGTAGGACCCAACTTATTTGTCAGGTCTGAACGGCAAATGAATTTTATAATGTTCACCAAACACCAGCCTTATTATTTGCGAAGGGCAGACAGTTTAGAAACATTTGATAACTGATAAACCGCTGCTGCTCAACAAGGCCTGACTGACTGACAATGAATTGCTGAAAGTCGGACAACTCACCTGACATTCCTAACACGACGGTCAGGAAGACTTCCGTGAGGGTTCTGATAGCCATACGTTAACGTATACGTCAACATTAAAAACACACACTATTTGTTTCTCAAAATTACTGTCCGTTGTACTCGAACAAGTTTATGTGCGGGAGACCTTCTGTGAAGCGTTATTTCCTCGTAGCGTTCTGTGAAGCGCGCGTGTCAGAGGGGGCGGGCAGTGCGGGGAAAACAAAACTACTCGCGGACATTCCCTTCACGAGCTACATAGCAGAGCAGCGCGTGACAAAGTTGACAGATACAGGTCAAAACACACACACACACATACACACACACATCAAATGGGATGTGGACGACACGACTTCTGTTTTGTTGACACAGTTTATTTACATGTCTTAAAATATGTACACGTTTACATATTTTTTTTTACAACGGAAGCAGTAGTCGTATATTTACACGCAAGCATGAGCCAGTGTCTGTTAATGGTAATTGGTACCAGGCTAAAGTGAGCTATGGGAGAGCAAGCTATGCACTATAAAGATGGGACACGTTTTAAATGCTAGAATCTTGGATTATAAAACTCACATATAGTACCACATAGTATTTATTACATAACTGATATACAAGAGTTTCACACATTATCTGAGGTTCTGCTCTTTCTTACAAGAAAGTTGGTGAGCGTCATCATAATGCGCACCAGTATAATACTTAAGTATCATGATCATACGGCCTCAAGTATAATACTTAAGTATCATGATCATACGGCCTCAAGTATAATACTTAAGTATCATGATCATACGGCCTCAATCATTGAGGCTACCACAGAAAAAAAATAAAAAGAAAGGTCATTCTGTTCTCTGTCCAATGATCCAGACAGAAAATGGTATGAAACCTATGGCCACTGAAAAAAACTAATATGCTAATGAAAAAAAGTTACTAACTGCTTTTGGCTAATTTCTCCAAATCACCAAAATGGGTAAAAAAGTCAAAAGTGGTTAATTTCTCCCGCAGAGTTGAGAAACATAAAAGTGACTAAAGGCACTGGCATTCTTTATCTGTGTGTGTGTGTGTGTGTGTGTGTGTGTGTGTGTGCGTGTGTGTGTGCGTGTGTCAGAGGGGATGGGGAACACATTAAACAGTCTGTCCATCATTAAAAACAAGATCTGTTTGTCACTTTCAGAGAAATGAACTGTATGTGTATGTGTGTGTGTGTGTGTGTGTGTGTGTGTGCGTGCGTGCGTATGTGAATGTGTGTGTTCGGTTACGTTAGGGATCCATACCCTTCCTGTGTGTCCTGGTCGCTGTTAAAGTTGTGTGTGTGTGTAGTGTCTGGCTGTGTGTGTTTGAGTGTGTGGGCAGTTTTTGGC
>CM050213.1:32142500-32145000 GCA_027475355.1 Coilia nasus | reverse complement strand
GCTGTGTTTGCTGCTGCTGTTCCCTGCCTGTTTGCCTGCCTTGCTGTGCTTGCTGCTGCTGTTCCCTGCCTGCTTGCCTGCCTTGCTGTGCTTGCTGCTGCTGTTCCCTGCCTGCTTGCCTGCCTTGCTGTGTTTGCTGTTGCCACTCGCTTCTTCCGCCGCCGCTTGCTGCTCCTTGGTGTGGGGGCGGAGTTGGAAGCAAGGCTTTCTCCTGCTACTGCTAGGACATAATGGTGGACTTGGTTTCGCTCTAAGAACTATAATCATTTTTTTACTAATCGCTTTTATGTCTTATTGTCTGTAATAAATGATATTTAATTTATATCCTTGTCATTTCTCTGCCTGCCACGTTCCTAATTGTGTTTGAGTTGCCTGGTCACGGGCAGCGTTGGTAATCCAGTACGACCCCTGTGACACTATCATAATGAAATTGTAATTTATGGATGTTTTGTATAAGAGTTTTTGTAGCCTACAGTGTTTTGATGTTAATTTTTAAGTGCAATTCAATAATAAGAATCACTATGCGCTCGGGGGGGATCTCGCGGAGCAGCATTTGCAGACCGTGCGTTGGTTGTTTACCGTCTTGTTTCCTTGGTCATCATATTCTACGCTGAAACCAAAATGTTCCCACACCGCGGATTTCAGAGACGATGGTGCCTCTTCAAACTTGGGTCTCGTGTCTTCTCCTACACTTGCCATGTTTTCTGCGCTAAAAACTTTGTCTCGCATACACGTGTCTCTTCCCCAGCGTCTGTGTCGGAGCGCTGATAGGTTGAAGGCAAGCTCGGGAAAATTCTCATTGGCTCTTGCGTCTTTGAAGGCGGGTACTGAAGAGAAACCATTCCCCCGGGTCCTAAACACCCTTGCGCGTCGTACGCTACACAGAATGCATAAGCAATGACTTTCTATTAAACAAGCAAGTTTAATATCTCGCGTATCCGAAATCCGATCCACAGAATGAACCGAACCGTGCTAAACGAACCGAACGGATTCGAATACAATCCGAAACCGTAGCACCCCTAGTATGTAAGTCTGTGTGTTTTACAGTTTACGCAAAAGAAGATGTGTGTGTGTGTATGTTTATGTGTGTGTGTATGTGTGTGAGTGTATGTGTGTTACCTCCGCTTTGTCTGTAGAGTGTGTGAGGTGTGTGTGTGTGTGTGTGTGTGTGTGTGTGTGTGTGTGTGTGTGTGTTACCTCCGCTTTGTCTGTAGAGCGTGTGAGGTGTGTGTGTGTGTGTGTGTGTGTGTGTGTGTGTGTGTGTGGGTGTATGTGTGTTACCTCCGCTTTGTCTGTAGAGCGTGTGAGGTGTGTGTGTGTGTGTGTGTGAGTGTATGTGTGTGAGTGTGTGTGTGTTAACTGTGCTTTGTCTGTAGTGCGTGTGAGGAGTGTGTGTGTGGTGTGTGTTTATGTGTGTGTGTGTGTGTATGTGTGTGAGTGTATGTGTGTGAGTGTATGTGTGTTACCTGTGCTTTGTCTGTAGTGCATGTGAGGTGTGTGTGTGTGTGTGTGTGTTACCTGTGCGTTGTCTCTGGTGCGCGTGAGGTGAGCCATTAGTTTGGTGTAAAAGGTGTATGTGTGTGTGTGTGTGTGTGTGTTACCTGTGCGTTGTCTCTGGTGCGCGTGAGGTGAGCCATTAGTTTAGTGTAAAAGGTGTGTGTGTGTGTGTGTGTGTGTGTGTGTGTGTGTGTGTGTGTGTGTTACCTGTGCGTTGTCTCTGGTGCGTGTGAGGTGAGCCATTAGTTTAGTGTAAAAGGTGTGTGTGTGTGTGTGTGTGTGTGTGTGTGTGTGTGTGTGTGTGTGAGGTGAGCCATTAGTTTGGTGTAAAAGGTGTGTGTGTGTGTGTGTGTGTGTGTGTGTGTGTTACCTGTGCGTTGTCTCTGGTGCGCGTGAGGTGAGCCATTAGTTTGGTGTAAAAGGTGTGTGTGTGTGTGTGTGTGTGTGTGTGTGTGTGTGTGTGTGTGTGTGTGTGTGTGAGGTGAGCCATTAGTTTGGTGTAAAAGGTGTGTGTGTGTGTGTGTGTGTGTGTGTGTTACCTGTGCGTTGTCTCTGGTGCGTGTGAGGTGAGCCATTAGTTTGGTGTAAAAGGTGTGTGTGTGTGTGTGTGTGTGTGTGTGTGTGTGTGTGTGTGTGTGTGTGTGTGTGTGTGTGTTACCTGTGCGTTGTCTCTGGTGCGTGTGAGGTGAGCCATTAGTTTGGTGTAAAAGGTGTGTGTGTGTGTGTGTGTGTGTGTGTGTGTGTGTGTGTGTGTTACCTGTGCGTTGTCTCTGTTGCGTGTGAGGTGAGCCATTAGTTTGGTGTAAAAGGTGTGTGTGTGTGTGTGTGTGTGTGTGTGTGTGTTACCTGTGCGTTGTCTCTGGTGCGTGTGAGGTGAGCCATTAGTTTGGTGTAAAAGGTGTGTGTGTGTGTGTGTGTGTGTGTGTGTGTGTGTGTGTTACCTGTGCGTTGTCTCTGGTGCGTGTGAGGTGAGCCATTAGTTTGGTGTAAAAGGTGTGTGTGT
>CM050213.1:32125000-32132500 GCA_027475355.1 Coilia nasus | reverse complement strand
CCTGCGTGGATCCAGGCAGTTGAGCCCATAGACATCCTATACATATATACATGTATAGGATGTCTATGGTTGAGCCAAGCAATAAATGAGTGTCAGCCACAGCTCCTCGAGTGAATTTGTTTCAGTATACACATAAACACGACATGGTGTCAGAATAATGGATGTAGCCGGAGTACCCTCGCCCAACATCAACTGGGATGCGCCAGATCTTCCGGTGAATGGAAGAAATTCAAGCAATATGTGGAACTTATGTTTTCGGGACCGCTACGGAGCAAGTGCCAGGCGGAGAAGTGCAGCTACCTGCTACTTTGGGCGGGAGAAAAAGGTAGAGCGATTTTTAATTCGTGGACGTTGACGGCAGGCGCGGCAAAGCTGCTAGAAACGTACTATAATGGATTCGAAGCATACGTCTTGCTGAAGAAAAACACAATCTTAGATTGTGATACAAGTTTAATGAAAAGGTGCAGGATGCCAACGAGAGCTTAGAGCAGTTCATCACAGAGTTAAAGCTACTGGTTAAAGACTGTGCGTATACTAACGAAGATGAAATGGTCAGAGACAGAATAGTATTTGGCGTGCAGTCCGCCAAAGTGAGGGAGAAGCTATTAAATGAAGGGTCCGATCTAACCCTGCAGAAAGCTACAGACATCGCCAGGTCCCACGAATTCGCACAGGCACAAACTCGCGCCATCGAAGCCAGCGTTAGCAACATGGCCATCTCACGCGAGCAGGTTGTCCATACAGTGCATCAACCTCAGCACGTAGCCTCGAGGGGACGTTCCAGGCCAGAAGACACACACCGCGACAGACCGAATGGGTATGCGAGCAGCAGAGAGTATGGCAGGAATTGTGGATACTGTGGAGGGAAAGCACATAGAGAAATGTAGTGTGCGGCCAGAGGGAAGCAATGTGCTAAATGTGGAAAGCTGAATTACTTTGCGAAAATATGAAAGTCTGCAAGAGGAAAATCTGTGCATGCAGTGAATGGCTACGACGAGGGTGAGTCAAGCGGCGAACTGTATGTAGATGCTGTCACAAAAAACAGCCATCCTCGTGAGTCTGAGCAGGCATTTGCAGACATTAGCATTGGGGAAAAACGCACTGCACTAAAATTTAAACTAGACACAGGAGCACAAGTCAATGTTATACCCCTAAATGTATTTGACCAGTTCAACACTGAGTGCAGGTTGCACCTACAGCCCACAATGCGCACACTGACAGGTTATGGGGGACAGGCGCTTGACGTTAAAGGCATATGCAAAATTCCCTGTGCCTACAAGAACAATAGCATGATGTTGGACTTTTACGTAGTGGACACCAGAGCCCCGCCAGTTCTGGGTTTAAGCGCCTGCCTAGACTTAGATCTAATTAAGTTAGTGTTATCCATTGCTACACCACCACTCGACCAGAAGGCCATCAAGGAGGAGTTTGCAGACGTCTTCAAAGGCATTGGACTCTTTCCTGGTGAGTGCACAATCCACATTGACCCAGCCGCAACACCCGTGGTATGCTTGCCCAGGAGGGTCCCCTTGGCGCTGCGCAGTCGACTAGAGGAAGAACTACAACACATGGAGGACACCGGAATCATTACAAAGGTGACTGAACCAACTGAATGGGTCAACTCCCTCGTTGTGGTGGAGAAGCCACGCACAGGAAAGCTCCGAATCTGCCTCGATCCCAGAGACTTGAACAAAGCCATCAAGCGGCCCCACTACCCTCTGCCAACGTTAGAGGACATCACCCCAAAGTTAGGGGGTGTGAAGTACTTCAGCGTGTTAGATGCACGTTCGGGATACTGGGCAATTAAGCTCTCCACAGAGTCCTCCAAACTCACCACCTTTAACATGCCGTTCGGGTGCTATCGTTTCCTGCGTCTACCCTTCGGACTCATCTCAGCCCAAGATGAATTCCAGCGAAAGATCGACGAGACATACCAGGGCCTTGAGGTGTGGTGGCAATCGTCGATGATGTGCTCGTATACGGAACAACTAGAGAGGAACACGACAGGAACCTCCGTGCCATGCTGCAGCGGTCACGTGGAAAAGAAGTTCACCTTAACCCAGAGAAAGCCGTCATCGGTGCCACTGAGGTCAGCTACTTCGGCCACTGTCTCTCAGCTGAAGGTATCAAGCCAGACCCAGGAAAGATGTCCCAGCAGCTATCAAGATGATGGAACCACCGCGAAACTGGGCCGAACTAGAGACAGTGCTGGGGATGGTCAATTACCTGGCAAAGTTCGCACCTGGGCTGTCTGAAGTCAATGCACCGATGTGCCAGCTATTGAAACAGTCCAGAGAGTTCCTGTGGGACAAACAGCACGACATGGCTTTCCATGTCATTGTCGAGTCTGACCACAATCGAATGATCCTCCAACTACAGAAATACAACATCACCATCATTCATCATCTCGGTAAGGATATACCGGTTGCTGACACCCTCTCAAGGAAATCACTTTCCTCTGACAACAACAGCCTCAGTGAGGGGATGGATGCACAGGTACACACAGTATGCAGCAGCCTACCAGTGAGGGACAGCCGGCTGAAGGACATCCAAGTCGAAACTGAGAAGGACGAACAACTGACACTGCTGGAGAGTCATCCACGAAGGTTGGCCCGAGGAGAGACAGAGCTGCTCCCAGAGCATCAGAGAGTTTTGGAACCATCGCGATGAGCTGTCAAAAATGAACGGAATTCTCTTCAAAGGTGTAAAAATCATAGTTCCTCGCAGTCTTCGGAGCATTATGCTAGAAAAAAACAAACGTTAGTATGCATTTATGATATTAATGATGAATAATCATGTTATGTTTTAAAAATATGCTACTCGTAGCTTGGCGAAAAAATTCCAGTAGGCCAATACTAATTGTAACCGGGCGCAACCGCAGACCCAGATTACGCCACCCCGAAGGGACAAATAATACTGGCACAGAAGTTTACAATGAATAAAGACAGAAGAGACCCAGTGCTCAAGTTCAAGCAAGAATTTATTTGTAAATGTATATGAACTGGATACGAATGGGCTGAAAGCTGAAGCAGAGTGATTAGTGCAAAAATGTATTTTATTAAAATATTAGTTTTAAATAAAAATTGAACCTCGTATGATGCTGTTGTCCTTGCCCGGCTGCTCATATCAGGAACTGTATTGGACATTATATCTCACTAAATACGCTAACGATTATCCTTAAAAATGATTGATGATGTATGATCTTACTGGTGAAAGGTGATCCTGCGTACCCTACTCTCCAGACATCGCCGGTTTGAGCAACCGAAGGCTGCGCAGAAGTCTGGCATCGTCAGTGGCAGTCAGTAATTTAATTTCATCTAGAAATCATAATGTAAGCTGTATTCAATTAACCAACCCGAAAATGAAAACCATGTGCAAGTGTAACTTCAGTTATTGGAATTATTATCTTACTTGACCTTCCATGTACAATTGTTATGAGCTAGCCTAGCTATGAAACGTAACTTTGACAGCTGCAGTAATAAGCCGTTTCTTAGAGAAAATGTACGACTTTAACATGTTCAAACACCCAGAATTACAGCCACATTAATAATGTGGTCTATACGTCAAAATTTGTCTATACGTCAAAATTTCAGCGAGATAAGGCTAAAAACATTTTAAGCACCATTAAGCAACATTTAAAGCTTGACTGTGGTAAGATGGCTGCCCTGTGCGGACGTTCTGGAATCTAGTCTTCTATGTAAATCTATGGTTAAGCCCATAGACATCCTAACCCTAACCCTAACCCTAACCCTAAGTATAGGATGTCTATGGTTGAGCCTAGCAATAAATGAGTGTCAGCCACAGCTCCTCGAGTGAATTTTTTTCAGTATACATAAACACGACAGTAACAATTTGCACTCATTCCATTGTAATACATTTAATCCAGTATTAGAGTAAAGATAAGCCAATGTCAGCAGCCATGACACACTAAAAGGAATCACATGGTCTTACTCAGTATCTCGAAATAGCCAACCCTGAACTCAAGGCATGGTTGTTGTGGTGGTTTTCGTGACGTTTCTAGATTGAGAGAAGGGTGGTAAAATGGCTAACCTCGAACTCACTGCATTAGCTATCACAATGTCGTGTCGTGAAATCTGAATTACAATGGTTTTATTCAGACCACGGCAACTACAACTCGAATGTGATAGATTTCCTTTTAAACAAGTTATGCTTTTTTGCATTCAAGGTTAAATACACAATAGGATCAACTTACCTTCACAACTGGTCACGACTGGTCGACAACTTGTCTCTCTCTTCCTTCATGCAGCACTGACTGCACACACGAGCACGCTATGCAAGTCCACTCCCTGGAAATGTTGCGCGTATACAATTCGAGTATATTTTACTCATTTTTCATTACTTGGAGTTAATACTGTTTAATTATGGGTAATGAGGCTATACTCATATACCCATTGTGTTACATTTTCTGCTCATTAATATTCCTGAGTGGTCATCTGTTGTATGTACTACCCATAGACTGTATACAAAATTATTTGTTACAGTGTATAAATACAAATTGAGTGCAGCTTACTCGTTTCTCGCCAGTAGCAGTTCATACTGTTTAATAATAGGTAGTGAGGGTATAGTCTACCCCTTGCATTACATTTTCTGTGTGGACTAATACTCTTCAGAAATATTAAAACAATTTTTATCAGTTGAATGTAATACCCCCCAAACATTTATCAGCTGAATGTACTACCCCCCAAACATTTATCAGCTGAATGTACTACCCCCCAAACATTTATCAGCTGAATGTACTACCCCCCAAAATCATTGTCTACAGTGTGGCCTTACTCACACTCGGCACCCCCTGCTGGTGGTGCTTTTGCTTGCGTGTCTCCTTCAGCAGTTGTACCTGGTTCACCTTACCTGTGCTTAATCACCTGCCCAATCATTCAGTCCTGTGCCTAATCCCCTGCCCAATCACCTTACCTGTGCTTAATCACCTGCCAATCATTCAGTCCTGTGCCTAATCCCCTGCCCAATCACCTCACCTGTGCTTAATCACCTGCCCAATCACCTCACCTGTGCCTAATCCCCTGCCCAATCACCTTACCTGTGCTTAATCACCTGCCAATCATTCAGTCCTGTGCTTAATCCCCTGCCCAATCATTCAGTCCTGTGCCTAATCCCCTGCCCAATCATTCAGTCCTGTGCTGGCCATAAAGGGAGCCCTGAGGTAGCAGTTCAGGAGCGCGTTGCCTTGTGTGTGGTCCACTCCTGCTCGTGTGGTGAACTAGTCGTCCCTGGTTTATTGAAGATGTTGCCTTGGATTATTTTTGTTATCTTTTTGAGTCTGCTGCCTTTTTCAAGACCTGTTCTTGAAGGACTATTTTTTTCCTCTTTTTGACTTTCCCCCCCTTTTGTGTTACAATAAAACGAAACCCCTTGTTTTAAACGAGCCAAATTTAAAGCCCCTTGTTTTAAACGAGCCAAATTTAAAGCCCCTTGTTTTAAACCAGCCAAATTGTGTCCGACTCTCTTATATTGCGCTCAGCAGTGGTTGATCGTAATACTGCAGTAATATTTTACTTTGCTAATGCTCTGCAGTACAAAGTCAAACAAACTAAAACTCCAAACGCAAACTCCAAATGTTAAAGACTTCTAAAATCATCCCTGCTGTTTCCCACACAACACACACAGGACATCAAACATAGAGAAGCGGGCGTTTAGGAAACATACAAAATTTAATACCTGAATAAAATGATACAAACATTTAATTTCATTAACAGCTGTGCTTACACACAATGACACTGGGCTCGTTAACACAGTGACACTGGGCTTGTTAACACAGCTGTGCCTACACACAATGACACTGGGCTCGTTAACACAGCTGTTTGTTTCATGCAGCCTTTGGATGCAGTGCTGCTTACCCAGCGAACACACACACACTATTTTAATGATGATGATGATGTGTGTGTGTGTGTGTTCTAATATAACGGCAGTTTCCAAAGTAACAGAAGTAGCAATCATGTGGCATTTACATTTCACACACTGTGTGTGTGTGTACACCAGTTAGTACACATTGATGTGTGTGTGTGCAATGCTAATGAAACGGAGAAGTTAATGATGCCAAGATGTGTGTTTGACACATATACTGGGGTGTGTGTGTGTTTGACACATACTTTGGTGTGTGTGTGTGTGTAACACTGATAACTTGAGAAAAGCAGTCAAAAATAAAGTGAGTTCATAGGCACTCACACACACTGGGCTTCTGTGTGTGTTTTTGACACATACATTGGTATGTGTGTGCGTGTGTGTAACACTGGTAACTTGAAAAAGCAGTGAAAAAAAATATTTTCAGTTCACATGCACGCACACACACTGGGCTTCTGTGTGTGTGTGTGTGCGTGTGTATGAGTGAGAGCGAGAGAAAGGGTGTTTGAGAATGCGTGTGTGAGTAAGATGGTGTGTGTGTGCGTGTGTGTATGCGCACACGCTCATGGGGACGGCTGGGAGAGGATAGTCTGCCCCCTGCAGGCTCACTGGAGGATGACAACTAAATCTCACACTCTCCCACACACACACACCCTTACACTGATGGCCTTCAGAGTGCAGGTCCATAGCTAGGCCATAGGAGGACCACTGCGTCAGTCAGACAGAAGGCGGGCCATGAGAGTTCAAAATGCATTCCAATTGGCCAGAAGACGAGCAGGAAATGAGCCAATGGCAGAGCATCCCCTGCTGGAAGTAGATGGACTAGTCTATATGAGGGCCATATGAGCTCCACTAGTCCATACGAGGTCCACTAGTCCATACGAGGTCCACTAGTCCATACGAGGTCCACTAGTCCATATGAGCTCCACTAGTCCATACGAGGTCCAGTAGGGCTCCAATAGTCCATATAAGGGCCATATGAGGGCCACTTGAAATGGCCTCATTGTGTTGGTTTGTAACAGCCTTTGTGTAGTGCAGAATAGCGTGTTTATGTGTAACAGGCTTAATTTTACTCATCGTGTGTGTGTGTGGTTCTGCATGTGTGTGTGTGTGTAAGCTGTACTGCATGTGTGTGTGTGTGTGTAAGCTGTGCTGCATGTGTGTGTGTGTAAAAGTTTGCTGCATGTGTGTGTGTAAGCTTTGCTGAATGTGTGTGTGTAAGCTTTCCTGCGTGCGTGTGTGTGTGTAAGCTTTGCTGCATGTGTCTGTGTTTGTATGTGTGTGTGTGAGCTTTGCTGCGTGTGTGTGTGTGTGTGTGTGTGAGCTTTGCTGCGTGTGTGTGTGTGAGCTTTGCTGCATGTGTGTGTGAGCTTTGCTGTGTGTGTGTGTGTGAGCTTTGCTGCATGTGTGTGTGAGCTTTGCTGCGTGTGTGTGTGTGTGTGTGTGAGCTTTGCTTCGCGTGTGTGTGTGTGTGAGCTTTGCTGCGTGTGTGTGTGAGCTTTGCTGTGTGTGTGTGTGTGAGCTTTGCTGCGTGTGTGTGTGAGCTTTGCTGTGTGTGTGTGTGTGTGAGCTTTGCTGCGTGTGTGTGTGTGTGTGTGTGTGTGTGTGTGTGTGTGAGCTTTG
>CM050213.1:32105000-32120000 GCA_027475355.1 Coilia nasus | reverse complement strand
TGGTGGCAGTGGTGGTGGTGTGTGTGTGCGTGCATGCGTGCTTAGGTTTGTGTGAGTGTGAGTGAGTGTGAGTGTGTGTGTGTGTGGTACCTGTGTTGTAGTGGGCAGGTGCCAGGATGCAGTGAGTGGTGGTGTGTGTGTGTGTGTGGGTGTGTGTGTGTGTAGTACCTGTGTTGTAGTGGGCAGGTGCCAGGATGCAGTGAGGGGTGGTGTGTGTGTGTGTGTGTGTGTGTGTGTGTGTGTGTGTGTGTGTGTGTGTGTGTGTGTGGTACCTGTGTTGTAGTGGGCAGGTGCCGGGATGCAGTGAGGGGTGGTGTGTGTGTGTGTGTGTGTGTGTGCGCGTGTGTGGTACCTGTGTTGTAGTGTGTGTGTGTGTGTGTGTGTATGTGTGTGGT
The DNA here is from genome assembly GCA_027475355.1 of Coilia nasus. Lineage (NCBI taxonomy): Eukaryota > Metazoa > Chordata > Actinopteri > Clupeiformes > Engraulidae > Coilia > Coilia nasus. The sequence goes on along the minus strand of CM050213.1, from coordinate 32,119,605 downwards.
ACCTGTGTTGTAGTGGGCAGGTACCAGGATGCAGTGAGGGGTGGTGTGTGTGTGTGTGTGTGTGTGTGTGTGTGGTACCTGTGTTGTAGTGGGGAGGTACCGGGATGCAGTGAGGGGTGGTGTGTGTGTGTGTGTGTGGTACCTGTGTTTTTGTGGGGAGGTCCTGGGATGCAGTGAGGGGTGGTGTGTGTGTGTGTGTGTGTGTGTGTCCATCGATGCTCACGGACACACAGTACCAGCGACCCGGGACCAGGTCCCTCAGCTCACACCCACGCAAGTCCGTCTTCAGCGACACCAGTGGCTGCAACACACACACACACACACACACACACACACACACACACACAAAAACACATGCACACACACACGCACACACAATAGAGGGGTTTACATTGCGGGGCCAAAGCCGAGCCAGCGCGGGCGTACCGGTGCTAAGTGGCTTCACACGTTCAGGGCCAGGTGCTAACACGGGCCTACAGGGGCTAGAGGTGATGGAGCTACTAGCCCGCGATTTCTGGCTCAACCTAAACGATGGTCCTACAGGGGCTACAGCGGGGCTTGAGGCGGTGCCAAGGTTGGGGCGGCGTCAACATTTGGAAGCAAAATAAAGCGAAGATGGCAGTATTATCTGCACCTGTATTACCGTCGTTACTGAAGAATATGAAAAAGATAGATCGCCAATTCTGGTCAGCTGAAGATATCCGTGCTCTCCCCGTGGTCTGGGCAGAAGACGACGTGAATACATTTTTTTTTAAAACGACAGGGTTTGCAGAAACGAGGAAGTCATGAAGCGGCACAGCAAGTTCAGAAAAAACAACCCGGCAAATTCACGAGAAGCATAAAAAAACTACGGCTCAAAAAAGTAATTGTTTAACAAACCAATCCCCCTTCCCGACATAAAGTGAATCTCAATTGCTTTTACTCAAGCGAGCTAAATTCTACATTCCAGCCCGGCCCGGCTCCATGAGCCCTGCTAATGAGACCTAAACTCTGCTGACATTAATTAAAACAGTATTGGCAACAAAGGCATGTTAGTAGAATCTAGGATTACATTAGTGTTTAACACAAACACACACACACACACACACACACTGTCTCTCTGTCATTAGCTACAGAAGAGTAAGATGCTGATGAACTAAAAATGTATACATTCATGGGGAGTAGAGACTTTAACACACACACACACACACACACACACACACACACCCTCACCTCGTCCTGGTCCTGTGTGTGTATGTGGATGTTGTACTCGTAGGAGCTGTAGAGGGGCCTTAGCCAATCAGCAGGCGGCATGAGGCGTACGCATAGTGATTGGTTGCAGAGTTCCAGGGTGGCCCGGGGGGGCTTGGGGGTGGCTACGGCAAGCACAGGGGGACACACAGACACAGCCTCAGTACATGCTTCACAGAACACACACACACACACACACACACACACACAGCCTCAGCACATGCTTTACAGAACACACACACACACACACACACAGCCTCAGCACATGCTTTACAGAACACACACACACACACAGCCTCAGCACATGCTTTACAGAACACACACACACACACAGCCTCAGCACATGCTTTACAGAACAGAAGTGCGCTCACTAGCTTTGCTCTGCTGTACACACATTACAGGAAATGAAACCTGCTGACTGAATCAAACGTGTACCAAGAGGAGCAGCAAACACAGAGATTTACAAGGCTAGACATAATCATTTAACATTTTAAAATAAACATAATTTATAATAATATCAAGGCTAGAAATGAATCTCTGCCCCTGTGTGTGTGTGTGTGTGTCCTCTCTGCTGCAGGAGATGGTTCCAATTACAGGGAGCATTACAGGGGTATGGGGAGTTTAGATGTTATACACATCACACTTACATTACATGACACTTATATATGTGTGTGTGTATTCTCTCTGCTGAAGCAAATATTACATTACACTTAGCTGACACTCTTCCCCAGAGCGACTTACAGTCCCTGGAGCAATGTGGGGTTAGATGCCTTGCTCAAGGGCACCTCAGCCATGGATGAGGGTGCAGGAGAGCACTAGTTGTTTACTTGGAACGGGATTCGAACCTGCAACCTTCCAATCCCAAGACCAACTCTCTAACCACTAGGCCACAGCTGCCCCACATACACTGGGGATGGGCAGGGTTCGCTGAAGGGCTGGTCCAATGGGCTGGTCCAATGGGCTGGTCCAATGGGCAGCCCCTCAGCCAACCAGCCCATTGGACCAGCCCCGCAGCCAGCCTGCCCATTGGACCAGCCCCGCAGCCAGCCTGCCCATTGGACCAGCCCTTACTGTTATGAATGGGTGTGATTGGCTGTGGTGTTGTGACATCACTGGCATTGCTCCGTCCGACTGGCATGGTGGCGTGGTGACATCAGTGTCGGCGCTTGTTTCTGATTGGCTGTGCTGTGTTGTGGTGACATGACTCACTGTTGGTGTTTGGCTGGAACCCTGTATGGTAGGCGGGGCTTGAGGAGAGGGGGCCCAGGTGGGCGGAGACTCGCGTGTAGTAGGTCTCATCGACCCCGGAGAACACTTCTGTCACGTCACACTCGCACACAGACACACGCTCACACCCAGACACACTCGCCCACACATTCACACTGCCACACACAACATGTGACAAGGCGGGGGGAGAGAGAGGGGGACAGAGAGAAACGGGGAGAAAGAGACAGAGAGAGGGAGAGGAAGAGAGAGGGAGAGGAAGAGAGGGGGACAGAGAGAGGGAGAGGAAGAGAGAGATACGGACAGACAGAGGGAGAGGAAGAGAGAGGGAGACAGAGAGAGGGAGAGGAAGAGAGAGGGAGAGGAAGAGAGGGGGACAGAGAGAGGGAGAGGAAGAAAGAGGGGGACAGAGAGAGGGGGACAGAGAGAGGGAGAGGAAGAGAGAGGGGGACAGAGAGAGGGAGACAGAGAGAGGGAGAGAGAGAGAGGGAGAGAGAGGGGGACAGAGAGAAACGGGAAGAAAGAGACAGAGAGAGGGAGAGAGAGAGAGAGGGAGATAGAGAGAGGGAGACAGAGAGAGGGAGAGGAAGAGAGAGGGAGAGGAAGAGAGGGACACAGAGAGAGGGGGACAGAGAGAGGGAGAGGAAGAGAGAGGGAGAAAAAAAGGCTTCGTGAGATTTAGACTGCAGGTTAGGTGTGACATTCCAGTTTTAACAGATCTGTGCTACACACATTTCTCCAGTGCTATTTGTCCTATACACACACACTACGACTGCAGCTGTAACACACACACTACACACACTACACACACACTGAGACTGCAGCTGTAACACACACACTACACACACACTACACAACTACACACACACTACACACACTGAGACTGCAGCTGTAACACACACACTACACACACACTACACAACTACACACACACTACACACACTGAGACTGCAGCTGTAACACACACACTACACACACACTACACACACACTACACACACACTACACACACTGAGACTGCAGCTGTAACACACACACTACACACACACTACACACACACTACACACACACTGAGACTGCAGCTGTAACACACACACTACACACACTACACACACACTGAGACTGCAGCTGTAACACACACACTACACACACTACACACACTGAGACTGCAGCTGTAACAGTGCTATGTTATGCTATGGGGTTATGCAGGACGGGGTCACTGAACACACACACTACACACACACCACACACACACTACACACACACACTGAACACACACACTGAACACACACTACACACACACTACACACACACCACACACACACTACACACACACTACACACACACACTGAACACACACACTGAACACACACTACACACACACCACACACACACTACACACACACACTGAACACACACACTGAACACACACTGAACACACACTGAACACACACACTACACACACACTACACACACACTACACACACACTGAACACACACAGTGAGACTGCAGCTGTAACACACACACTGAACACACACACTGAACACACACACTACACACACACTACACACACACTGAACACACACTGAACACACACTACACACACACTGAACACACACTACACACACACTACACACACACACTGAACACACACTACACACACACTACACACACTGAACACACACACTGAACACACACAGTGAGACTGCAGCTGTAAAACACACACTGAACACACACAGTGAGGCCTACTGTTGTTAAACAACAAAAATCACTTTTTGGCTAAAACATTGTTCTGTGGCATTTTTTTGTGGCGTCTTAGATGTTATATTATAATATTAAACACATCTCTGTACCCTCTATGGGTTTCTTACGTGCTGTGGTGTGCTGTGATTTGGCCTGAGTAATATGGCAAAAGAAAACATAATATTTCCCATATCATCTGACACTGATTTAATATATGTGTTAGTATACATGTTCCCATATCATCTGATACCCATTTAATATATGTGTTAGTATACATGTTCCCATATCATCTGATACTGATTTAATATATGTGTTAGTATACATGTTCCCATATCATCTAATACCGATTTAATATATGTGTTAGTATACATGTTCCCATATCATCTAATACCCATTTAATATACGTGTTAGTATACATGTTCCCATATCATCTAATACCCATTTAATATACGTGTTAGTATACATGTTCCCATATCATCTGACACTGATTTAATATATGTGTTAGTATACATGTTCCCATATCATCTGACACTGATTTAATATATGTGTTAGTATACATGTTCCCATATCATCTGATACTGATTTAATATACGTGTTAGTATACATGTTCCCATATCATCTAATACCGATTTTTATCACAATTTCTTGCTCCTGGTGCTGACAATTTGAAAGTTTGGATTGAAACTTGTCTGTCAAGGTGCTCCATGTCACCTCGGCCATAACCATCAGCACACAGTGGACCTGTCACCTCTGTCACCTCGGCCACACAGTGGACCTGTCACCTCTGTCACCTCGGCCACACAGTGGACCTGTCACCTCGGCCACACAGTGGACCTGTCACCTCGGCCACACAGTGGACCTGTCACCTCTGTCACCTCGGCCATTACCTAACCACTGGCACACAGTGTGAAACCTGTTTTTTGTCCAAAATGACATCAGCTTGGGGGTTCCGCCATGTGATCGATCAGATATGCCCAGCACTAACCGTGAGAATCAGAACCAGAATCAGATATGCCCAGCATTGATCATGAGAACTAGAATCAGATATGCCCAGCATTGATCATGAGAACTAGAATCAGATATGCCCAGCACTAACCGTGAGAATCAGAACCAGAATCAGATATGCCCAGCACTAACCGTAAGAATCAGAACCAGAATCAGATATGCCCAGCATTGATCATGAGAACTAGAATCCGATATGCCCAACACTGATCGTGAGAATCAGAACCAGAATCCGATATGCCCAGTACTGATCATTAGAACTAGAATCAGACGTGCCCAACACTGATCATCATGACTGACCTGAATTTTACAGCAATCTCGATTTGCAATCGATTAATCGCCCAGCCATGGCTGGGACCACAATGACAAATGCACCATAACACACACTGTAATGCCAATTACTGCACCATAACACACACTGTAATGCCAATTACTGCACCATAACACACACTGTAATGCCTATTACTGTATACTGCACCATAACACACACTGTAATGCCAATTGCTGTATACTGCACCATAACACACAGCATAATGTCAATTACTGTATACTGCACCATAACACACACTGTAATGCCAATTACTGCACCATAACACACACTGTAATGCCAATTACTGCACCATAACACACACTGTAATGCCTATTACTGTATACTGCACCATAACACACACTGTAATGCCAATTGCTGTATACTGCACCATAACACACAGCATAATGTCAATTACTGTATACTGCACCATAACACACACTGTAATGCCAATTACTGCACCATAACACACAGCATAATGCCAATTAATGAGGACTAATGAATGTGTATCGAGACTTCACAAATGTGAAAATTGCACCTGATAAGATCGCAGACACATTTTTAAATGCCGCTAACATGAACCAAGCGATTCGTAGAAGCAAAGAATTTGCCTCAGTTGTTCTCTGTAATAATTACTATTATTAGTGTGGAATTATTGGAGTTAATTGAGTAGGCGACTCACTTCAGCCCTGTTGCCCAACTCCAGCAGAGTGAACTACATGAACTGCGTGCGGCCACCTGGTCTCAGCAGCCCACATCCTACATGACAGGCCTACACATCACTCACACTCAACACAGCCCACATCCTACATGACAGGCCTACACATCACTCACACTCAACACAGCCCACATCCTACATGACAGGCCTACACATCACTCACACTCAACACAGCCCACATCCTACATGACAGGCCTACACATCACTCACACTCAACACAGCCCACATCCTACATGACAGGCCTACACATCACTCACACTCAACACAGCCCACATCCTACATGACAGGCCTACACATCACTCACACTCAACACAGCCCACATCCTACATGACAGGCCTACACATCACTCACACTCAACACAGCCCACATCCTACATGACAGGCCTACACATCACTGACACTCAACACAGCCCACATCCTATATGACAGGCCTACACATCACTGACACTCAACACAGCCCACATCCTACATGACAGGCCTACACATCACTCACACTCAACACAGCCCACATCCTACATGACAGGCCTACACATCACTCACACTCAACACAGCCCACATCCTACATGACAGGCCTACACATCACTCACACTCAACACAGCCCACATCCTACATGACAGGCCTACACATCACTCACACTCAACACAGCCCACATCCTACATGACAGGCCTACACATCACTCACACTCAGGACAGCCCACATCCTACATGACAGGCCTACACATCACACACACTCAGGACAGCCCACATCCTACATGACAGGCCTACACATCACTCACACTCAGGACAGCCCACATCCTACATGACAGGCCTACACATCACTCACACTCAGGACAGCCCACATCCTACATGACAGGCCTACACATCACTCACACTCAACACAGCCCACATCCTACATGACAGGCCTACACATCACACACTCAACACAGCCCACATCCTACATGACAGGCCTACACATCACTCACACTCAACACAGCCCACATCCTACATGACAGGCCTACACATCACTCACACTCAACACAGCCCACATCCTACATGACAGGCCTACACATCACTCACACTCAACACAGCCCACATCCTACATGACAGGCCTACACATCACTCACACTCAACACAGCCCACATCCTACATGACAGGCCTACACATCACTCACACTCAACACAGCCCACATCCTACATGACAGGCCTACACATCACTCACACTCAACACAGCCCACATCCTACATGACAGGCCTACACATCACTCACACTCAACACAGCCCACATCCTACATGACAGGCCTACACATCACTCACACTCAACACAGCCCACATCCTACATGACAGGCCTACACATCACTCACACTCAACACAGCCCACATCCTACATGACAGGCCTACACATCACTCACACTCAACACAGCCCACATCCTACATGACAGGCTTACACATCACTCACACTCAACACAGCCCACATCCTACATGACAGGCCTACACATCACTCACACTCAACACAGCCCACATCCTACATGACAGGCCTACACATCACTCACACTCAACACAGCCCACATCCTACATGACAGGCCTACACATCACTCACACTCAACACAGCCCACATCCTACATGACAGGCCTACACATCACTCACACTCAACACAGCCCACATCCTACATGACAGGCCTACACATCACACACTCAGGACAGCCCACATCCTACATGACAGGCCTACACATCACTCACACTCAACACAGCCCACATCCTACATGACAGGCCTACACATCACTCACACTCAACACAGCCCACATCCTACATGACAGGCCTACACATCACTCACACTCAACACAGCCCACATCCTACATGACAGGCTTACACATCACTCACACTCAACACAGCCCACATCCTACATGACAGGCCTACACATCACTCACACTCAACACAGCCCACATCCTACATGACAGGCCTACACATCACTCACACTCAACACAGCCCACATCCTACATGACAGGCCTACACATCACTCACACTCAACACAGCCCACATCCTACATGACAGGCCTACACATCACTCACACTCAACACAGCCCACATCCTACATGACAGGCCTACACATCACTCACACTCAACACAGCCCACATCCTACATGACAGGCCTACACATCACTCACACTCAACACAGCCCACATCCTACATGACAGGCCTACACATCACTCACACTCAACACAGCCCACATCCTACATGACAGGCCTACACATCACTCACACTCAACACAGCCCACATCCTATATGACAGGCCTACACATCACTCACACTCAACACAGCCCACATCCTACATGACAGGCCTACACATCACACACTCAACACAGCCCACATCCTACATGACAGGCCTACACATCACTCACACTCAACACAGCCCACATCCTATATGACAGGCCTACACATCACTCACACTCAACACAGCCCACATCCTACATGACAGGCCTACACATCACTCACACTCAACACAGCCCACATCCTACATGACAGGCCTACACATCACACACTCAGGACAGCCCACATCCTACATGACACATCACAGACCAGTCAATGCTCAGCGCTGCTGAATAAAGTCACAGCTCTTCAAAGATCCTTTGTTCTGCACAGCTGCAGTCTTTCATCAGGCAGGTATTAATGTGCACTGTTTACACACACACACTCACACACACACACACACACACACACACTTGTCTAACTCTACGACTGTACCTGAGCGCCAGTGCTTCCACGCTGTAGTTGACACCTGCAGGTGAGCGTGGTGCCACTCCCCAGCGCGCGACATAGCGGAGACCCCGCAGGGAGATGCTCACGTTCACCGGCGCAGGGAGGGTGCCGTTGGGCTCGGGAACTATAGACAGACACAGAAGAAAATAGTTTAGCGACAGCTGCCTCGTAGTTGCTCGGTACGGGCTCGTTCATGCACAAGCTCACCAGCGGACGCCTGGATGGCGGCAGATAGCAGGTAGACCACCAAAATCATAACACGGGTGAAGTGTGGGGACGCTCGCCCTCTCCGCCGCGCGCGGACCAGCCTCTCCGAGGGACACGCGTGACAGCAGCCCACAGGAACATCTGAAGCCTTCACGTGCGTGCTGCTGACAGGGTCCCCGTCCAGATGCAACAAGGCTGCTCGCGCTTCTGGTCCTGTGCTTCGGTCTGACAACAGTTAGCCTAACTCAGCTAACTTGGCTGTCGCTGGCCATCGTAAACTACACTAATTTGACACTTAACTTAGCAAAGCAAATTACATGGTCTTTGTCGGCTGTGGAGTCTTCAAATGAACTGTGAGCAGCTAGTAGAAATGCGACAACAGTCTGAATTTTTAATAAACTGTAGCCCACTGACAGCTAACGTAGCTACGTTGGCTAACTTGCTGTGTAAACTTCTTAGGTCGCTATGCAAAACATGCATGGCTTCTCATTGACAGCTGGTCGTAACAAGTATTGACGCTAAAGACGTAGTCCAAGTTTATCGCATCCATCCCATTTGCCAAGCACTTCATTTCTAGTCGGAGTGTCTTTCTGTGCAAGTTCAGCTGGCCATCTCTTAATCACATCGCGTCTCAGAGGTTTCCTCTGTGCCTATGGGAAATCACGTGACCGACAGTTACATGGCGTCATCAAATATGGCCAATATTTCTAAATGGAGCTCATTTTAATATGCACAACTATTATTATTATTAGCCTGGGAGGAACTACGTTTGTCCGCTCATCATGAGAGAGCAACTGACGCGAAAAAACAGTGATTGTTGTTAAATCAATAAAATGGGAGTAGCTATATCCTGCGGGCCAACTTTAAAAGGAGAAAAAGATTCCTCGAGCCGCGTCGAGGCATCCTACGGGCTCTGGAAATTCCCGGCTGTTCCGTGAAAGAGAAACCGAAGGCAGTCTTTTCAGCTTTCCCCTCAACTTTATTGACAACCAAGGGCTACAGAAGGCATAGTTGTTGTTAAGGATGTAAAACACAAAATACAGCTCTGTAAAAATGGACACCACTGCAAATGTTTCTAAAATCAGCATCTCTACATGTATCACAGCCATTCATTTTCAGTGTCAGTTGAATGTGGAATTTGGGAGAAAAGTTGTCAATAGTTTACAGAATAAAAAAAAAGTTCACTTTACTCACACATATACCTATAAATAGTTAAGTATGACAGATACAGTTAAATAGTTTAAAATACAGTGGCCATTTAATTTTTTTTCAGAGCTGTATAACATTATGTAATACCTCCTCTACTCTTTTCTTTCACCTTCAGGGTAAAAGCAGAGGAGTACCACACCACAAATGATTAGACACCATTGTAACCAATGGTTACCATTGCAGCAGTCTTTCAGATGGGTAATACGATGAAGCTAACACAACCCCCTGATCCAGCATTGCTCTTTTCTTTGGTCAAAGTGACTGGGTAGAAATCCCCCAAAGTTTGATTACAAAAAAAGGTGTGTATGCCCGCAAACACACAAACACACACACACACACACACGGATGTCAGTTATACTTAACAGTGCTTTTTTAGTGAACACACACATACAGACATCATTTAATCATATGCTGAGCAGTCATTTCTTTCACACGCGCACACACAGACACGCACACACACACACAGGCGCATGTTCATCGGGTCATATACCCTGAGCAGCCGCCCTCCTCCTCTGAGTGCTCTCCGTCAGTGGCCGTGTGTGTGTGTGTATGCGCGTGTGTGTAGATGGAGCCGGCGTGCGTTGCCAGGTAACCTGTGTGTCTGCTGTCGCTGTCCGAGTCCTGATCCGACCAATCAGAGCTGCTCTCTGCTACCTGTGTGTGCGCTGACCAATCAGGGACAGGCTCCGCCGCCTGTGTATATCCTGCTGTTGCAGCACGGAGTAAGGGTGTATCACAGAGTGTGTGCGAGTGTGTATGTGGGGCCATATCACAGAGTGTGTGCGGGGGTGTGTGGGGAAGTGCATGAGTGTGTGTGTGTGGGGCAGAGTCACAGAGTGTGTGTGAGTGTGTGTGGGGGGGTGCATGATTGTGTATGGGTGCATGAATGGGTGTGTGAGAATGCAAGTGTGTTGCTTGCTCTAGTTTCAGCCAGTGTGTGTGTGAGTTCTTGGCTGGAGTCCTTCCGCTTGTGTGTGTTTGTTTGGGAGGGCGTGTGTGTGTTTGGTGGCTTGGTTCTGTCCATGGGTGTTTTTCCATGGGAGTGTGTGTGCCTGTGTGTGTGTGTGTGTGTGTGCCTGTGTGTGGGTGTGTGTCTCCCGTGTTGAGTAAAGGCTGCTCCTCATTGTCCCATCCACGCCCGTCCTCTCTCTCCTCCTCCTCTTCCTCTCTCTCCTCTGTTTCCTCCTCTTCCTCTCTCTCCTCCTCTTCCTCTCTCTCCTTCTCTCGTAGGCCTCCCAGGCGGACGGAAAAGAGGTTCACGTCTCCCAGGGTGTGTGTGTCCGACCCCTCCTCCTTCTCCCTCTCCTCCCCCCTCTCTCCATCCCTCTCCTGGCATCTGTCCTCCACTTCCTCCCTCTCTCCCCCTCTCTTCTCTCCCTCTCTCTTCTCCTTTCTGTCCCTCTCTCTCTCCTCCTCCCTCTCTCCATCTCTCCCCTCTCCTGGGTTATCTGGGCTCGTGGAAGGCTCAGGGCTTTGACCTTTGACCTCTGGGTGACCCAGCCGCTGCTCTGTGTCCTGGAGACTACGACTCCCGTAATACCGTGCGGCAGCAGCGGGGTCTTGCCCCGTTGCACCCTGGGAGTGGGGCGCGCTGGCGGAGGGGCCTCTGTCCATGTAGGCGGGGCCTCCTGCCTCGTCTTCATCCTCCTCTTCCTCCTCGCAGTCGCAGGGGGGGCGTGTGTGTGTCGCCGTGTGTCCCCTCACCGACACACACTCCGAGCTGACACACACCACGTCCGTCTCCACACACTCTGGCAACAGAATCAGCCCCTTCACCATAGCAACCTAGGCAGAGGGAGGGAGCGATAGAGAAAGAGAGAGAGAGAGAAAGAGAGAGAGAGAAAATACTGATTACTGACACTCATTACTGATTACTGCAACTGGAATATGATGTTTTTATAACAATGGACAGTGTGCACAAACAAGATTTAATTCCCAACATTTGGGTCAGCAACTTTGTAGTAAGTGTGTGTGTGTGTGTGTGTGTGTGTGTGTACTTACATTGGTGGGCAGGTGTGTGTGTGTGTGTTTTGGTCATAGACCTTTTTCAGGCTGTCAGGTAGGTAAGTGTGTGTGCGTGTGTGTGTGTGTGTGTGCGCTTACATGGGTTGGCAGGTGTGTGTGTGTGTGTGTGTTTGGTCATAGATCTGAATGGTAGCATGTATGGTATAGAATCAAAGAGAGAAGTTCCTATAGCAATGGTAGCATGTATGGTATAGAATAGCATAGAGAAGAGTTCCTATAGCAATGGTAGCATGTATGGTATAGAATAGCATAGAGAAGAGTTCCTATAGCAATGGTAGCATGTATGGTATAGAATAGCATAGAGAAGAGTTCCTGCAACGGTTTTAACTTTACCTCTATGGCAGACACCACCTTTGTGTGACAGAGAGAGAGGGAGAGAGAGGGGGAGAGAGAGGGAGAAAAAGAGTATGAGAGAGAGGGGGAGATAGAGAGGGGGGGAGAGAAAGAAAGGGAGAGAGAGGGAGAAAGAGTATGAGAGAGGGAGGGAGAGAGAGAGAGGGAGAGAGAGAAAGGGAGGGAGAGAGAGAGAGAAATAGAGACAGAGAGAGGGAGGGAGACAGAGAGAGAGGGAGAGAAATAGAGTGTGTGGATTCTCAATGTTTTCAGCTTAACTGATTGTGTGGTTGTGTAGGAGAGTGGATGCCTGACAAATATGGTGACATCATTAATATGCCATTGCTGCTGATGGTACTAACTCTATCTTATGTGTGTGTGCTTACATGGATGGGCAGGTGTGTGTGTGTGTGTGTGTGTGTGTGTGTGAGAGAGAGAGAGAGAGAGAGAGTGTGAGTGTGTGTTTGTGTGCTTACATAGGTGGGCAAGTATGTGTGTGTGTGTGTGTGTGTGTGTGTGTGTGAGAGAGAGAGAGATAGAGAGAGAGAGAGAGAGAGAGAGAGAGAGTGAGTGTGAGTGTGTGTTTGTGTGCTTACATGGGTGGGCAGGTGTGTGTGTGTGAGAGAGAGAGTGTGAGTGTGTGTTAGTGTGCTTACATGGGTGGGCAGGTGTGTGTGTGTTAGAGAGAGAGTGTGAGTGTGTGTTTGTGTGCTTACATGGGTGGGCAGGTGTGTGTAAGAGAGAGAGTGTGAGTGTGTGTTTGTGTGCTTACATGGGTGGGCAGGTGTGTGTAAGAGAGAGAGTGTGAGTGTGTGTTTGTGTGCTTACATGGGTGGGCAGGTGTGTGTCAGAGAGAGAGTGTGAGTGTGTGTTTGTGTGCTTACATGGGTGGGCAGGTGTGTGTAAGAGAGAGAGTGTTAGGGAATGGTCAGGGTCAGTAACTGACTGCCAGGTGGGAGCCACTGACTTACCTTTGCCAGGTGTTGCTGAGTGGCCTAATGACCTTTGCCAGGTGTTGCTGATTGGCCTAATGAGTTAAAAGGCTGCATGGAATCAGCGTCATGAGAGAGAGAGCGAGTGAGAGAGAATCAGCGGGGGAATGCAACACGCATATGGTTTTCCCATCTTCCCTGAAGCGTTTGGTATTGTTCGTCACGTTTTGGATTTATTTTTCGTTCGTACCATTCAACATTTGAACAGGGATGACTGGGGCTTGTGCTGGCCCTAACTAGCCTGGGCTTGTGCTGGCCCTAACTAGCCTGGGCTTGTGCTGGCCCTAACTACCCTGCGAGAGCCTGGGCTTGTGCTGGCCCTAACTAGCCTGCGAGAGCCTGGGCTTGTGCTGGCCCTAACTAGCCTGGGCTTGTGCTGGCCCTAACTACCCTGCGAGAGCCTGGGCTTGTGCTGGCCCTAACTAGCCTGCGAGAGCCTGGGCTTGTGCTGGCCCTAACTAGCCTGCGAGAGCCTGGGCTTGTGCTGGCCCTAACTAGCCTTCGGAAACCGACTACCAACCGGCCCACGCACACCACACAGGAGCCCAGGTGAGTTGGCTACTCGGTGGCTTCTACCAGCATCACACATAGGACAGGTCTCATGTCTTTACATGCATCTAGGGTAATCATAGGGGATAGTTCAGGTCTCATGTCTTTACATGCATCTAGGGTAATCATAAGGGATAGTTCAGGTCTCATGTCTTTACATGCATCTAGGGTAATCATAGGGGATAGTTCAGGTCTCATGTCTTTACATGCATCTAGGGTAATCATAAGGGATAGTTCAGGTCTCATGTCTTTACATGCATCTAGGGTAATCATAAGGGATAGTTCAGGTCTCATGTCTTTACATGCATCTAGGGTAATCATAGGGGATAGTTCAGGTCTCAT
>CM050213.1:32085000-32090000 GCA_027475355.1 Coilia nasus | reverse complement strand
TGTCCCCATGACCTATCATACCAACAATGCATCGATACAGGTACAGATCTGGCTAAGCTAGAGAAGTCTGTTGCCAATATGCACGGTGCTCATGTGAAGAACATGAACCCGTGGTCATCTTTTATTAGCAGGCTGTTGGGATAACCATCTAGGCTTTAAATGGGAGCTGTTTTATTGTCTCTGATAACTATTTTTTTTCTTTCTTATTAGGACTGGGTGAGTGAGAGCTGAGGAGCGTGACCTGTGTGGGAGAGAGAGGGACTACTGGAGGAGATGAGAGAAAGAGAGAGGGAGAGAGAGGGACTACTGGAGAAGATGAGTGAAAGAGAGAGGGAGAGAGAGACAGCACTGGAGGAGATGAGAGAAAGAGAGAGGGAGAGAGAGACAGCACTGGAGGAGATGAGAGAAAGAGAGAGGGAGAGAGAGACAGCACTGGAGGAGATGGGTGAAAGAGAGAGGGAGAGAGAGACAGCACTGGAGAAGATGAGTGAAAGAGAGAGGGAGAGAGAGACAGCACTGGAGGAGATGAGTGAAAGAGAGAGGGAGAGAGAGACAGCACTGGAGGAGATGAGTGAAAGAGAGAGGGAGAGAGAGAGCACTGGAGGAGATGGGTGAAAGAGAGAGGGAGAGAGAGAGAGCACTGGAGGAGATGAGTGAAAGAGAGAGGGAGAGAGAGACAGCACTGGAGGAGATGAGTGAAAGAGAGAGGGAGAGAGAGACAGCACTGGAGGAGATGAGTGAGAGAGAGAGGGAGAGAGAGGGACTACTGGAGAACATGAGCAGTGAGGTGGAGACCAGTAAAAGGCAGCTGGAGTCACTGGGAAAGGACCTGCAGGACAGGAACAGCCAACTACAGGAGCTGAGAACACAACTGCTGCAGAAAGACAGGGAGCTGGAGGAGAGAGACAGACAGCTAGAGGAGAGAGAGTGACAGGTGGAGGAGAGAGAGAGGGAGATGGAGGAGAGAGACAGACAGCTGCAGGAGAGAGAGCGACAGGTGGAGGAGAGAGAGAGGGAGATGGAGGAGAGAGATAGACAGCTGGAGGAGAGAGAGTGACAGGTGGAGGAGAGAGAGAGGGAGATGGAGGAGAGAGACAGACAGCTGGAGGAGAGAGAGAGGGAGATGGAGGAGAGAGACAGACAGCTGCAGGAGAGAGAGCGACAGGTGGAGGAGAGAGAGAGGGAGATGGAGGAGAGAGACAGACAGCTGGAGGAGAGAGACAGACAGCTAGAGGAGAGAGACAGACAGCTGGAGGAGAGAGACAGACAGCTAGAGGAGAGAGACAGACAGCTGGAGGAGAGAGAGAGGGAGATGGAGGAGAGAGACAGACAGATGGAGGAGAGAGACAGACAGCTAGAGGAGAGAGACAGACAGCTGGAGGAGAGAGACAGACAGCTGGAGGAAAGAGACAGGCAGCTAGAGGGGAGAGACAGGGAGATGGAGGAGAGAGACAGATGGAAATAAAGAAAGGATCTGGAGATGGTGAGTGTCGTGGATAAAAATAGCTCTATTGACGCTAAATTAATTCATCAAATGTAGCACTCTGGAACACCTAACAAACAGACTAGTTGAGACGAGAAGTTGCAGATAATTGGAGAGCCTTTATTCACCACACCACTCAAAGCCAACAGCTCGCTTGCCTTTCAAGTCTGCTGCGCTGAAGAGATGGTGAGTGAATCGAAGTCCAACCAGGTGTTCTGCAGAAGACCCCAAAATGCTGCCTCTGAGATCCAACAACGATCTGATCTGCGCTTGCTCTGTTATCAATTTTTATACTACTCAACAGTGGCCCCCACCTTCCCATGCTCATCACCTCTTTGTCCAGGTGGGTTTTCAGCTTACAATGGTGGAAGGCCCTGTGTTATCCTCTTTATTAAACATAGCGCTAACAGTGTTTTGCGGGAGGTGTGTTATCACCACCAGACGGCCTTGTCTTACTGCCCCCTGGATCTGCCAAGAGGGCTGCCGCCACCAATTTCTGGTCTCTGCATTTCCCTGTGACCTCGATCCACAGCACCCTCTCAACAGTAAGATATTTCCGTGTATTCATACACATATTCTTTACAGACATCAGAAAGCTGTATTCAGTTCATTTTCATTTTTTAAACACTTTTAATTCCATGATATCCTAATATGTTTAAATTATTCATTTTTGGGTTTCCTCCTGAAAGCCTACTTCTTTGCCAATTAGCGCTTAGTTTGCAGTTTGCAACAGGTGTTTTATCTGTGTCTGACTGTCCGGTCTTATCATTTCTCGGGTCTGCCAAGAGGTCTTGGCTGCCTGCCATCAATCTCTGAGCTCCTTACATTTTTCTGTGACCTCGGTCCACAGCACCCTTTTGACAGTAGGATGTATTCTTCAGTCACACACATATTCTTTACAAACATCAGAAAGCTGCATTTAGCTCATTCTAATCTCTTGAACATGTTTGTATTCTATTTTGCGTCTAATAACATGTTCTCTGAAATCCTACTCTTTGTTAATTAGTGTTTAGTTTGCAGGTGTCTAATCTGTGTCTGACTGTCCAGCCTTATCACCTCTTGGTCTGCCAAGGGGTTCTTGGCTGCCTGCCATCAATCTCTGAGCTTCTTACATTTTTCTGTGACCTCCGGCCACAGCACCTCTTCTTAACATTTAACAGTGAGACATTCATACATATTCTTTACATTTGTTCTACTACATGAGTATGAGAAAAGCTTTTATATTTTATACTTGGTTATGTATATACAGTGCTCCCTCGCTATATGGCGGTTTACGTTTCGCTGATTTTTTTAGTGCATGCAATCTCCTGTACAGTACAGAATGCGCTCAGCTTGTAAAATTGACATAAATCTTCCACCGTTAGCTGTGTGACTCTGAAGTGCTGTATGTTTGCAAGTGTGAACTTTGCCTGTCTGAGAAAAGTGTTCCTCTCAGTGAGTCATCAGTGGTCTCAGCCCCACCCATGCGAGTAACATTCACACAGCTGATAATCACAGCATTATCGCCAACACATCACTCATGAGTAACATTCACACAGATAATCACAGCATTATCACCAACACATAACTCATGAGTAACATTCACACAGCTGATAATCACAGCATTATCACCAACACATAACTCATGAGTAACATTCACACAGCTGATAATCACAGCATTATCACCAACACATAACTCATGAGTAACATTCACACAGCTGATAATCACAGCATTATCACCAACACATAACTCATGAGTAACATTCACACAGCTGATAATCACAGCATTATCACCAACACATAACTCATGAGTAACATTCACACAGCTGATAATCACAGCATTATCACCAACACATAACTCATGAGTAACATTCACACAGCTGATAATCACAGCATTATCACCAACACATAACTCATGAGTAACATTCACACAGATAATCACAGCATTATCACCAACACAGACAGACAGTGTCTGAAAATACTGTATATTGTAGCACCGACAGCAGCCACTTAGCTTAGAGGTGGAGGGAGATTTCTCAGTTCTGGCGATTTACTGCCTTTACCTTCTACAGGCTAATAAGGGCAGTAGGAGGTGCCCCGCTAATAATAACACACTCCTTCTGCTAATACATAATTAAATTGGCCTTACCTACTGATACTCACACTCACCCTCACAAATCACACTATATACAACGCGTCAACTCGCAGTCAATTCTCCTAAGCTTTGACTAAATCTAATAAATGTATTGGAACCCCAGTCAGAAATGACACCCTTTACTGAAGTACAAATCCATTCTCACTCAACACTTGTGCCAACCTTCTGTGGCCATTATTGGTACTGCCTCTAAATGCATGAGTATGGTGTTGTACAGTATGCTAGTCCAGTAGACTGTAGAGTGAGTATGGTGTTGTATGCTAGTCCAGTAGACTGTAGGGTGAGTGTGGTGCTACAGGCTAGTCCAGTAGACTGTAGGATGAGTAGGGTGTTGTATGCTAGTCCGGTAGACTGTAGGGTGAGTATGGTGTTATAGGCTAGCTCGGTAGACTGTAGGGTGAGTATGGTGCTATAGGCTAGTCCACTAGACTGTAGGGTGAGTATGGTGCTATAGGCTGGTCCGGTAGACTGTAGGGTGAGTATGGTGCTATAGGCTGGTCCGGTAGACTGTAGGGTGAGTATGGTGCTATAGGCTAGTCCAGTAGACTGTAGGGTGAGTATGGTGTTGTATGCTAGTCCAGTAGACTGTAGGGTGAGTATGGTGCTATAGGCTGGTCCGGTAGACTGTAGGGTGAGTATGGTGCTATAGGCTGGTCCGGTAGACTGTAGGGTGAGTATGGTGCTATAGGCTGGTCCGGTAGACTGTAGGGTGAGTATGGTGTTATAGGCTAGTCCGGTAGACTGTAGGGTGAGTGTGGTGTTATAGGCTAGTCCAGTAGACTGTAGGGTGAGTATGGTGTGTGTGCGCTTGTTTGTGTGTGTGTGTGTGTGTTTGCTAGTCCAGTAGACTGTAGGGTGAGTATGGTGTTGTATGCTAGTCCAGTAGACTGTAGGGTGAGTATGGTGTGTGTGTGTTTGTTTATGTGTGTGTGTGTGTTTGTTTTTGTGTGTATGTGTATGTTTGTGTGTGTGTGTGTTTGAGTGTATGTGTACTGTACGTGTGCCTGCATATGTGTGTGTGTGTGTGTGTGTCTGTGTGTGTGTTTGAGTTTGTGTGTGTACATGTGTGTGTGTGTGTGTATGTGTGTGTGTGTTTGAGTGTATGTGTTTGTGTGTGTGTGTGTGTGTATGTGTGTGTGTGTGTGTGTGTGTGTGTGCGTGCGTGCGTGCGTGTGTGTATGTGTGTGTGTTTGCAGTGGGGGGAGAGAGTCCTGGTCCAGCCCCCCCAGTGTCTCCTGCTGTGTGTGAGCTGAGGCTGGTGCTGCTGGGGGGGAGTGCAGCTGGGAAGAGGGCAGCAGGAAACACCATCCTGGGCACAGAGGAGTTTGGGAGGCAGGCCAGCACACACACACTCACACACACATCCACAGAGAGCCAGCACAG